>ML784712.1:854648-866777 GCA_009831015.1 Picea engelmannii | reverse complement strand
GCCGATGATCGATTGTGAGAAACTCTCTTGTAAAATCTCTCTATAATCTTTTTCTTTGCATTAATAAACTGCTCCAAGTGGCCGCGTTGGCTAGGGCCGTGGATGTTTCCCCGTAGGTGTTTTACCACGTGAAAACATTGGTGTGTTGATCTTTGATCTGGTTATGTGAGTGGTTACTGAAGGTGTTCGTCCTCTGTTGGAATACCTGTGTTGTCGAACAATTGTCTGTGCAGAGGGTGAAGGTGGATTTAGGAGGCCACATTATGAAGAAATAAAAGATTACATGCCAACATCCACCTATCCTTCAGATGTTGGCGATGAACTTCCCTGGGAAGGGAATATTGAAGAAATGATGCTTGAGCGATGCTCAGGTGTTAAAAAGAGATTGAAAAATTATTTGGTGGTCTTGGAACTCCCTCAAGAGAGAAAACAAAGTTTGCAAATTGTTTTTCATTCACTGGAAAATTTATGGATTCATATCAGAAGATGGGGCCAACCACTAACAATTTTGTTGATCTAATGAGGTGGTGAAAGTTAGAGGTGATGGGTTCTAATAAATGGTAGATAGTAAAAAATAGAGTTTCAAAAGAAGACACCATTTCCATGTTCAATTTCAAAGAGGGCCCAAAGCGAAAAATGTTGAAGGTGCAATATTTTAAGCACCCTGACTTTGTCGGACATATGTATAATAGATTTTTGGCGGCATATGGGAAATTTCCGTGGAACGATGAGGTTCCACACTATTTTTCATGACACTTTTTTGCAGAGTTTGTCTTGCACATGCACCTTGATTATACTAGTCTACCGTCCAAATATTATGGGACTGGTAAAGGTCATACATATGATCGCAAAGGGTCATATCGAAGTGTGGCATTGCCGAGGATTCCACAGCCTTTAGTACCTCACCCAACAGGGGCATTTTCATCACTTTCAGAATACCAAGCTCCATAAGAACTTGGCAAAGAGACTAGGACTGCAATCAAGAAAATTTGGAAGCTATGTTGTATGGTGTTGATGCTGGCTTCAAGCGTCAGTGAGCGGAAGCCAATTCTTGGGCCACATTTGTTGATAAAATAGATGCGTACTTAGATGCATTGTCAGAAGAATATGTTTTGGAGTATGCAAAATTTTGTCGGGATGGTTGGAAGAAGGTCATTTAGAATGATGACCCGAACCGCAGATTGGTATGTGTTCTATTTAGGAAAGTTTTGATGCATTTTATGATAGTTTACTTCTAGTTCTAGATTTAGATATCCTTGTCTCTATAGAAATAATCGAGTTCTTCTTGACATTAATTGCAGTTTGGAGATATGTTAAACGAATTTCCAGGAGATATGTCAACTGAATCTCCAGTCAGTAGGGGACTTGATTCGACAAGTTTGAATTTGGATAGATTGAATTGGGTATGTTTTTTTCTAATAGTTGTTCATTCTCCACTCTTTTGAATAAGAGATCAACAAAATTTATAATTTTGTATAATTGTGAACACATTGAATCCTATATTTAGTTCTTAGTTGCGTTGTTCAGAACTCTCTATTCTATATCCTACTACATGGTCTGGCTTGTCTCAACTCTCATTGGGAGAGTTTGAAGACGGTGGGAGTTCACAGGTATCATTTAATGTCTTAAAATCATTTAAATTTAATGTGTTATAATCATTTAAATATAATTTTTAAAATTTTAAAATTTGAAATGTGTTATATAGGCTAATTTGGAGAAGAGAATACATAAGAGTGTGCTCGGAAGGGAGATTGAGATTGAGGAAGCACCCAGATTAGGGAAGGATGTGTCCATTCAGGATGATTCATAAATATATGTTCTTGACTTTTATCAAATTTTTGTTTTCTCAAATTTTTAGTTTAGCCTTTCCTATTCAACGCTCTGATCAATTATTTTTAAATATATAGAACCCCTAGATAAGTTTGTTATTGTCTTAAATGGTGTACATTCTAACTTATTTAAGGTTAGATCATGATGAAGACCTAATTTAGAACTTGAATATGTTTGAATATTTGAGAACAGATTCCATCCCACATTAAAAAAGTTTCTAAGTTTCTTAATAGATCAACTGTAGAACCTACTCAAGCCAGTGCTGTGGAGATTCTTGAAGAGGTATGGACAGGTCATCCTTGTAATTATTCTAATCTTAAATTTTTTGGTTGTGAAGCCCATGCTCTAATTCCTAAACATCAGAGTTCTAAATTAGATCCAAAATAAAAAAGGCTCATTTTTGTTGGATATGGTGATGGTATTAAGGGGTACAGGTTGTGGGGTCCTACTTCCCACAAGATCACCATTAACAAAGGGGTGAAATCACGAAGGTGGGAAACACTTTCGTGACAATTTGATCTCCAAAATTCTGAAAAACATTTTTTCGACCGAACTAATATTATATTTCGGCTGAAAGATACTATTTTTGGCCAAACTAATATTATATTTTGGTCGAAAGATACTTTTTTCGGTCGAAAATTGGATCGTTAAATTGAATGGTACACTGACAGTACCCTCGATTTGCATGAAAAATTTAGTGAGATGGATTTTTTCCATTCAACAATATGTTTTCAACTGAAAGACATTCTGGTTGAAACATTCTTTCGCCCGAAAGTGTAACATCCTGCTCTCACGCACTGAGAAAACTTGTTCTTTGAGGATACTTGCTCGCAAGTGATCCAGACTATTTTGATATTAAAAAATTTGTCCTTGATTATGATGTGTTATGGTAGATGACAAAATGTTTTACTGCATTGACATAGACAGGTGCTATTGACTCGGTTTTACTGAGTGTATAGGGTTTTGGACCTTGAGGATGTAGAGGCATCGACAGAACCCCTTGGACTTTGGATCGAGTCAGGGAGTGTGCTATTGGGGTTTGATTGTTTACTATGATTTTAGTACATTTGATTAAATGATATGATGTAAACATGTTCTGACATGATTGTTGATGATGCAGGGTGATGATATATTTCCAACCAAACTCACCTATGGAGTAAAGGGGCCACACACACGACTACTAGAGAGGTTGAGGGAGAGGTGTGGATAGCATCCCTGCCACAACCTACTAGCACTCCTGCCATGGCTCGAACTGTAGGTTAACAATTACCTAGTTCGAGAGGACCCACGATGTCGCGAGGGCAGACTGTGACAGTCGCTCGCGATGATTCTAAGGGGCGCGCAATAAGGCGGAGGATTTATTCCTTAGAATCCCTTAGTCTC
Organism: Picea engelmannii; assembly: GCA_009831015.1. Lineage (NCBI taxonomy): Eukaryota > Viridiplantae > Streptophyta > Pinopsida > Pinales > Pinaceae > Picea > Picea engelmannii. Next base: position 863,564 of record ML784712.1, on the reverse strand, counting down.
CCACAAGTTCACCTGGCGGAGTGTTGACTCCAGGGGTTATTGATGTCTACCAATCAGTCAAGAAGCAAGTGGAACCCTTGGAGCACATGGTGCATCTTGAAGGGCACGTCACGCAAAAGAAAAAAAAGGGTGAGTGGCACCCTTGGAGCATGTGGTGCGTCCTGAAGGGCATGTCATGCAAAAGAAACAAAAGAGGTGAGTGGCACCCTTGGAGCACGTAGTGCATCCTAAAGATCTCGTCTCATTGATGATGATAAAGGAAGGAACCTATATGTCCCTAAGACAGACAAAACATTAAGAAATTTTAAAACAACTTCCCTAATTAAATGTCACACAGTTCATAATCTAAGTCCTAAGTCTGAAACTTTTCTAGGGGTAAAATTTTGTCTACCATTGAGAAAACATCTCTAAAAACTTAAAATAGTAAAATTTAAAATAAAAACCCTTTAAGTAATAATTTTGGTCTTCATAAATTTTTGGGGTAAATGAAGAGAGTAAGAATTTAATTAAAAGCTATGGATATAAAATATAAAGAAGAATTTAATTATTTTTAATTTTTGATCGTTTAAAAAGATGTTGAATTAATAATAAAAGGGAAAAAGGGGTTAAATTGCAACTGTCGTTTTTAGCTCTAATAAAAAGGAGAAAGAGGGAAATTATAACATTTAGGAAACTAGGGAATGGAGGTAACTTAAAAAGGGAAAGAAGGGATCTTATGGTAAAAAGCGAGGTCAACTTAGTAAAGAATCTGCAATTAAGAACCTTCTAAATTGAACTAAATTAGCAACTTCATTTTAGGGAAAGTATTTAAAACCTGTAAGGGAATCTAGGTACACCTAGGAGTAAAAATAGGAGTAACTCTAGGTGGGTGAGGGAAATAAGACAATTTAATAAATTAAAGAAAATAGTTCATGGAGAAACGTGGGGGATGGATGACACTTGTACGAAGGAGAGTTTTTAGAAGATTTTTAAATTAAAACTTAAATTAAATGAGATTTAGGGAAAGATGGAAGTTCTAAAACTCTATAAAATAAAGGGAAAAGAAGGAAGAAAGGGGATTGACTATTAGCGTAACGTTACGCTGCCCGATTAGTGACTTGACTAATTTACTTGTGGGGAGTTGGGATTTCTTAGCTCGGTTTGGAGTGGTAGCTCGGCCTTGCGAGGTGAGCTGGGAGCTAGACATACCATCTGGTTAGTGTGTCGCCCCTTTGCGGCTCAGGGGGCCAAGGGGGAAGCCGAGTACCCTTAGTGTTGGCTGGGAGGTACTGGTGTAGTCTCGACGGTCGGTGAGCGGGAGCGACACGGAGCGCACAAACATCATTTGAGGCTGGCAATAAGGCAATGGTATGCTCGTTATTTTGTAGAGTAGATTGCATTATGATTTATGCTTGGATCTGATTATTGATTGTAATGGAATGGGTGTTTAGATTGATAGCAGACCCCTTTTTCTTAGCCTAGCTGATTGTTGACTTACATCCTTCAGTACGGCCTTGGCTTCTGGATTATATGGCCTCCTTGTTGTTTATTTTAGTGCCTCGACTGATAGAACCCCTGTGACTCCTTCGACAAGTTATCCCTTGGCTCTGGCGTTCTCTTACTATCATCAGCATTTTATATTGGTATTCTGATATGTAAAGAGTAATTAAATTCATCCACATTGGATTTGATATAGATTGGTTGGTTTACTTTACTTCTGCAATTGCAATTGTGTAACTGATGGAAACCTTATCTCGGATGTGGTAATTCAGTGTTGGTTGAAAATACAAAAAAATTAAATAAATAAAATATATGTTTATATCCTCCGTGATTGCGATATGGATAACTATAAATCTAGATCTACATATTCATTACCAATTTGGCTCAAATAACAGTGTATTGATCATCTGGCAATTTCGTTTCTGCACGCTGGAATAAAAAAAAAAAAAAAAACAATGTTTTCCATCCCTGTCAATACTATAATTTTTCTTGGCTCATGATTGCCTTGCTTGTTAAAGATCTCTGTCTACTTGGTCTTTTTGAACAGTGGTTATATCTCCACATTTTATTAACCTTTAGGGTGAAATTGGCTCGCAGATTGCTCGCTCCATGAAAGTTCACAAATTTTTGGACTAAGTTGAAAGATTGATTACATAGCGTCAAGCTCTGCATTTTCCTTCCTGAGCCTAGGTTTTTACCCTCAGAACCCCTGTGTTTTTAAGTGTAGATCCTATGCATTTTTAGGCATAAATCCTCTGCATTTTTTAGTGTAAATCATGACCAACGTGAGGGGGGAAACTCGCCTGTGTTTTACCATCTGAACCCTGTGTTTTTGATATAAATCCTATGCGTATTTGGCTACCTTGTAGTAGTGTTTTTGGAATGAGAACTAGCGTTGAATGAAGACAACCTCACTGTTGATCATTCTTTATTGCCATAATTCTTTATGACCTGCCAGAACCACTGTTTGAAATCAATGATTTAAATCTTGGCGTTTTAAGCCGGTACTAAGAATTTTTACTCTTATCTTGGGTTCAGATTTTTGCTTAGTGAAGGCCACACTAACTATCCAATAGATGGCTACCGTTAATAGCCATGGCAGTTGCAAGCGTTCAGTATTGATTTCCTTACCTTATTACTCGTCGTAATGACTGCTACATCACTGATACCCTGTCAGCACTTATCCTGTGGACGCCTTACTTAGCCTACGTTGTTCAGTAACTTCGGGCAGCACGCGTGTAGAGTACAATCAGTGAGATACCATCACCAAAGAGTATTTGGGTCCTCCCTTTTTAATCGTTAACGCCCAAATTCTTCGTTTTAGTTAGATTAATAACAACCTTTACCTTATCCTTTGCTTATTCTATCTTGTTGTGCAGGGTACCGAATGCACATGATCTATCATGGTGTAGATTTTCCCTTTTAATCAGAATGGATGATGTTTAAGATTGCTATATAATTTTAATTAGATATCTTATTATGGTTATGAACTGTTAAGTTTTTAAATGATTAGTATAGTTAGAATCATGAAGTGTTTTCTTTATTATTTTAGTGGAATGAGAATTTTGGGTAAAGATTGTTGAGATGTACATAAATCTCTTCTTGGGGATTTGTTATATATACCTACATGATTATTAGATATCAACCTTAAAAAAAAACACTCATAGAAACCATTAATACTTCAGACAAGTTGAATTAAATGGTATCTCGATGCCCTTTTTGTAATTTAAAATTGCTCAAATGAGTTGGTTTAAGACTAATTTAGATTTTACCTTAATGTCATTATGCACTTTAGAAATGTGAGGTTGGGTTCGCATTGGAGGTTGGAATAGATTGAGTTAATTGCCTTACTGGTTGTTTTAGTTGTCATTGTCTTGTAATGTGATTCTTTTTATTGCAAAGTTATGGTAATTTAAAATATAATGGTGTTGTCATTTTATGGTAATGATATTGTAGTTTTATTGTTGGGGATAACAGATAAGATGAACTGTGGTTTTTATTTTTGCAAATTTATTATGATCTAAATATAATGTGTTCATTATTTAATGGTAACGATATCGTAATTTTTATTGTTGGTGGTAAACATATATAGTGTAATGTCCTTGAATTAAGTACAATAAGTTATCATGACTTAGTAAATGGGGATTTGCAATTAATTGATTATACATTTTTAAGGTTGGGTTGGTAACTCGTCGACTAACGGAGATTGAGCAAAGTGTTGATCTGTACTTGTTGCCAATTGAGTCATAGGTAATGCTGAGTCTTAACTAATGATTGGTTATTATCAGTGTCCTTCTGACTTGCACCTTCCATAGAGGATGTGGTTGTTCATTTATTTATTGTTAGACTTGGCTGTGAAATTTTTGCTTGGTTGCTAGTGTCGGGTGGGATGTAGACACCTTCATGTTCCTCAGAACAGTTGCCAGCCCTGAGACCTTAAATGGTTAAAATCTATGGGAACCTGGGCTTGAGTGTTGCTTATGTGCCTTGGAGGTCCTAACCATTGCAGGGTGTTGGCGAGTGTTCGAGAGCATTGACGCGTATGTAGATTTGGTGGGTGTTCCTGCGGGGGGTCGGGCTATTGTGTTGGCAGGCCGAGCTTTAGATATTTCTGTTAACTATTAGTTTTTAATTTTAGTTTTAATTTTTAATTTGTAAAATGAAATTTAATTTTTATTTTTAAATAAAATTTTAGTTAATGTGGCTTCCCTCCCCTGTGGCCAAGTCGTGGGCACGCCCATGGCTTGGCCACAGGGCTGGGCCCCTGCGAACAATTCACATTCCAGTGGACTATGACTTGGTCGTGGGGGGCCAACCGTGTGGCCAAGCCATGAGCACGCCAATGTCTTGGCCACAGGGATGGGCCCACGTGGCCAAATCATAGTCCAGTGGACTATGACTTGGTTGTGAGGGGCCAACCCTGTGGCCAAGCTATGGGAATGCCAACAGCTTGGCCAAAGGGCTGGCCCCCCTCGACCAAGTCACAGTGTAGCGGGGGGGCAGCCTTGTGGCCATGTCATGCACACCATTTCGGTGTATAAGTTTTAATGCCAACATTAAAATACAATTTGTTGTATTTTTCGGGATTAAAATTCATTGATAACACCCAAATAATCTCCTAATGTCTGAATTTAAAAATAGGATGTACAACTATTTACAAATTCAACTTTAAAACTGATATCAACCAATTAAATTCTGAGGTCTAGGTTTTTAATTGTTTTAAGGCAGTGATGATACCATTCATATTCAAAAATGAAAATTCTATGTAAAAATATCATTTCCAGAAAATTCGGTAACTGATTGTAGCTGCAAATGATTTCTAAATCAGAAGGTGCCATTTGATCATGATTCAAAAGATTTATAAATTCCTTACCAGTCCCTAAGAACATTTACATAATTACAGATTACATTAATTACATTTAGATATTACATTAATTACATTTACAGAATCAAGTGAATCAATTTCCAGAATTACATTTACATATTACAGTGACCACAATTTCTAGATTCAATATTTCAATAAACTACTCGTGACCAATCAAATACGGTTCTAGATCCTTCAACGATCATCGGGAATTCATTTTTAACTATCATGGTATTGTATTTACAAAGAATAATCTAGTGTCATATTGTATGATTGTAGTTCAAGAACAAGAATCTATATCGAACAATTATTTCTTGAGTGCATCGTATTGTTTAACACAATTTCGTAGTGTACAAGAGTCTTAAAAAAATATTATTAAGAAGAAGTAATCACAAGTGACAAAATCCTTAAGAATGAATTGAACAAATAAAACTAAGGTCAAAGTAATCACAAGTGACAAAATCCTTAAGAATGAATTGATCAAATAAAACTAGGTTCAAAGTGTTTGCTAGCAAACATTTACACTAAGATTCACGATATTTTCCATGAATAGAAAATCTATATTACATTGTTAATGTTGGTATTTTTATAATGAGTCAACCTATTCATAGATTGATTAGGTTCAAATTGTTTGCTAGCAAACATTTACATTAAGAATCAACACTAAGATTCAAGATATTTTCCATGAATAGAAAATCTATATTACTTTGTTAATGTTGGAATTTCTATAATGAGACAACCTATTCATAGATTGATTCTATTTTAGGTAATCTGTAATGGTCATTAGCCAAGCTATGAAGATTCCTTAGGTTAGTGAGTCAGGCCAAGCTATGATATATGATGAATAATGCGATTCGGGCCCCATACAAATCCTCAAAAATTCATGAGCTCACTATTACTCCCAATTGGATACTCTGGCAGGCATCCCAAACTATAACATAAGTGAATCCAAAAGTTTTGTATTTTATAAAAAATTCATTAAAATTTCAATCTTTCTAACTTTTTAATTCAAAACTTTTGTATTTTATAAAAAATTCAAATCTTTAGGAATACAATATATAAATCCATTTTTACATATGTAATATTAGAGTATCATAAGTTTCTTACAAAGTTTAGCTTACAAAGTATCTTACAATGCCTTGTTTATTGTTAAATTATATTAACTCTTTCATAAGTTATGTTGTTTTCAATCTTTTTGCACTTGATGCACTACAAAACCAATATGTCTTGTTTACTGTTAAATTATATTAACTCTTTCATAAGTTATGTTGTTTTCAATATTTTTTCACTTGCTACTACAAAACATTGGTTGTAGGTTTTTAATAATGTGAATTTAGATTCTAAAATGTTTTCAAAATATTTTGATGATATTAAATATCAAGTTTGTATGGTTTTAATAATGCAAGTAGATTATGAATTTTATTCAATATTGAGGATATTGAAAGAATACTACACATGAAATGATGTTCTTATTACATGAGGTTCTCATATTATAAATAAAATCCATGGGATACCTTGATTTAGCGGTTATTTGTTATTAAATATAACATACAAAAGTTATAGAAGTTATGAATTATATTAGGTTTTATATGGGTTAATAGGGATTAAGGGTGACATGGGTTAGAAATTATCCTAGTTGTATTAGAGTTCATGTATGGTAGTGGTTACAATACATAGTGATTATATGGTTATGAGTTATATAATTTTAAAGTAAAGTACTAGTTATTATATGAGACAGGGGTTATATGAGACAGGGGTTAAATGAATTAAAGGGATTAGGTGTTATAGGGATTAAGCGATATGAGAGTTAGTTTTTATATGTGTTATGCCATATATAGGATGGGGGTTATATGTGCTAAGTGTTATGGGTCTTATTAGTTACAAGGACCATAGATTTTAAGAGATGATAAGCATTAGGAATTATAGGCATTAGGTGTTATAATGTCTATTGTGTATATTAAGGGCCATTTTGGTTGAGGATGGTAAAATATATATGTATTAGATAATAGGTTTTAGGTGTGAGGGATCATAGGTGTTAACGGTTATAATGTTATATAATAAGGGATTATAGAGGTTACTCGTAACATGCCAAATGTGGTTATGGATGAGTGGTTAAGGATTATAGGGGTTAGGGATAATATTAGGAGTTAGAATGTTGAATGGTATATGGGTCATTTGTTAAGGTTTATAAATTCTATAAGCAAGGGTTTTAAATATAATGGGTTCGTATTTGAGGTATATGAGTTACGGGATATATGGTTTATAATATTCAGGTGCTATAGGAGTAAAGAGTTTTAAGATTTAGTTCTTGTGAGTGATAGGGACATAGGCCTATATGGTTATATGTGAGATGGGTTATGTTTTATGATTATAGGGGTTAATCTCATAGAGCTTATACGTACTTTGGGTTAGGCTGTATAGGAAAATTATAAGGGTTAGGTGTGAGGAATTATATTAGTTATGTCATTATGTATTAACCCCTAATGAAATTCTTTTTCCATTATGAGGTTTTGCATAGTAAAATAGGCTCTTGGGGCCCTGCAAATATTCAAAGGAAAAAAGCCAATGTCTTATAGCCTAAAATATATTTCTAAAGATCATGGACCATGCATAGATTCTAGCACCACACATTTCTTGTAAATGGAATTTGTGATCTATAGGGGTCATATGAGTTCCATTAGAAGGAATTATGTGTGAAGAATGTAATTTCTTGTGATCCTACTGATGTTAGAATGATAAAAATGAATGAATCGGGGCATAAAAATTTCTTTTAGGGATTAAAAACTTGCACATGGTGCCAAAACACCTGAGAAGCCATGGAAGCACATATTTGGCCCAAGAGTGTAGTATGAGAACCATTCAAATATCTATATTTCATCTTTTAAAACCATATTTAAATTCACTGTGCAAGTGACCATATCATCCCTCCAACTTAAAGGAACCTTATTTTTTCAAATTTCCATAACCACTAAAGTGTTGTGAGAGACCACTATGACTTTGTGTTAACCTCAAGGTTAGTGGGTGAGGACATTTAGGGGTTTGTGCATTTAGGGAAAATTCTAAGATTTGGTTGATCAATATTAGCTTAACTTTGCTTGTTGGAAAGCCTCTTTGGAAACTAAACAAGTGTATTGGTCATGTGGTACACCACAAGGATTAAACCATGGAAATGTTTATTGGTTAACCACATTATTTGTCTATAGTGGTTTTGGAACTCTTTGATTCTAATTATATAATGAGTTTGTATAGACTTATCTCAACCATTGTTTCCCCTTCCAATTGTAGTAACCCTTTGACTAAAGTAATAATTATAACGAATAATTCATTTTGGATAATAAAGTATAATATAGAAATAAAAGAGTCTTAGATGGGAACTAATTATTATAACTTCATTTAATATTTAAAGATGTGAACTAATTATTATCTTATTGATGATATTTATATTCATATAATATAACTTCAAATTGACAACTTATTAATTAATTCATTAATAACGTAGAGACATTAGTAACTAATGTGCTTATTGAACCATAATATTGTATGTGTGTTGGATATTTAGGCATAGCTAGCACACACATATCTCATACATGTAGACAATAATAACAAGCCATGTTCCTAATGTAAGCTTTAAAATCTTAACAATTAATAATGCAAACAAACAAATAAAGAAAATCTCTGGGATCCCTTTAAACCCTTAATTCCATCTTGAATCTCCCATCCCTTCCATTGTTGAAATATGTTGAAGTTTTGACAATATTGAACTAACCCTAGAGATAATCCAAATGTGAAATCTTCAAACCTTTCGACCTAATATCTCTAGTAGACAACTATCATTAGTCATAACACATATAGGGAGTGTGGATAGAATGACCCTCCCACAACGCGAGCGGAGTGTGGATATATATAGACATTACCCTTTATAACCATTACTTTTGTGACAATTAAAAGACTCACTCAATTGCATCTTCTTTGAAATATATATGTCATTAAAACTCACATTACTATTTGTAGAAATAGGCTTCATTACCACCATAAATTTTGTGACAATTAAGAATCACTTAAAATCATCTTCT
>ML784712.1:829982-853057 GCA_009831015.1 Picea engelmannii | reverse complement strand
TATAGTTCATTATCACAAATATTACATTTTCTCCACCTCATCTTAATTTATATTAGGAATACAAACAACCCTCAATCCCATCCCATTTACCATGACAATAAAGGAATTAGTATAAAAACTCAATGAAATTTAAATAATGCTAACGGGAAGTTTAAGGAAATGGCATATAATCCATGTTCCTGCAAGACCTTCACCTAGTTGTGATTAAAACATGGGTCTGTGAGGTTATGAATATTAAACTCTTTGTTTTGGGGATTCTAATGCATTACATTATATGTGGTCTTTTTGGATCCCACCATAGGGAACTTTTAAGGAATCTTAAAGAAATGTTCTAATGCATTTTTTTAGTGGATCCAACCATAGGGAACTTTTAATGAATCCACTTGCTTGTTGTTTTTCTAAATTGATTTCCCTTGGCGAACCCAACTTTCTGATTTCAATGACTTCTTTGTGTGGGTTTTATTTATTATTATGAAAATATTGTGGTTTTATCTTCTTTCCCTTATCCCTTTAGTCATCAGTCCTTGCCTGAGAAGTCGGTCAGGAGCCGAATCGATGGTCGTCACTTCAGTGTTTAAAGACCTATATATTCAAATGCCCTGCTTTTTTGTACATGGATGATGAGTGAAGGATAAGAATTTGTCCTGTTGTTTATCCCTTTCTTAACTTTTAGTTGATTGATTCATGGTTGAATGTTTAGTCTTTGCATCTTCTTCTTTGATGTCGATTATGAGTGATAAACCTTTGAGTTGAATGAGGTTTGGTTTAATAATCAACAACAAATAGACTCAAAACTATATCAAGAAAGGGAGTTAGGGAGTTTATAGTTAAGAAATCCCTTAGTGGAAATATGGTTCCTTTATGTAAAAATTAGGTATAAATCCCTTAGTGGAAATCTTTTAGTGGAAATCCCAAGTAGTTTATAGTAAAATTAGATCCTTTTATGTATCCCTTAGTGGAAATCCCTTAGTTTATAGTAAAATGAGGTCCCTTTATGTAACTTTAGGTGACCATAAAATATTTCACAGTTACGTATTTAGTTCAACTATATCCACAACTATCCAACAATTTGTCCTTAAATCTCTCAAGTGATACAAATATATAATATAGCATTTTCACAATTCATATTTCATATAATATAATTCATTATAAAAGATATTACATTTTCTCCACCTCAGCTTAATTTATACTAGGAATACAAACAACCCTCAATCCCATCCCATTTACCATGACAATAAAAGAATTAGTATAAAAACTCAATGAAATTTAAATAATGCTAACGGGAAGTTTAAAGCAATGGCATATAATACATGTTCATGCAAGACCTTCACCTAGTTGTGATTAAAACATGGGTCTGTGAGGTTATGAAGATTAAACTCTTTGTTTTGAGGATTCTAATGCATTACATTATATGTGGTCTTTGCGGATTCTACCATAGGGAACTTTTAAGGAATCTTAAAGAAATGTTCTAATGCGTTTTTTTAGTGCATCCAACCATAGGGAACTTTTAATGAATCCACTTGCTTGTTGTTTTTCTGAATTGATTTCCCTTGGCAAACCCAACTTTTTGATTTCAATGACTTCTTTGTGTGGGTTTTATTGATTATTATGAAAATATTGTGGTTTTATATTCTGTCCCTTATCCCTTTAGTCATCAGTCCTTGCCTGAGCAGTTGGTCAGGAGCCGAATTGACGATCGCCACTTCGGTGTTTAAAGACCTATATATTCAAATGCCCTTCTTTTTTGTACATGGATGATGAGTGAAGGATAAGAATTTGTCCTGTTGTTTATCCCTTTCTTAACTTTTAGTTGATTGATTCATGGTTGAATGTTTAGTCTTTGCATCTTCTTCTTTGATGTCGATTATGAGTGATAAACCTTTGAGTTGAATGAGGTTTGGTTTAATAATCAACAACAAATAGACTCAAAACTATATCAAGAAAGGGAGTTAGGGAGTTTATAGTTAAGAAATCCCTTAGTGGAAATATGGTTCCTTTATGTAAAAATTAGGTATAAATCCCTTAGTGGAAATCTTTTAGTGGAAATCCCAAGTAGTTTATAGTAAAATTAGATCCTTTTATGTATCCCTTAGTGGAAATCCCTTAGTTTATAGTAAAATGAGGTCCCTTTATGTAACTTTAGGTGACCATACAATATTTCGCGGTTATGTATTCAACTATATCAACAACTATCCAACAATTTGTCCTTAAATCTTTCACGTGATCCAAATATATAATATAGCATTTGCACAGTTCATATGTTATATAATATAACATTATCACAAAAATTGCATTTGCTCCACCTCATCTTAATTTATATTAGGAATACAAACATCCCTCATTCCCATCCCATTTAACATGACAATAAATTAATTAGTATAAAAACTCAATGACATTTAAACAATGCTATTGGGAAGTTTAAATCAATGGCATATAATCCATGTCCATGCAAAACCTTCACCTTGTTGTGATTAAAACATGGGTGTGTGAGGTTATGAAGATTAAACTCTTTGTTTTGGGGATTCTAATGCATTACATTATATGTGGTCTTTGTGGATCCAACCTGTAACGACCCTCCTCGTTACGACCACAACTCTGATAACAGGTGCAATTTTTTTTATTTTTTTTTTGGAGTGTGTGCACGCGTGTAGAAGAGAAACAGACACACTTGACTCTAAGTCTCCACCCGATGACTAACAAGACGCAACCACGATGATCACAACAAGAAGACACAATGCACACAACAGGTAACTGCAAGCATTAACGACCATAGACATAAGACGCATAATAAGTAGCTGCAACATTTAACGACATACTGGGTTATGCACGGTATGAACACAACAGGAAGAATCCGTAGAAGTAGAGTTTACTATTTCTGCACAGGAAAGCAGGGCGTTTAATCTTAGTTGTTGGCTCCGGAGAGAGAGAAGGTCAGATAGGCTCCTGGTCGTCTGCTCAGGCAAAAACTAGTAATCTTCGTCAGGAGTGTCGCAAGAGTGGAAACCCTGCCTTTAAAGGGCTCGAGACTCTTGATACAACAAATGATTCTTTACACAAAAATAATCACACACATAGACTCGTTTACTAAGGTTACCAGGAGGTGTTTACATCCCGCCCGACACTACTGACCCCATACTCAAATGACTTGGCCAAGTACAACAATGAATAAACGCACGACCGCAACCTCTATGGAAGGTGCAGACCAAAAGGACTCAACAACGACCAACCATTATTACGATAAGGCCTTATCTCTGCCTTCATTAGCATTAAGTACCAACCCGTTGTTCCCTTAAATTCCACTAGTCAAAGAGTGGCCAATTCTACTCTTAAATAATGTAAAATCAATTTAATTGCAAGTTCCCATTACTAATGCAAAATAACTGATTGTATAGCATTAATAATTCACATACCATGCTACTGATTTACCTACAATACATTCTAACATATTTAGCCATCAATAAGTGATGTCGAAATTTACCTTCAAATCTTATCGTGCGGGTAAGTATCATAATGGTCAAATTGACCTGAACTCCAATAAACATAATTTATGATAGATAAAAATGTATTAGAAGATAAATAGGAAGGGTCCCAACATTGAGATGTCATGGAATAATCTACCATACTACCATTCTACAACGCCATACAGGCTAGCATCATTATATTTATAACATAAGATCTTTGCAATTAAGTTGACTACTATCATAATAAAACTATAATGGTATCATCTAGCAACTTACAATTATCTAAATCCATTACTTAACATTTCCATTAAACAAGTAACGTAGATATTAACCTTCTCATAACATTAACATTAAATTAAATACATACATTATTTTAAACTCTACCATGAACGACAAAGGTAATTGAATCGAGCCTCATCCTAAATACTGGTATCAATACCACAACACTTACCATAAAACCATATTATCACTGCCTTTTTATAATTGCCCTAATCCTTGCCATTTAAGATAACAACAAAGGCAAATTACCCCAAAACTTTCCATAAACAATACTAATATTGTATTTAGTATATCATTTTTTATTTTTTTTTGCCATAACAACAAGCCACGTTACAGTAAGACTCTCCATAAAACAATATTAGTACTGCATTTTTAATATGGCATTTTATATTGCATTTTATATTGCCATTAAAATAACAAGCAATCACATTTCAGCAATACTCTCCATAAAAAAATATCGATACTGCGTTTTAATATTACATTTTATAATTTCATTTTATTTCTTATTTCCCCGCTCCAGCTAGCAATATATTTCGATGGCAATAACAACATACTTGACTAACATATTACCTTTAATAATAAAAAATGCCTCAAGGCGTTTAACATAACACAATATCCAGGCATTTGATAACATTACAATCTGGAAATTAAGTATAAGCCAATAACGGGGCATTAGATAATTTAAACAAAAACGAGACATTTAATCCCATTTACTGTCAGGTAGAGATAAGGACTCCGGTAAGGGAAACCCAGTCATAAAAGCTGGCTTAATTAGCTCGTTGTTAGAAAAAGGGCAATTCGACAGAGGCATCATTGAGCTCGTAGCTATGTGGGCTTGTCAGGAATCAAGGCGACTAAACGCGCATGCAGGAGAATCTGAATTCGGGGCAGCTTTATATGCGAAAATCAGAAATTAGCATTTAAGATACTGGGTAAAAAAAGCTAGCCCAAGGCAATGCGTTTTAACACTCGGCGGTCGACAGAAAGGGCTGAGACGGTCACCTACCATTAAAATAAATAAGGAAATGAAGGACGAGGCATTTAAGATTAATTTATCGGGCATTAAGGTAAGGCAGTATTAGCGATTAAAATAGAAGAGAAATAATAAGGCAATAATTTTGTTTAAAATAAAAGAGAAAAAATGAGGATTACCTGCCAGGTAACAACTACGACTGGTAAGGACGCAAGGTGGGGGTGAAACTCAACCACAAGCTGAAACAACTGGCTGCCTCACTTAGGTTACTGCCAATAGAAACAAGGGTAACAGTCTACACTGGACGCTATATCAAGGGAAGTAAATATTCGCATTTTACAAAGAGCCAGCTTGGCAGTTAATTTCTGGGGCACAACAAACGAGCTACCTATCAGTGGTTAAAAACGAAAACCTGGCGATAAAACAATAGTTAAGGGTGTTGAGGTCACACCCTGGAAGAGGCGAATGTACAAGAGTCATAACAGGATGTTGCAGAGCGAAGGGATGGTCGCAACAGTCAAGGAAAGATTCCAGAGCAGTAATAATTCAATCTTTCCACAATCCCGAATTTAATCAAACGACCATGAAATCTTACGCTTCCACCGTGGACAAAGATTTAAAGTATTCTGAAACGATTCTACTGTTCTTTGATCTTGTAAAGAATTTAAATAATACAGCGGCAAAAATACAAAAATAAACCCTACCAATTGGGAACCAAATAGAACCCTAGCAGAATAAATTAAAAGTAAGAAGAAAAGCTATCATTATTTAAAAATAAATAAAAACACAACAGAAGACTGCCATTATTGCGACTGCCACTGAAATCATAGTTCAAAAGGGAAAATATTTTGATACTTAAATGTTTTAAATGATTCGCTCATAAAATTAGGGCTCAAGACCTCCGCCTAAGAAATCCAAACACCAGGCACTAAGCTAGTCGGAAAAATTTCAACTGATGATCAGCGAAATCAACACATATAGTTAGGGTTACTCCAGCAAAACAATATCAAAACTACCACCTGATTAGAGCTTCAACTAAAGGCAAATCCTGAAAGAAAACAGACACCTACGAAAAGCTTTAAAGAAGAGCAGATCCCACCAGGAAACCAACGCCTATTCAAAGCTTTAGATGAGGGAAAAACATAGCAAAACACCGCCTATGTTTAATACTTGAAAGAACGTCAAATGACAGCTGCCAGGAGATAAATGATAAACCAGCGAAAAATAAATTGAAGCACACCGTCCAGAATATTAAACGACTATTTACACAGTCCAGAATAAGGAACAAAGCTATTTTACACAGCCCATTCATGAGTTTCACAATGCCATTACCATGCAGGCTAGCTATCATAGTGTTGGTCATTGACGGTAAGATTTTACAGCATCAAAATTGCAGCGAAGAATCCAATCTGAGCATTCTACTCTACCAAATAACTTGCGTACCTTTTTCCTTGTCGACCACCTCGATTGATGTCCTCACCCCATGCCGCTCCCACTCGCCGACCATAGAGATTACACCGATACCTCCCATCCAAATGCTAGGGGTACTCTGCTTCCGCCTTAACCCCCCGAGCCGCAAAGGGGCCACACACAGTCCAAATAGTATACCTAGCTTCCCATCTCGCCTCCAAGGCTGAGCTACCACTCTAATCCCAGCTGAGAAAATCCCAACTCCTCACAAGCAATCAGTCCAGTTTTCCATTTCGGCAGCATAACAATACCTAATAGCTCCTCCCCCCTTTTCCCCCCCATGCCCCTTTCTTTTTATCCAGTTTTCACCTAAATCACATTTATTTTAAGTTTTAATGAAACATCCTCTAAAAATTCTCTATCTTACAAGTGTCACTTATCCCTCACGTTTCTCCACAATTAATTTCTTTAACTTATTAATTGTCTATGTTTCCCTATTTACTTAGTTTCCCTATTTTTATTTATTTATTAATCCCATCTTTAAAACCAAAAAGGTAAATGCGCTAATGCATCTTTTCCTTTTATTTTTAAATTCATACTTTTTATACTCCCGCTAGTTAAATAATTTTATTACTATTGGTTCAGTCTGAGTTAACTAAAAGTGTAATTTATGTATATTTATATTTTAAAGAAAAGTTATGTTTCAATTTGAATAAACGTTATGAGTTCATTAAAGTTAAATGGTTGAAAAAGATTATGAAATCTTGTATCCGTTTGATATATTGGTTGTATAGTTGGATGAAGTTAATGTTAATAAATCCAAGAACTATAGCTCAAGTACGTTCTAAAAATTGTATTCTCATTGCACTGCATGGAGGTGTGAACTCTCGCCTAAAATCTCATAATGATGTTTGCTTAATTATTTTAATGGTTGTTAGGGTTAATTGCTTTTAGTAATGATATTTGGGTATAGGATTAGGTAAAGATTCGTTGGAGCTATTTCATTTAGAATTAGGGTTAGGCTCTTTTTAGAGTTAGAGTTAGGGCATTTTTCCTTAAGGTTATACGAAATTTTTATCTTAGAGAATTTTTTTTTTTTTGACTTAGGTTTAGATTTTGAACTGGACTACAATTATTTAGGGGTGTCGTTTTAAGAATTTATTAAGGAATTATTGTCTTAGGGATATTTAGGTTTGTTTCCTTCATCCACATCAATGCAACGTGCCCTTCAGGACGCACCATGTGCTCCAAGGGTGCCACTCACCTCGTTCATTTCCTTTGCGCGACGTGCCCTTCAGGATGCACCACGTGCTCCAAGGGTGTCACTTGCCAACTGGACTGATTGGTAGACATCTATAACCCCTCGAGTCAACACTCTGCCAGGTGAACTTGTGGGAGACTAAGGGTTCTAAGGAATAAGAACCCCACCTTATTGCACACCCCTTAGAATCATCGTGAGCCACTGTCGTAGTCTGCCCTCACGACATCATGGATCCTCTCGAACTAGGTAATCGTTAACCTACAGTTCGAGCCACGGTGGGAGTGCTAGTAGGTGGTGGCAGGGCTGTTGTCCACCCCTCTCCCTCAACCTCTCTGGAAATTGTGTGTGGCCCCTTTACTCCATATGTGAGTCTGGTCGACAAGATATCGTCATCCTGCATGATTGACAATCGTGTCAGAACATGTCAACTTCAAATCATCAAATCAATGAAATATCACAGTAAATAAATCAACCCAAATAGCACACTCCCTGACTCAATCCAGAGTCCAAGGGGTTCCACCGATGCCTCTGCATCCTCAAGGTCCAAAATCCTGCACACTCAATACAACTGAGTCAAATAGCACCTGTCTACATCAATTAGTAAAACATCATGTCGTCTATCATAACACATCATAATATAGTATAAATTTTTTAACATCAGAAAATTCCAGATCACTTGCGAGAAAGTGTCCTCAAATAATAAGTTTTCTCAGTGCACCAGAGCGGGATGTTACATACACCCCCTCTTGGTCTAAACTTCTTCCCGAAGTTTCTTAGTATAAATGCCAAAATAAAAGTATCACAGTATCATAAGTCTATCTATCAAACAAAAAGGGAAACTGTTGGCGCATATCATATGCATCCTTCCAGGTCACTGAGTGTGGACTATAACTGTCCCACTGGACCTTGACCTGATCTTCCGTTCGACGTCGTAATTGTCTAACGCGATGATCTAATATGTGGAACGGCTCATCCGTGAGCGCTCCCTCGTTCGATACCTGCAAGGAACTCATGTCAATCACGTGTGTAGGATCACTAATATAATGTCTCAAAACAGATACATGAAAAACATTGTGCATACACCTCAAGAATCAGGCAAGGCTAGTCGATATGCCACGGGCCCCTTTCTCTTCACGATCTCGAAAGGTCCCACGAACCTAGGAGAGAGTTTAGCTCCCTTTCCAAACCTGATCGAACTCTTATGTGGTTTAACCCGCAAGAAGACTCGATCGTCGACCTCGTAACTACGGTCGACTTGGTGTGCATCGACATAACTCTTTTGTCGATCCTGCGCTTCTTTAATCCATTGTCTTATGGTTTTCATTTTCTCTTCCATTTCTTGGATCGCTTCTGGTCCCACCAGGACCCTATCCTCAAGTCGATCCCAACTCAAGGGTGTCCTGACACGGTCGCCCATAAAGAAACTCAAAAGGTGCCATCTTAATGGTGCTCTGGTAACTGTTATAGTAAGCGAACTCTACTAGAGGCAAGAATTCCTCACAATGCCTTTGTTGGTCCATCATGTACATGCGCAACATGTCTTCCAAGGTTTGGTTCATGCGGTCGGTCTGCCTGTCAGTCTCTGGGTGATACGCAGTACTAAAATTAAGTTGGGTTCCCAAGGCCTCTTGGAAACTCGTCCAAAATCGTCCAGTAAACACCGATCCTCGATCGGATGTAATCTTTTTAGGCACACCATGTAGCCTCACAATCTCACTGATGAAAACTCTCGCTATGCCAGGTGCCTGATACGTCATACGCACAGGAATAAAGTGAGCACTCTTTGTCAGAGTGTCTACTACTACAAAAATCGAGTCGTGTCTCCTTGTCGTCAGTGGCAATCCAACAATAAAATCCATCGAAATAACTTCCCATTTCGATTCCGGAATGGCATGTGGTTGGAGTAAACATTTCGGGTGTCTATGCTCAGACTTTACCTGGTGACACTCTAGACATCTAGCCACAAAGTTGACTATGTCAGCCTTCATTCCCTTCTAGAAGAATAAGGGTTTAAGGTTTTTCCTCATCTTCGTGACTCCTGGGTGCGCCATGTAAACTGTTGAATGAGCCTCGCTCAGGATCAACATCCTCAACTCGTCATTTGGCGGTACGTAAATCCGACTTCTAAACCTCAATAAACTATCTCTATCAAAAGAAAATCCCTCGACAAACCGTCGATAGTATCCGGCTAAACCCATAAAACTACGCACTTCTATGACATTCGTTGGCGCAGGCAATTCCATAATAGCCTCAACCTTGGCTGGATCCAAGGTGATACCTTCGCCGGAGATGACATGCCCTAAGTAGTGAATCCTCGATTGATAAAAAGAGCATTTGGACAACTTCTCATACAAATTTTGCTCTCGTAGACACTGTAGTACCAAGCACAAGTGCTCGTCATGCTCCTCCATAGTACGAGAGTAAATCAAAATATCGTCTATGAATACTTGGACAAACTTGTCCAAGTACTCACGGAACACCCCATTCATCAAACTCATGAATACCCCTGGGGTGTTTGTCAGTCCAAACGGTAAAACAGTAAACTCGTAATGTCCAAATCTCGTCTTAAAGGCGATCTTAGGGACGTCATCTTCCTTGATCCGTAACTGGAGATACCCTGATTGCAAATCGATCTTGGAGAACACCGTCGTACCCTTCATTTGATCGAACAAATGATATATTCTTGGTAAAGGATACTGATTCTTGATCGTATCCTTGTTCAGTTGACGGTAGTCAATGCAAAGCCTCCATGATCCGTCCTTCTTTCGTATGAAAATAACCGGTGCACCCCACGGTGACACACTAGGGTGTATCAGTCCCAGGTCCAACAACTCCTTCAGTTGCATTATAAAATCTTGCAACCCGAGGGTCGACATCCGATAAGGCATTCTTGCTATCGGTTCGGTCCCCAGTTTCAGGTCTATCGTAAACTCGAGTTCCCTTTCCGGAGGCATCCCAGGAAACTCCTCTGGAAATACATCTGAAAACGCCTTCACCACCGGAAGGTGTTATAGACCTTCTGCTACTCCCTTTTTCGTTTAGCGCAAGTATCACATAAAGCTTGCACCCCTTGCGCATACTATTCTGTAACTATAAGGAAGAGACGAACCTCAGGGAAACTCCCTGGTTCCATCCTACAATCACACGTCTCTGTCCCTCACTGATAAGCTCCTCCTCTGCTATGAGGGCCCTCTGGACGACATCGTGCAAGGTTTGAGGTATCATAATCCTAACCTTGCATGCAGGTTTCCAATAAGGCCATACATGAACCAGTTGACCTTAAGCTTCTCTGTGTTAAGGTGCGGAGCATACCAGAGCAGCTCCATAAAACGTGCCTCATACTCGGGCATCGTACGACCTCCCTGTCGTAATGCGTTGAACTCATTGAGCTGACGCTCAATGAACTCCTCTGAAAGGTACCTCTCTCAGAACTGTTCCTCGAAAAGCTCCCATGACGTGTCTTCCACGTCCATGTTCAGTTGCGGCAGGAGCATCTTCCACCATAGAAGAGTGCTCCCCTTCAGTTGAAAGACCTCCATGCGGACCTTCATGTTGGAGGTATAATCGCGGAGTGCGAAGCACATCGCCATGTTCTCCAACCATGCCTCGGTGGATGCATCATCCGGGCCACCAAAGAACTCGAGAAATTTTACCTTCTCGAGTTCACGGTGAAAGATACCTGTAACGACCGATGCGCGCAGTGGAACCTCAGTGGGTGCCGACGCCCTGACCTCGTCTATGTCCAATCGGATGATCATAGCCTCGGACATGCACTGAAAGGATCTCATCATCCCAGCAACATCACCAACTTCTATCTGCTCCTGTCTAAGAACCTGCTCGCCTCCCTGGGGGTTAGACCCCTCAGGTGTGGATGCTACTGGAGGCGTCACGCCTCCTCCCCTAGCACCCCGTCGTCTGCCTCCACGACGTCCTCTAACCATGATTTCCATGCACGCACACCATCAACTCGATCAACCACAGTCTAATAAAATCAATCGTGTCAACGAAAGCCGTAGTGAATCCCAAGTCGCGGATCGAACCGACGCTGATACCATATGTAACGACCCTCCTCATTATGACCACAACTCTGATAACAGGTGCAAATTTTTTTTATTTTTATTTTTTTGGAGTGTGTGCGTGCGTGTAGAAGGGAAATAGACACACTTGACTCTACGTCTCCACACGACGACTAACAATATGCAACCACGATGATCACAACAAGAAGACACAAGGCACACAACAGGTAACTGCAAGCATTAACGACCATAGACATAAGACGCACAATAAGTAGCTGCAACGTTAAATGACACACTGGGTTATGCACGGTACGAACACAACAGGAAGAATCTGTAGTAGCAGAGTTTACTATTTTTTCATAGGAAAGCAGGGTGTTTAATCTTAGTTCTCTACTCCGGAGAGAGAGAAGGTCAGATAGGCTCCTGACCATCTGCTCAGGCAAAAACTAGTAATCTCCGTTAGGTGTGTCGCAAGAGTGGAAACCCTGCCTTTAAAGGGCCCGAGACTCTTGATACGGCACAAGATTCTTTACACAAAAATAATCACACACACAGACTCAATTACTAAGGTTACCGGGAGGTGTTTACATCCCGCCCGACACTACTGACCCCATACTCAAATGACTCAGCCAAGTACAACAATGAATAAATGCACGACCGCAACCTCTATGGAAGGTGTAGACCAAAAGGACTCAACAATGACCAACCATTATTACGACAAGGCCTTATCTTTGCCTTCATTAGCATTAAGTACCAACCCGTTATTCGCTTAAATTCCACTAGTCCAAGAGTGGCCAATTCTACTCTTAAATAATGTAAAATCAATTTAATTGCAAGTTCCCATTACTAATGCAGAATAATTGATTGTATAGCATTAATAATTCACATACCATGCTATTGATTTACCTACAATACATTCTAACATATTTAGCCATCAATAAGTGATGTCGAAATTTACCTTCAAATCTTATCGTGCAGGTAAGTATCATAATGGTCAAATTGACCTAAACTCCAATAAACATAATTTATGATAGACAAAAACGTATTAGAAGATAAATAGGAAGGGTCCCAACATTGAGATGTCATGGAATAATCTACCATACTACCATTCTACAACGCCATACAGGATAGCATCATTATATTTATAACATAAGATCTTTGCAATTAAGCTTACTATTATCATAATAAAACTGCAATGGTATCATCTAGCAACTTACAATTATCTAAATCCATTACTTAACATTTCCATTAAACAAGTAACGTAGATATTAACCTTCTCATAACATTAGCAATAAATTAAATCCATACATTATTTTAAACTCTACCATGAACGACAAAGGTAATTGAATCGATCCTCATCCTAAATATTGGTATCAATACCACAACACTTACCATAAAACAATATTATCATTGCCTTTTTATAATTGCCCTAATCCTTGCCATTTAAGATAACAACAAAGACACATTACCCCAAAAATTTCCATAAACAATACTAATATTGCATTTAATATATCATTTTATTTTTATTTTTCCATAACAACAAGCCACGTTACAGTAAGACTCTCCATAAAACAATATTAGTACTGCATTTTTAATATGGAATTTTATATTGCAGTTTACATTGCCATGAAAATAACAAGCAATCACATTTCAGCAATACTCTCCATAAAACAATATCGAAACTGCGTTTTAATATTACATTTTATAATTGCATTTTATTTCTTATTTCCCCACTCCAGCTAGCCATATATTTCGATGGCAATAACAACAATCTTGACTAACATATTACCTTTAATAATCAACAATGCCTCAAGGCATTTAACATAACACAATATCCAGGCATTTGATAACATTACAATCTGGCAATTAGGTATAAGCCAATAACGGGGCATTAGATAATTTAAACAAAAATGATTCATTTAATCCCATTTACTGCCAGGTAGAGATAAGGACTCCAGTAAGGGCAACCCAGTCATAAAAGCTGGCTTAATTAGCTCGCTGTCAGAAACAGGGCAATTCGACACAGGCATCACTGAGCTCGCAGTTGTATGGGCGTGTCAGGAATCAAGGTGACTAAGCGCGCATGCAGGAGAATCCGAATTCGGGGCAGCTGTCTAGGCGAAAATCAGAAATTAGCATTTAAGATACTGGGTAAAAGAGGCTAGCCCAAGGCAATGCATTTTAACACTCGGTGGTCGACAAAAAGGGCTGAGACGATCACCTAACATTAAAATAAATAAGGAAATGAAGGACTAGGCATTTAAGATTAATTTATCGGGCATTAAGGTAAGGCATTATTAGCGATTAAAATAGAATATAAATAATAAGGCAATAATTGCGTTTAAAATAAAAGAGCAAAAATGAGGATTACCTTGCAGGTAACAACTACGAATGGTAACGACACAAGGTGGGGGCGAAACTCAACCACAAGCTGAAACAACTGGCCACCTCACTTAGGTTACTGCCAACAGAAACAAGGGTAACAGTCTACACTGGACACTATATCAAGGGAAGTAAATAATCGCATTTTACAAAGAGCCAGCTCGACAGTTAATTTCTGGGGCACAACAAACGAGCTACCTGTCAGTCGTTAAAAACAAAAACCTGGCGATAAAACAACAGTGAAGGGCGTTGAGGTCACACCCTGGCAGAGGTGAATGTACAGGAGTCATAAAAGGATGTTGCATAGCGAAGGGATGGTCCAAACAGTCAAGGAAAGATTCCAGAGCAGTAATAATTCAATCTTTCCACAGTCCCTAATTTAATCAAACGACCATGAAATCTTACGCTTCCGCCGTGGACAAAGATTTAAAGTATTCTGAAACGATTCTACTGTTCTTTGATCTTGTAAAGAATTTAAAGAATACAGCGGAAAAAATAAAAAAATAAACCCTACCAATTGAGAACCAAATAGAACCCTGGCAGAATAAATTAAAAGTAAGAAGAAAAGCTATCCTTATTTAAAAATAAATAAAAATGCAACAGAAGACCGCCATTATTGCGACTGCCGCTGGAATCACAATTCAAAAGGGAAAATATTTTGATACTTAAATGTTTTAAACGATTAGGTCATAAAATTAGGGCTCAAGACATATGCCTAAGAAATCCAAACACCAGGCACTAAGCTAGCCGTAAAACTTTCAATCGATGATCAGGGAAATCAACACATACAGTTAGGGTTAATCCAGCAAAACAATATCAAAACTACCGCTTGATTAGAGCTTCAACTAAAGGCAAATCCTGAAAGAAAACAGTGACCTACGAAAATCTTTAAAGAAGAGAATACCCACCAGGAAACCAACGCCTATTCAAAGCTTTAGATGAGGGCAAAACAAAACAAAACACCGCCTATGTTTAATACTTGAAATAACGTCAAACGACAGCCACCAGAAGATAAACAATAAACCAATGAAAAATAAATTGAAGCACACCGTCGAGAATATTAAACGACTATTTACACAGTCCAGAATAAGGAACAAATCTATTTTCCACAGCCCATTCATGAGTTTCACAATGCCATTACCATGTAGGCTAGCTATCACAGTGTTGGTCATTGACGGTAAGATTTTACAGCATCAAAATTACAACGAAGAATCCAATCCGAGCATTCTACTCTACCAAATAACTCGCATATCTTTTTCCTTGTCGACCACCTCGATTGATGTCAGCGCCCCGTTCCGCTCCCGCTCGCCGACTGTAGAGACTACAACGGTACCTCCCATCCAAACGCTAGGGGTACTCTGCTTCCCCCTTAGCCCCCCGAGCCGCAAAGGGGCCACACACAGTACAGATAGTATACCCAGCTTCCCAGCTCGCCTCCAAGGCTGAGCTACCACTCTAATCCCATCTGAGAAAATCCCAACTCCTCACAAGCAATCAATCTAGTTTTCCATTTCGGAAACATAACAATACCTAATAGCTCCTCCCCCCTTTTTCCCCCCATGCCCCTTTCTTTTTATCCAGTTTTCACCTAAATCACATTTATTTTAAGTTTTAATGAAACATCCTCTAAAAATTATCTATCTTACAAGTGTCACTCATCCCTCACGTTTCTCCACAATTAATTTCTTTAACTTATTAATTGTCTATGTTTCCCTTTTTACTTAGTTTCCCTATTTTATTTTTTTTATTAATCCCATCTTTAAAACCAAAAAGGTAAATGCGCTAATGCATCTTTTCCTTTTATTTTTAAATTCATACTTTTTATACTCCCGCTAGCTAAATAATTTTGTTACTATTAGTTCAGTCTGGGTTAACTAAAAGTGTAATTTATGTATATTTATATTTTTAAGAAAAGTTATGTTTCAATTTGAATAAACGTTATGAGTTCATTAAAGTTAAATGGTTGAAAAAGATTATGAAATCTTGTATCTGTTTGATATATTGGTTGTATAGTTGGATGAAGTTAACATTAATAAATCCAAGAACTAGAGCTCAAGTACGTTCTAAAAATTGTATTCTCATTGCACTGCATGGAGGTGTGAACTCTCGCCTAAAATCTCATAATGATGTTTGCTTAATTATTTTAATGGTTATTAGGGTTAATTTCTTTTAGTAATGATATTTGGGTATAGGATTAGGTCAAGATTCATTGGAGTTATTTCATTTAGAATTAGGGTTAGGCTCTTTTTAGAGTTAGAGTTAGGGCCTTTTTCCTTAAGTTTAAACGAATTTTTTATCTTAGAGAAGTTTAGATTTTGAACTGGACTACAATTGTTTAGGGGTGTCGTTTTAAGAATTTATTAAGGCGTTATTGTCTTAGGGATACTTAGGTTTGTTTCCTTCATCCACATCAATGCGACGTGCCCTTCAGGATGCACCACGTGCTCCAAGGGTGCCACTCACCTTGTTCGTTTCATTTGTGCGACGTGCTCGTCAGGATGCACCACGTGCTCCAAGGGTGCCACTCACCAACTGGACTAATTGGTAGACATCTATAACCCCTGGAGTCAACACTCCGCCAGGTGAACTTGTGAGAGACTAAGGGTTCTATGGAATAAGGACCCCGCCTTATTGCACACCCCTTAGAATCATCGTGAACGACTGTCGTATTCTGCCCTCACGGCATCATGGATCCTCTCGAACTAGGTAATCGTTAACCTACAGTTCAAGCCACGGCGGGAGTGCTAGTAGGCGGTGGCAGGGCTGTTGTCCACCCCTCTCCCTCAACCTCTCTGGAAATCTTGTGTGGCCCATTTACTCCATATGTGAGTCTGGTCGACAAGCTATCGTCAGGCTGCATCATCGACAATCGTGTCAGAACATGTCAACATCAAATCATTAAATCAATGAAATATCACAGTAAATAAATCAACCCAAATAGAACACTCCCTGACTCAATCCGGAGTCCAAGGGGTTCCACCGAGGCCTCTGCATCTTCAAGGTCCAAAACCCTGCACACTCAATACAACTGAGTCAAATAGCACCTGTCTACATCAAATAGTAAAACATCATGTCGTCTATCATAACGCATCATAATATAGTATAAATGTTTTAACATCAGAAAAGTCCAGATCACTTCCGAGCAAGTGTCCTCAAATAATAAGTTTTCTCAGTGCGCCAGAGCGGGTTGTTACACAACCATAGGGAACTTTTAAAGAATATTAAAGAAATGTTCTAATACATTTTCTTAGTGGATCCAACCATAGGGAACTTTTAATGAATCCACTTGGTTGTTGTTTTTCTGAATTGATTTGCTATGGCGAACACAACTTTATGATTTCAATGACTTCTTTTTGTGGGTTTTATTGATTATTATGAAAAGTTTGTGGTTTTATCTTCTGTCACTTATCCCTTTAGTCATCAGTCTGTGCCTGAGAAAATGGTCAAGAGACGAATCGACGGTCGTCACTTCGGTGTTTAAATTCCTATATATTCAAATGCCCTACTTTTCTGTGCATGGATGATGAGTGAAGGATAAGAATTTTCCATGTTGTCTATGGACCCCTTACTTATCTTCGAGTTGATTGATTCATGGTTGAATGTCTAGTCTTCGTGCCTTCTAATGAGCGAGTACCTCTTCGGCTTGATTGTTTAAAGCCTGGATTTATCTCTGCGTTTTTAATTACTTGAACTTGTGTACATATCTGGATTTTTATTGATAAACTCTCCATTGTGGATAGATATTCAGGAGTGATGTCAACACGATATTCTCCAAACATTCCTCGCAAACACTCTAGGCATTCACAAGAAGGAAGAACAAGACTCCTTCTTCGACTGAGACTCCGAGTAACCAACAACAATCTCGTCAGAGGAGATTTTCAAACGAGTATGTAAATAGATCAACTGTAGAACCTGCTCAAGCCAGTGCTATGGATGCAGAATTATTAGCTATGTTGTGCATCAATACTCCGACACCTGAGAATGTGGGGAATAGCTCTGGACAAGAGAATATTTCTAGTAAGTTTCTTAAATTTTGTTTATTTTTGTTGATTTTTTTTGTATTCAAATTCAAGTGAGGTTAAATCTTGAAGTTGTTGTCAAATGTGTGTGTAAGAAATCAATTTAGAGAAAGGGAGGAGAATTAAAGTGGAGGTAACAAAGATTCAAATGTCCATGCAGAGGGTGAGGGTGGATTTAGGAGGCCACATTATGAAGAAACAAAATATTACATGCCAATGTCCACCTATCCTTCATATGTTGGCGATGAACTTCCCTAGGAAGGGAATATTGAAGAAATGATGCTTGAGCGATGCTCAGGTGTTAAAAAGAGATTGAAAAATTATTTGGTGGTCTTGGAACTCCCTCAGGAGAGAAAACAAAGTTTGCAAATTGTTTTTCATTCACTGGAAAAGTTTATGGATTCATATCAGAAGATGGGGCCAACCACTGATAGTTTTGTTGATCTAATGAGGTGGCAAAAGTCGGAAGTGATGGGTTCTAATAAATGGGAGACAGTAACAAATAGAGTTTCAAAAGAAGACACCATTTCCATGTTCAATTTCAAAGAGGGCCCAAAGTGAAAAATGTTGAAGGTGCAATATTTTAACCACCCTGACTTTGTCAGACATATGTATAATAGATTTTTGGTGGCATATGGGAAATTTCCGTGGAACGATGAGGTTCCACACTATTTTTCATGAAACTTGTTTGCAGAGTTTGTCTTGCACATGCACCTTGATTATACTAGTCTACCGTCCAAATATTATGGGACTAGTAAAGGTCGTACAAATGATCGCATAGGGGCAGATCGAAGTGTCGCATTGCCGAGGCTTCCACAACCTTTAGTACCTCGCCCAACAGGGGAATTTGCATCACTTTCAGAATTCCAAGCTACATAAGAACTTGGCAAAGAGACTGGGACTGCAATTAGCAAAATTTGGAAGCTATGTTGTATGGTGTTGATGTTGGCTTGAAGCGTCAGTGAGCGGAAGCCAATTCTTGGGCCACATTTGTTGATAAAATAGATGCGTACTTAGATGCATTGTCAGAAGAAGAAGTTTTGGAGTATGCAAAATTTTGTCGGGATGGTTGGAAGAAGGTCATTTAGAATGATGACCCGAACCACAGATTGGTATGTTTTCTATTTAGGAAAGTTTTGACGCGTTTTATGATAGTTTACTTCTAGTTCTAGATTTAGATATCCTCGTCTCTATAGAAATAATAGAGTTCTTCTTGACATTAATTGCAGTTTGGAGATATGTTAAACGAATTTCCAGGAGATATGTCAAATGAATCTCTAGTCAGTAGGGGACTTGATTCAACAAGTTTGAATTTGGATGGATTGAATTGAGTATGTTTTTTGTAATAGTTGTTCATTCTCCACTGGTTTGAATAAGAGATCAACAACATTTATAATTTTGTATAATTTTGAACACATTGAATCCTATATTTAGTTCTTAGTTGTGTTGTTCACAACTCTCTATTCTATCTCCTACTACTTGGTCTGGCTTGTCTAGACTCTCATTGGGAGAGTTTGAAGAGGGTGGGAGTTCACAAGTATCATTTAATGTCTTAAAATCATTTAAATTTAATGTGTTATAATCATTTAAATATAATTTTTAAAATTTTAAAATTTGAAATGTGTTATATAGGCTAATGTGGAGAAGAGAGTACCTATGAGTGCGCTTGGAAGGGAGATTGAGATTGAGGAAGCACCCAGATTAGGGAAGGATGTGTCCATTCAAGATGATTCATAAATATATGTTCTTGACTTTTATCAAATTTTTGTTTTCTCAAATTTTTAGTTTATCCTTTCCTATTCAACGCTCTGATCAAATATTTTGAAATATATAGAACCCCTAGATAAGTTTGTTGTTGTCTTAAATGGTGTACATTCAAAGTTATTTAAGGTTAGATCATGATGAAGACCTAATTTAGAACTTGAATATGTTTGAATATTTGATAACAGATTCTATCCCACATTAAAAAAGATTCTAAGTCTCTTAATAAATCAACTGTAGAACCTTCTCAAGCCAGTGCTGCGAAGATTCTTGAAGAGGTATGGACAGGTCATCCTTGTAATTATTCTAATCTTAAATTTTTTGGTTGTGAAGCCTATGCTCTAATTCCTAAACATCAGCGTTCTAAATTAGATCCAAAAAAAAAAAGGCTCATTTTTGTTGGATATGGTGATGGTATTAAGGGGTACAGGTTGTGGGATCCTACTTCCCACAAGATCACCATTAACAGAGGGGTGAAATCATGAAGGTGGGAAACACTTCCGTGACAATCTGATCTCTAAAATTCTGAAAAACGTTTTTCGACCAAACTAATATTATATTTCGGCTGAAAGATACTTTTTTCGGTAGAACTAATATTATATTTTGGTCGAAAGATACTTTTTTTGTCCGAAAATTGGATCGTTAAATTGAACGGTACATTGACGGTACCCTCGATTTGCGTGAAAAATTTAGTCAGATGGATTTTTTCCATTCGATAATATGTTTTCGGCCGAAATATATTCTAGCTGAAAGATTCTTTCGCCCGAAAGTGTAACATCCCGCTCTGGCGCACTGAGAAAACTTGTTCTTTGAGGACACTTGCTCACAAGTGATCCAAATTATTTTGATATTAAAAAATTTGTCCTTGATTATGATGTGTTATGGTAGATGACAAAATGTTTTACTGCATTGACATAGACAGGTGCTATTGACTCGGTTTTACTGAGTGTGCAGGGTTTTGGACCTTGAGGATGCAGAGGCATCGACAGAACCCCTTGGACTTTGGATCGATTCAGGGAGTGTGCTATTGGGGTTTGATTGTTTACTATGATTTTAGTACGTTTGATTAAATGATATGATGTAAACATGTTCTGACATGATTGTTGATGATGCAGGTTGACGATATATTTCCAACCAAACTCACATATGGAGTAAAGGGGCCACACACACGACTACTAGAGAGGTTGAAGGAGAGGTGTGGACAACAGCCCTGCCACAACCTACTAGCACTCCCGTCGTGGCTCGATCTATAAGTTAACGATTACCTAGTTCGAGAGGACCCACGATGCCGCGAGGGAGGACTATGACAAACGCTTGCGATGATTCTAAGGGGTGCGCAATACGGCAGGGGATTTATTCCTTCCAATCCCTTAGTCTCCCACAAGTTCACCTGGCAGAGTGTTGACTCCAGGGGTTATTGATGTCTACCAATCAGTCAAGAAGCGAGTGGGGCCCTTGGAGCACGTGGTGCGTCCTGAAGGGCACGTCACGCAAAAGAAACAAAAGAGTCAAGTGGCACCCTTGGAACACGTAGTGCGTCCTCAAGAGATCGTCGCAATGATGATGATAAAGGAAGGAATCTAGATGGCCCTAAGACAGAAAAAACATTAAGAAATTTTAAAACAACTTCCCTAATTAAATGTCACCCAGTTCAGAATCTAAGTCCTAAGTCTGAAACTTTGCTAGGGGTAAATTTTGTCTACCATTGAGAAAACATCTCTAAAAATTTAAAATAGTAAAATTTAAAATAAAAACCCTTTAAGTAATAATTTTGGTCTTCATAAATTTTTGGGGTAAATGAAGAGAGTAAGAATTTAATTAAAAGCTATGGATATAAAATATAAAGAAGAATTTAATTATTTTTAATTTTTGATAGTTTAAAAAGATGCGGAATTAATCATAAAAGGGAAAAAGGGGTTAAATTGCAACTGCCATTTTTAGCTCTAATAAAAAGGGGAAATAGGGAAATTATAACATTTAGGAAACTATTGAATGGAGGTAACTTAAAAAGGGAAAGAAGGGAACTTATGGTAAAAAGCGAGGTCAACTTAGTAAAGAATCTGCAATTAAGAACCTTCTAAATTGAACTAAATTGGCAACTTCATTTTAGGGAAAGTATTTAAAACCTGTAAGGGAATCTAGGGACACCTAGGAGTAAAAACAGGAGTAACTCTAGGTGGGTGAGGGAAATAAGACAATTTAGTAAATTAAAGAAAATAGTTAATGGAGAAACGTGGGGGATGGATGACACTTGTACGAAGGAGAGTTTTTAGAAGATTTTTATTAAAACTTAAATTAAATGAGATTTAGGGAAAGATGGAAGTTCTAAAACTCTATAAAATAAAGGGAAAATAAGGAAGAAAGGGGATCGACTGTTAGCGTAAAGTTACACTGCCCGATTAATGACTTGACTGATTTACTTGTGGGGATTTGGGATTTCTCATCTCGATTAGGAGTGGTAACTCGGCCTTGCGAGGTGAGTTGGGAGCTAGACATACCGTCTGGTTAGTGTGTGGCCCCTTTGCGTCTCAGGGGGCCAAGGGGGAAGTAGAGTTCCCCTAGTGTTGGCTGGGAGGTACCAGTGTAGTCTTGATGGTCGACGAGCTGGAGCGGCACGGAGCGCGCAGACGTCATTCGAGGTTGGAGATAAGGCAATGGTACGCTCGTTATTTTGTATAGTAGATTGCATTATGAATTATGCTTGGATCTGATTATTGATTGTAATGGAATGGGTGTTTATATTGATAGCAGAGCCCTTTTTCTTATCCTAGCTGATTGTTGACTTACATCCTTCAGTACGGCCTTGGCTTCTCGATTATATGGCCTCCTTATTGTTTATTTCAGTGCCTCAACTGATAGAACCCCTATGACCCCTTCGACAAGTTATCCCTTGGCTCTGGCATTCTCTTACTATCATCAACATTTTATATTGGTATTCTGATATGTAAAGAGTAATTAAATTCATCTACGTTGGGTTCGATATAGATTGGTTGGTTTACTTTACTTCTGTAATTACAATTGTGTAACGAATGGAAACCTTATCTCGGATGTGGTAATTCGGCGTTGGTTGAAAATAAAAAAAAATTAAATAAATAAAATATATGTTTATATCCTCCACGATTGCGATATGGATAACTGTAAATCTAGCTCTGCGTATTCATTATCTATTTGGCTCAAATAACGATGTAATGATCATCTGGCAATTTTGTTTCTACACGCTGGAATAAAAAAAAAAGAAAAAAACAAACAAAAAACAAACAACGTTTTCCATCCCTGTCAGTACTGTAATTTTTCTTGGCTCATGATTGCCTTTCTTGTTAAAGATCTCTGTCTACTTGGTCTTTTTGGACGATGGTTATATCTCCACATTTTATTAACTTTTAGGGTGAAATTGGCTCACGGATTGCTCGCTCCATGACAGTTCAAAAATTTTCGAACTGAGTTGAAAGATTGATTACATAGTGTCAAGCTCTGCATTTGTAACAACCTCCTCGTTACGATAACAACTCTGAT
>ML784712.1:811401-829824 GCA_009831015.1 Picea engelmannii | reverse complement strand
AATAAAGGACCATAAACATAAGGTGCACAATGCAAACATTTAACGACATGCTGGGTTATGCACAGTACGAACACAGAGGGAAGAATCCATAGTAGTAGATATTACTATTTCTGCACAGGAAAGCAAGGCGTTTAATCTTAGTTCGTTTCTCCGGAGAGAGAGAAGGTCAGATAGGCTCCTGGCCGACTGCTCAGGTAGAAAATAGTAATCTCCTTCAGGTGTGTCGCAAGAGTGGAAACCCTGCCTTTAAAGGGCCTGAGACTCTTGATACGAAACTGGATTCCTTACACCAAATCATTCAACAATAAGAAAATGACTACCCCTCCATCCTACCTTGCAATGGTTAGGACCTCCAAGACACATAAGCAATGCTCAAGCCCAGGTTCCCATTGATTTTAACCATTTAAGGTCTCACGGCTGGTGACTGTTCTGAGGAACATGGAGGTGTCTACAGCTCGCCCGACACAAGCAGACCACGCAATGCAAGACAACCAAGTACTACAAAATCGAGGACAACCACGACCTCTACGGGAGATGCAAGTCAAAAGGAATTCGACATCGACCAACCATTATTGAGACTCAATGACCTTAATCATAGACCAATTACTCCATTTGTTTTCATTAAGCGACGAGTTACCATCCCAGTCTTAAATAATGCGCATTAACTGAATTACCATAACATCACCATAACATAATCATATCATCGCCTTGTATATCACAATATCAGTGCAATTAAACTAATGATGTCGTTACCCTTGTTGTGATTAATAACAATGGAACTATTAGGAACCTCTCCATAATAACCATGTATTTTCTTTTATAAAAGATAGCATTGTAAATTGAGCTTAGGATTTGATCTGGATTATTTTCGGCACAAAATGAGAGTGGAGATATAATAAAGAAATGCACAGAGATATCGCGTATATCCAGTAATATAAAAGAAATATATCAGAGATGCAACCATAAAAACAGAGATATAGTAATACACAATTTCTATTAATGAAAGAATGTACAGAGACTGTAAAAATACAGAGTGAAAGACTCGCTAGAATGGTGGCAACTTATCTCTGAGAAGAGATGTGACGGCTACTCACATTTGCAAGAAGATGGTTACAATGAGGCTCTGGAGGCCTTTTTACAATAATCAGGAATGCCAAAAGTCCTAAACATCCAAAAACCTAACCCTAGGAGATGAAGTGCCAAAAGTCATGTGGGCCCCGTTTGGGTAAGTTGGTCCATCAACTTCCCGGGGTCGTAACTTTTGCATACGATCTCCGTTTTAGGCATGTGATAGCTCGTTGGAAAGGTATGGTCGAGGATATTCATTTTGGGGGATCAATCATGCCTTCGGCTATCATTGAGAACCTCTATCTTGAAAAACCTTCATTTAGGCCCTCAAAATGGCCTCGAAAGTTAAAACCTACTAAAAATAGTAAATTGCCAAAATGGCCAGAAAACTGTTTTGAACCATTTGGAAAAGGTGGGTGGCCCCCGATATCCACTTGGATCAGTATTTATTTTCATTACAACCTTATAATAAAATAATCGCGATTAAGTTGTTAAATTCAAAAACATTGGGAACATATGGAAGATTGAATTTTAAAGATTTTCTTCATTGCAACTCATCCTTTATTCAGCTGGAAATCATATTCTTTTAATAAAATAGCATTTTTATTTAACCAATAGTGACTTTCCATTGACACAACATTGCAATTATAACAATCGACGATTAACCTAATAAATTAAAATCAAAGGGAAACCTATTGTAAATTGTTTAATAGAAATCCAATTTTCATAAAGTTCCATTACTAATGCAATCCTCAAATAATTGTACATCCACATTTACCATATCATAATGACTCAATGCGCTTAGTTTAGGACATTATATAATCTGCTACTGATGATAATTAGTTGTCATCCCCACCATGAAATATCAACCATTTTTTGTTTTACATGGTAATAACAATACCATGACCATACATTACCCCTGATATTTTATTTATCAACTACACTTACCTTACCATATGTGATAACCGCATTAACCTTAATTGTTCCATAACCATGAGGTTTAATATTAAACAATTCATTAAATAATCATTACATAATCATTACATCCAATAGCATATATAAATGTCAAGATTTTTCGGAAGGGAAAAGAAGAATTATTCAAATAACAATAAATTAATAAAAACAAGACAACTGTAATAAAACCATGTCTATTGTAAATTTAATCATAGGTTCCATGGAAGGCCAAAATTTCTCCAGGATGCAAAAATTGATAGGTTCTCATGCCGGCAATAGACAAGATGGATGGAATCATTAATTCAATTTAAATAAGCAGATAAAGAGTCATGGATTATATCTTTTTTTTTCTATCTGAAATGTCTACAAGGAAAAAGGACGACTCGACAACAGCTATCATGGAGCTCGCGACTGAGTGGGCGTGTCAGGAATCAAGGGTGACTTAATCGTGCATGCAGGAGAATCCAAAATTCAAGGCAGCTGCCAAGGCAAAAATCAGAAATCAACCATTAAAATCCTAGGTAAACGGGGCCAGCACAAGGAAAGGCATTAAACACTCGATGGTCACCGCAACATGCTAAGATGGACACCTACCAGGGATGTAACACCGGTCGACTGCCAAGGTGAAGTGATGCACGAGACCGCGTAGAAAATCAGACCTGTGGAGATTCCGTAGAGGTGGAGATTGGAGCCTGCGCGCGAACATGACGGGACGAAGATCTTAAGGGGAAACTCTAGGAATAAACAATACTCCGTCTAGTCTTGAATCACTAATACAGAGTTGAAAAGTTTTGGTAAAGCAGGTTCGGGCTCAATGGGGCCACAGGGAGGCGGAGGATACCTCCATGACTGAAAGGAAACCAACGCTTCTGGATCAATTTTTTTCAGATTGTAGTAAGGCTATCAGTTCAGAGGATAGAACGCAGGGGTAGACCATACGTAGATTTGGATTCCACAAGGTCGCTTCATGCACTAGATGAACTCGATGCATTCTTCGTAAAGACTTAACCTCATTCGTGGATAACATTAAATTTAGACATGGAGATAAACAACAGGCAACTCAGAATTTCATAATTCTCCAACTTCAGGACACGAAACAAGTGTAGACAGAAATACATGGGAAGCCCAGTGCCAGAATACCGGCGTATAAAGAGACCCAATGCCTATAATAAGTCCTCTCTTTTGCCAGCAATAAAATAAATCACAGACCCCAAATGGAACGCCCACACTCACTAAAAATGCCAGCAACAAAATAAAACGCCACAGAACTTGAATCTGCCCACAGAAAAATAAAAAGCCGCAGAACATGAATTGCCCACAGAAAAATAAAAATCCACCGAAATTGAGTTTTCCCACAGAGAAATAAAAAGCACAGAAATTGTGTTTTCCCACAGAGAAATAAAAACAAAGCTCATGCACAGAATAAGCAATCCAATTTAAAATGATGGATTAGAAGGTGTGAAATATATACGCAGAAAGACCCAACCGCCACCATTGATACAAGGAATTTCTCAAGGGAAAAACATATGGCAGTGTAGACATATATGGGAAAAATATATTGGCAGCGCAACATATATGGAAAAATATGTTGGCAGCGCATCACAAAAAGTCATTCCAGAAACTGTTTCGGAGAATGTTATTAAATAAGGTTCAGTCATAACCTTACGTCAAACTCGAGTATGGTAAGAGAACTATTTCAGGGGCAACCAGAATCAAATACAACACCAATAATTACACCAACACGCCTAACTTCAGAGATAAAGTCTTGAATAATAATAATAAAAATTTTACCATGCATGCTAACTATCACCGTGGTTGTCATTAGCAATAAAATTATACAACAATAAAACTACAGCGAAGAATCACATCCAAGCATTCTACTCTACCAAATAGCGTGCGTACCTTTTCCCTTTCGACTGCCTCGATTGATGTTCGCACCTCGATTGATGTCCCACGCTCCTGGCCGCTCCTGCTTGTCGACCATAGCGACCTCACCGGTACCTCCCAGCCAATTGCTAGGGGGTACTCTGCCTCCCCCTTAGCCCCTCGAGCCGCAAAGGGGCCACACAAATTCCAGAAGATAAGTCTAGCTTCTCAGTTCCCCTCGCAAGGATGAGCTACCACTCCAATCCGAGTTGAGAAAAACCCAACTCCTCACAAGCAATCAGTCAAGCCACAATCCGGCAGCGTAACGTTACGCTAACCGTATATCCCTTTTCTTCCTCATATTCCCTTTCTTTTATAGAAATTTAAGACCCACCTACTTTCCCTAAATCACTATTAATTTAAGTTTTAATAAAAATCCTCTAAAAATTCTTTGTCGTCCAAGTGTCACTCATCCCCCACGTTTCTCCAAAATTATTTTCTTTATAATTATTAAAAGACTCATTTCCCTCACCCACCTAGAGTCGCTCCTAAAATTACTCCTAGGTGTTCCTAGATCCCCTTACATGCTTTTAATAACTTTCCCTATAATGAAGTTACAAAATTTAGTTCATTTTAGAAAGTTCTTTAATTGTTGATTCCTTTTTGCTTTTCACCCTATGTCCCCTACTTTTCTTTACTATGTTTCCTGTATTACAAGTTTCCCTATTTCTATTATTTATTCTTTCCTTGTTTTCTTTTTAAACCAAAAAGACAGATCTGCTAATAAATCT
Source organism: Picea engelmannii (assembly GCA_009831015.1). NCBI lineage: Eukaryota > Viridiplantae > Streptophyta > Pinopsida > Pinales > Pinaceae > Picea > Picea engelmannii. Next base: position 825,145 of record ML784712.1, on the reverse strand, counting down.
AGTCATTTTATTTTTAAATTCATAATTTTTATACTCTCCCACGTTAACTAATTTTTATTCCTTTTTACGATTAAAACCATGGATCTTAATTAAATTATCCCCCTCTTAACTTTACCCCCTTTAAATTTAAGAAGACTTTAACTAACACTTAAGAGGGTTTTAGTTTACTCCCTTATGTTTATTTTTGTAGGGTCTTTTCTTAAGGCTAATCCAAATTTTATCTTAGAGATGTTTTAAATTTAGGTTTAGATTTGAACTGGGCGACTATTAATTAGGGGAGTCGTTTTGAGAATTTCTTAAGGCGTTAAGGTCTTAGGGTCATCTAGGTTTGTCTCATCATCATCATCAATGCGGCGTTCCCTTCAGGGCGCATTACGTGCTCCAAGGGTGCCACTCGCCTCGTTTGTTTCTGTTGCACGACGTGCTCTTCAGGATGCACCACGTTCTCCAAGGGTTCCACTCGCCAACTTGTGTTTCTTTTGCACGACGTTCCCTTCAGGATGCACCATGTGCTCCAAGGGTGCCACTCGCCAACTTGATTGATTGGTAGACATCTATAACCCCTAGAGTCAACACTCCCCTAGGTGAACTTGTGGGAGACTAAGGGATCTAAGGAATAAGGCCCCCGCCTTATTGCGCGTCCCTTAGAATCATCATGAGCGACTGTCGCAGTATGCCCTCACGGCATCGTGGATCCTCTCGAACTAAATAATCGTTAACCTACAGATGGAGCCACAGCGGGAGTGATAGTAGGCTGTGGCAGGGATGTTGTCCACACCTCTCCCTCAACCTCTCTGGAAATCGTGTGTGGCCCCTTTACTCCATATGTGAGTCTGGTCGGTAAGCTATCATCATCCTGCATCATCAACCATCGTGTCATAACATATCAACATCATATCATAAAATCAATAAAAATATCATGATTAATAAATCAACCCAAGAAGCACACTCCCTGACTCAATCTGGAGTCCAAGGGGTTCCACCGATGTCTCTGCATCCTCAAGGTCCAAAACCCTGCACACTCAATAAAACTGAGTCAATAGCACCTGTCTACATCAAGTAGTAAAACATCATGTCATCTATCATAACGCATCATAATCAAGTATAAATGTTTTAACATCAGAAAAGTCAAGATCGCTTGCAAGCAAGTGTCCTCAAATAATAAGTTTTCTCATTGCACCAGAGAGGGATGTTACATACACCCCCTCTTGGTCTAAACTTCGTTCCGAAGTTTCTCTGTATAAATGCCAAAATAAAAGTATCACAGTATCATATGTCTATCTACCAAATAAAAATGGAAACTGCTAGCGCATCTCATATGCGTCCTCCTAGGTCGTCGAGTGCAGACAATAATTGTCCCACTGGACCTTGACCTGATCTACCGTTCGACATCGTAACTGTTGAATGCAATGATCTAAGATGTAGACCGGCTCAGCCGTGAGCGCTCCCTCATCTGATACCTGCAAGGAACTCATGTCAATCACGTGTGTAGGATCACTAACATAATGTCTCAAAACAGATACATGAAAAACATCGTGCATACGCCTCAAAGAATCAGGCAAGGCTACTCGATAGGCCACGGGCCCCTTTCTCTCCACAATCTCGAAAGGTCCCACGAACCTAGGAGAGAGTTTAGCTCCCTTTCCAAACTTGATCGAACTCTTATGCATTTTAACCCGCAAGAAGACTCAATCGCCAACCTCGTAACTACGGTCGACTCGGTGTGCATCGGCATAACTCTTCTGTCGATCCTGCGCTTCTTTAATCCTTTGCCTTATGGTTTTCATTTTCTCTTCCATTTCTTCGATCACTTCTGGTCCGACTAGGACCCTATCCTCAAGTCGATCCCAACTCAAGGGTGTCTGACACGGTCGCCCATAAACTCAAAAGGATCCATCTTAATGGTGCTCTGGTAAATGTTGTTGTAAGCAAACTCTACTAGAGGCAAGAATTTTTCCCAACGTTTTTGTTGGTCCATCACGTACATGCGCCACATGTCTTCCAAGGTTTGGTTCGTTCGTTTGGTCTGTCCGTCAGTCTCTGGGTGATACACAGTACTAAAATTAAGTTGGGTTCCCAAGGCCTCTTGGAAACTCGTCCAAAATCGTCCAGTAAACACCGATCCTCAATCGGATATAATCTTCTTAGGCACGCCATGCAGCCTCAGAATCTCACTGATGAAAACTCTCGTGATGTCAAGTGCCTGATACGTCATATGCATAGGAATAAAGTGAGTACTCTTTGTCAGAGTGTCTACTACTACAAAAATCGAGTCATGTCTCCTTGCCGTCAGTGGCAATCCAACAATAAAATCCATCGAAATGACTTCCCATTTCGATTCCGGAATGGCATGTGGTTGAAGTAATCCTGCCAGGTGTCTATGTTCAGCCTTAACCTACTGACACTCTAGATATCTAGCCACAAAGTTTATTATGTCGGCCTTCATTTCCTTCCAGAAGAATAAGGGTTTAAGGTATGCCCTCATCTTCGTGACTCCAGGGTGAGCCATGTAAACTACTCTATGAGCCTCGCTCAGGATCAACATCCTCAACTCGTCATTTTGCGGTACGTAAATACGACCTCTAAACCTCAATAACCCATCGCTATCAAAAGAAAATCCCTCATATCATGGTACCATCATTGTGTTTTGTCCGATAAAATCATCGACTTCTTGGTACCAGTCATCGTCACGCTGTAAAGTGAGAATATTCTCACGTAGGTTCGTCTGAAGAGGAAACACCGAAAATATGCGTGGTCTCCGACTCAAAGCATCAGCTAACTCAGTTCACTGTTCCCTTTATGTAAGTAATCTTGAAGTCGTACTTGCTAAGCAATTCCGACCAATGTCGTTGTCGCGCATTCAGGTTGCTTTGCGTAAAAATGTGTTGTAGTCCACAATGATCAATCCTTAATTCAATTTTTTGTCCAACAAGGTAGTGTATCCAAACCTTCAAGGAATATACGATGGCTAATAACTCCAAATCATGTGTCGCATAGTTCTCCTCACGCCTTCTCAGTTTCCTCGAAATGTAAGCAATCACTCTTCCGTCTTGCATCAAGACTACGCCTAAACCTTCCTTGGATGTGTCAGTTCATACCAAGAAGTCTGTGTCCATGTCAGGGACCTTTAGTATCAACGCTGTTGTCAAGAACTCCTTAAGCCTTCGAAATGCTTCTGCGCATTTCTCGGTCCAAACAAACTTCTTGTTTTTCTTCTGCAATTCCGTGATCGGATTTTTTATCTTCGAAAATCCCTCGACAAACCGTCGATAGTATCATTCTAAACCCATAAAGCTACGCACTTCTGTGACATTCATCGACGCAAGCCATTCCATAATAGCCTCAACCTTGGTTGGATCCACGGTGATACCTTCGCCGGAGATGACATGCCCTAAGTAGTGAATCCTCGATTTGTAAAAAGAGAATTTGGACAACTTCCCATACAATTTGTGCTTTCGTAGACACTGTAGTACCAAGGGTAAGTGCTCGTCATGCTCCTCTATCATCCGAGAGTAGATCAATATATCGTCAATGAATACTTCGACAAACTTGTCCAGGTATTCGCGGAACACCCCATTCATCAAACTCATAAATACCCCTAGGGCGTTTGTCAGTTCAAATGGTAAAACAGTAAACTCGTAATGTCCAAATATCATCTTAAAGGCGGTCTTAAGGACGTCATCCTCCTTGATCCATAACTGGTGATACCCTGATCGCAAATCGATCTTGGAGAACACCATCGCATCCTTCATTTGATCGATCTGACCGTTAATTCTTCGTAAGGGATACTGATTCTTAATCATAGCCTTGTTCAGTTGACGGTAGTCAATGCAAAGCCTCCACGATCCATCCTTCTTTTGAATGAAAATAACCAGTGCACCCCATGGTGACACACTAGGATGTATCAGTCCCAGGTCCAACAACTCCTTCAGTTGTATTTTCAGCTCTTGCAACTCTGGGGTCGACATTCGATAAGGCGTTCTTGCTATCAGTTCGGTCCCTGGTTTCAGGTCTATGGTAAACTCAAGTTCTCTCTCCGACGGCATCCCAGGCAACTCCTCTGGAAATACGTCCATAAACTCCTTCACCACCGAAAGGTGTTCTAGACCTTCTACTACTCCCTTTTCATTTAGCGCAAGGATCGCATAAATCTTGCACCCCTTGCACACTCTTTCGTAACTGTAAGGAAGAGATGAACCTCAAGGATACTCCCTGGTTCCATCCTACGATCGCACGTCCCTGTCCTTCATCATCGACCAAGCTCAACCGTTTCGTCTTACAGTTGAGTATCGCCTCATGTGATTCCAACCAATCCATACCAATCACGACATCGTAAGATCCTAAGGTCATGATGTACAAGTTGACCCTTGTGACAAACTCTCACAGGTTAAGGGCACAGCCCATAACCTTTCCTCCAACCTTCTGTTTGGCTCCTGAAGCCATCTCTATGAAGCTAAACTCGTCCTATTTGACTGCCTTTGCCTTAATCCTTTTTAGCACTGTACCATAAATGAAACTCTTAGTAGCACCTGGGTCTATAAAAATACTAAGGGTCTGGTGAGAGACAATACCTGTCATCTCGAGCACAGTCGATTGGTGCTCTGCTTGGCAGTTATTCATCGCTGCATGAATCCGATGGGCCTTGCCCATATCTCCCACTGTAGTGGGTTCGGCTGATCCGGACACTCCGGTCCTCTCCACAGGATAGTCGTGCTGGTAGTGTGGCTCCCCACACATCCAACACCCCTTCTTAGGCCCAGTAATACTGGTACCCGAAGTAGAAGATGACGGCCCGCTGGCCTGGAACCCCAGTCTGTTCTGCTGAACAGGCCTAAACTGTTGTTGCTGCGGGCGACGCTGCTGCTGGTACTGTGGTCCCCGATAAGGTGTCTGCTACTGAGGCGGCGGTCGTCGGGGTGTAGCAAAAGTGGATCCTCTCTTGGAACCATGATATCCTGACGTATGTCTCACCGGTGTCTGATGTTGTGGTGTACCAGAGGAACCCTACCCTGCTGGTCTTGATGGAGTGCTGGTTTGACCCCCACTGATAAACTCTTGTTCTGCTATGAGGGCCTTTTGGACAACGTCGTGCAAGGTTTGAGGCATCAAGATCCTAAACTTTGCACGCAGGCTTCCGTTAAGGCCAAACACGAACCTGTTCACCTTGAGCTTCTTTGTGTTAAGGTGCAGAGCATACCGGAGCAGCTCCATAAAACGTGCCTCTTACTCGGGCACCGTACGACCTCCCTGTCATAATTGATTGAACTCATTGAGCTGACTCTCAATGAATTCCTCTGAAAGGTACCTCTCTCAGAACCGTTCCTCGAACAGTTCCCATGACACGTCTTCAACGGACATGCTCAGCTGCGGCAGGAGCGTCTTCCACCATAGAAGAGCGCTCCCCTTCAGTTGAAAGACTGCCATGCGGACCTTCATGTTGGAGGTATAATCACGAAGTGTGAATCACATCGCCATATTCTCCAACCATGCCTCGCCAACGGTTCCATCCGAGGCTCCAAAGAACTCGGGAAATTTAACCTTCTCGAGTTCACGGTGAATACTATCGGTAACGGCCGGTGCACGCGGTGGAACCTCAGCGGGTGCCGGCGCCTTGGCCTCATCTCTATCCAATCGACTGATCAATGCCTCAGACATGCGCTGAAAATATCTCATCACCCCCACGACATCGCCAACTACTATCTTCTCCTGTTCGAGAACCTGCTCGCCTCCCTGGGGGTTAGACCCCTCAGGCGTGGATGCTACTGGAGGCGTCACGCCTCCTCTCCTAGCACCTTGTCATCTACCTCCGCGGCATCCTCTAACTATGATTACCTGCATGCACACAATCAACTCGATTAGCAACAGTATAATCAATCTAATCATGTCAACGAAAAGCCGTGGCGAATCCCAAGCCGCGGGTCGGACCGGCTCTGATACCATATGTAACAACCTCCTCGTTACGACAACAACTCTGATAACATGTGAAAATTATATATATATATTTTTTTTAATGTGTGTGCGCGCATGTAGAAGTAACAGACACACTTGACTCTACATCGCCATTTGACAACCAACAAGACGCAACCATGAGGTTCATCACAAGAAGACTGAAGGCACACAACGAGTAACAACAAGCAATAAAGGACCATAGACATAAGGCGCACAACGCAAACATTTAACGACATACTGGGTTATTCACAGTACGAACACAGAGGGAAGAATCCATAGTAGTAGATCTTACTATTTCTGCACAGGAAAGTAGGGCATTTAATCTTAGTTCGCTGCTCTGGAGAGAGAGAAGGTCAGATAGGCTCCTGGCCGACTGCTCAGGTAGAAACTAGTAATCTCCGTCAGGTGTGTCGCAAGAGTGGAAACCCTGCCTTTAAAGGTCCTGAGACTCTTGATAGGGCACTAGATTCCTTACACCAAATCATTCAACAATAAGTAAAACTGACTACCCCTCCATCTTACCCTGTAATGGTTAGGACCTCCAAGACACATAAGCAATGCTCAAGCCCAGGTTCCCATCGATTTTAACCATTTAAGGTCTCAGGGCTGGAAACTGTTCTGAGGAACATGGAGGTGTCTACATCCTGCCTGACACAAGTAGACCATGCAATGAAAGACAACCAAGTACTACAAAATCAAGGACAACCACGACCTCTACGGGAGATGCAAGTCAGAAGGAATTCGACATCGACCAACCACTATTGAGACTCAATGACCTTAATCATAGACCAATTACTCCATTTGTTTTCATTAAGCGACGAGTTACCATCCCATTCTTAAATAATGTGCATTAACTGAATTACCATAACATCACCATAACATAATCATATCATCGCCTTCTATATCACAATATCGCTGCAATTAAACTAATGATGTCGTTACCCTTGTTGTGATTAATAACAACCGAACTATTAGGAACCTATCCATAATAACCATGTACTTGCTTTTATAAAAGATAGCATTGTAAATTGAGCTAAGGATTTCTTTTCATTATAACCTTATAATAAAATAATCGCGATTAACTTGTTAAATTCAAAAACATTGGGAACATATGGGAGATTGAATTTTAAAGATTTTATTCATTGCAACTCATCCTTTATTCAGCTGGAAATCATATTCTTTTAATAAAATAGCATTGTTCTTTAACCAATAGTGACTTTCCATTACCACGATATTGCAATTAGAACAATCGACGATTAACCTAATAAATTAAAATCAAAGGGAAACCTATTGTAAATTGTTTAATAGGAATCCAATTTTCATAAAGTTCCATTACTAATGCAATCCTCAAATAATTGTACATCCACATTTACCATATCATAATGACTCAATGCGCTTAGTTTAGGAAATTATATAATCTTCTACTGATGATAATTAGTTGTCATCCCCACCATGAAATATCAACCATTTTTCGTTTTAGATGGTAATAACAATACCATGACCATACATTACCCCTGATATTTTATTTATCAACTACATTAACCTTACCATATACGATAACCACATTAACCTTAACCGTTCCATAACCATGAGGTTTAATATTAAACAATTCATTAAATAATCGTTACATAATCATGACCATTAATCATTTTACATAATCATTACATCCAATAGCATATATAAATGTCAAGATTTTTCAGAAGGGAAAAGCGGAATTATTCAAATAGCAATAAATTAATAAAAACAAGACAGCTGTAATAAAACCATGTCTGTTGTAAATTTAATCACAGGTTCCATGGAAGGCCAAAATTTCACCAGGATGCAAAAACTGATAGGTTCTCATGCCGGCAATAGACAATATGGCTGGAATCATTAATTCAAGTTAAATAAGAAGATAAAGAGTCGTGGATTATATCATTTTTTTTCTATCTGAAATGTCTACAAGGAAAAAGGGCACCTCGACAATAGCTTTCACGGAGCTCGCGGTTGTGTGGGCGTGTCAGGAATCAAGGGTGACTTAATCACGCATGTAGGAGAATCCGAGATTCAGGGCAGCTGCCAAGCCAAAAATCAGAAATCAACCATTAAAATCCTGGGTAAACGGGGCCAGCTCAAGGCAAGGCGTTAAACACTTGGTGGTCACTGCAACATGCTGAGACGGACACCTACCAGGGATGTACCACCGGTCGACTGTCAAGGCGAAGTGATACACAGGACCACGTGGAAAATTAGACATGTTGAACTTCCGCAGAGGTGGAGATTGGAGCCTGCGTGCGAACATGACGGGATGAAGATCTTAAGGGGAAACTCCAGGAATAAAAAATACTCCGTCCAGTGGGTTCGGGCTCAATGGGGCCACAGGGAGGCGGAGGATACCTCCATGACTGAAAGGAAACCAACGCTTCTGGATCAATTTGCTTCAGGTTGAAATAAGGCTATCAGTTCAGAGGACAGAACACAAGGGTACACCATACGTAGATTTGGAATCCACAGGGTCGCTTCATGCACTAGACGGACTCGATGCATTCTTCGTAAATATTTAACCTCAGTCACGACTAACATTAAATTTAGACATGGAGATAAACGACATTCAACTCAGAATTTTATAATTCTCCAACTTCAGGACACCAAACAAGTGTAGACAGAAATATATGGGAAGCCCAGCGCTAGAATACCGACGTATAAAGAGACCCAATGCCTATAATAAGTCCTCTCTTTTGCCAGCAATAAAATAAATCACAGAGCCCAAATGGAACGTCCACATTCACTGAAAATGATAGCAACAAAATAAAATGCCACAGAACTTGAATCTGCCCACAGAAAAATAAAAAGTCGCTGAACATGAATTGCCCACAGAAAAATAAAAAGCCACCGAAATTGAGTTTTCCCACAGAGAAATAAAAAGCACAGAAATTGTGTTTGCCCACAGAGAAATAAAAACAAAGCTCGTGCACAGAATAAGCAATCCAATTTAAAATGATGAATTAGAAGGTGTGAACTATATACGCAAAAAGACCCAACCGCCACCAGTGATACAAGGAATTTCGCAAGGGAAAAACATATGGCAGCGCAGACATATATGGGAAAAATATATTGGCAGGGCAACATATATGGAAAAATATGTTGCCAACGCATCACAGAAAGTCATTCCAGAAACTGCTTCGGACAATGTTATTCAGTAAGGTTCAGTCATAACCTTACGTCAAACTCGAGTATGGTAAGGGAACTATTTCAGGGGAAACCAGACTCAAATAAAACACCAATAATTACGCCAACACGCCTAACTTCAGAGATAAAGTCTTGAATAATAATAATAATAATTTTACCATGCATGCTAACTATCACCGTGGTTGTCATTGGAAGTAAAATTATACAACAATACAATTACAGCGAAGAATCACATCCAAGCATTCTACTCTACCAAATAACGTGCATACCTTTTCCCTTTCGACCGCCTCGATTGATGTTCGCGCCTTGATTGATGTCCCGCGCTCCTTGCTGCTCCTTCTTGCCGATCGTAGCGACCTCACCGGTACCTCCCAGCCAATCGCTAGGGGTACTTTGCTTCCCCCTTAGCCCGCCCGAGCCGCAAAGGAGCCACACAAATTCCAGAAGATAAGTCTAGCTTCTCAGCTCGCCTCGCAAGGCTGAGCTACCACTCCAATCTGAGCTGAGAAAAAACCAACTCCTCACAAGCAATCAGTCAAGCCACAATCTGGCAGCGTAACGTTACACTAACCGTTCATCCCTTTTCTTCCTCATCTTCCCTTTCCTTTATATAAATTTGAGACCCACCTACTTTCCCTAAATCACTATTAATTTATGTTTTAATGAAAATCCTCTAAAAATTCTCTGTCGTCCAAGTGTCACTCATCCCCCACATTTGTCCAAAATTATTTTCTTTATAATTATTAAAAGACTCATTTCCCTCACCCACCTAGATTCGCTCCTAAAATTACTCCTAGGTGTTCCTAGATCCCCTTACATGCTTTTAATAACTTTCGCTATAATGAAGTTACTAAATTTAGTTCATTTTAGAAAGTTCTTTAATTGCTGATTCCTTTTTGCTTTTCACCCTATGTCCCCTACTTTTCTTTACTATGTTTCATTTATCACTAGTTTCCCTATTCCTATTATTTATTCTTTCCTTGTTTTTTTTTAAGAAAAAAAGATAGATGCGCTAATAAATCTATTCATTTTATTTTTAAATTCATAATTTTTATACTCTCCCACGTTAATTAATTTTTATTCCTTTTTACGATTAAAACCACAGATCTTAATTAAAATATCCTTGTCTTCACTTTACCCCCTTTAAATTTAAGAAGACTTTAACTAACACTTAGGAGGGTTTTAGTTTACGCCCTTATGTTTATTTTTGTAGGGTCTTTTCTTAAGGCTAATCCAAATTTTATCTTAGAGATGTTTTAAATTTAGGTTTAGATTTGAACTGGGCGACAATTAATTAGGGGATTCGTTTTGCGAATTTCTTAAGGCGTTAAGGTCTTAGGGTCATATAGGTTTGTCTCATCATCATCATCAATGCGACATGCCCTTTAGGACGCATTACGTGCTCCAAGGGTGCCACTCGCCTCGTGTGTTTCTGTTGCACGACGTTCCCTTCAGGATGCACCACGTGATCCAAGGGTGCCACTCGCCAACTTGCGTTTCTTTTGCGCGATGTGACCTTCAGGATGCACCACATGCTCCAAGGGTGCCACTCACCAACTTGACTGATTGGTAGACATCTATAACCCCTGGAGTCAACACTCCGCTAGGTGAACTTGTGGGAGACTAAGGGCTCTAAGGAATAAGGCCCCCGCCTTATTGCGCGCCCCTTAGAATCAGCGTGAGCGACTGTTGCAGTCTGCCCTCACGACATCATGGATCCTCTCGAACTAGGTAATCATTAGCCTACAGATCGAGCCATGGAAGGAGTGTTAGTAGGCTGTGGCAGGGCTGTTGTCCACACCTCTCCCTCAACCTCTCTGGAAATCGTGTGTGACCCCTTTACTCCATATGTGAGTCTGGTCGGAAAGCTATCGTCAGCCTGCATCATCAACCATCATGTCATAACATATCAACATCATATCATAAAATCAATAAAAATATCACGATTAATAAACCAACCCAAGCAACACATTCCCTGACTCAATCCGGAGTACAAGGGGTTCCACTGATGCCTCTGCATCCTCAAGGTCCAAAACCCTGCACACTCAATAAAACCGAGTCAATAGCACCTGTCTACATCAAGTAGTAAAACATCATGTCATCTATCATAATGCATCATAATCAAGTATAAATGTTTTAACATCAGAAAAGTCCAGATCACTTGCGAGCAAGTGTCCTCAAATAGTAAGTTTTCTCAGTGCACCAGAGCGGGATGTTACAACATTTTCCTTCCTGAGCCTAGGTTTTTACCCTCAGAACCCCTACATTTTAAAGTGTAGATCCTCTGCATTTTTAGGCATAAATCCTCTGCGTTTTTTAGTGTAAATCATGACCAGTGTGAGGGGGGAAACGTGCCTGTGTTTTACCATCTGAACCCTGCGTTTTTTATATAAATCCTCTGTGTTTTTGGGTGCCTTGTAGTAGTGTTTTTGGGATGAGAACTGGCATTGAATGAAGACAACCTCACTGTTGATCATTCTTTATTGTCTGAATTATTTATGACCTACCAGAACCACTTTTTGAAATCAGTGATTTAAATCTTGGCGTTTTAAGCCAGTACTAAGAATTTTTACTCTTATCTTGGGTTCAGATTTCTGCTTGGTGAAGGCCACACTAACTATCTAGTAGATGGCTATCGTTAATAGCCATGGCTGTTGCAAGTGTTCAGTATTGATTTCCTTACCTTATTACTCGTCGTAATGACTGCTACATCATTGATACCCTGTCAACACTTATCCTATGGGTGCCTTACTTAGCCTGTGTTGTTCAATAACTTCGGACAACATGCATGTAGGGTACAATCAGTGAGATACCAGCACCAAATATTATTTGGATCCTCCCTTTTTAATCGTGAATGCCCAAATTCTTCGTTTTAGTTATATTAATAACAACCTTTACCTTATCCCTTGCTTATTCTATCTTTTTGTGCAGGGTACTGAATGCACATGATCTATCATGGTCTAGATTTTCCCTTTTAATCAGAATGGATGATGTTTAAGATTGCTATATAATTTTAATTAGATATCTTATTATGGTTATGAAATGTTAAGTTTTTAAATGATTAGTATAGTTAGAATCATGAAGTGTTTTCTTTATTATTTTAGTGGAATGAGAATTTTGGGTAAAGATTGTTGAGATGTACATAAATCTCTTCTTGGGACATTGTTATATATACCTACATGATTATTAGATATCAACCTTAAAACAAAACACTCATAGAAACCATTAATACTTCAGACAAGTTGAATTAAATGGTATCTCGATGCCTTTTTGTAATTTAAAATTGCTCAAATGAGTTGGTTTAAGAATAATTTAGATTTTACCTTAATGTCATTATGCACTTTACAAATGCGAGGTTGGGCTTGCATTGGAGGTTGGAATAGACTGAGTTAATTGCCTTACTGGTTGTTTTAGTTGTCATTGTCTTGTAATGTGATTCTTTTTATTGCAAAGTTATGGTAATTTAAAATTTAATGGTGTTTTCATTTTATGGTAATGATATTGTAGTTTTATTGTTGGGGATAACACATAAGATGAACTTTGGTTGTTATTTTTGCAAAGTTATTATGATCTAAATATAATGTGTTCATTATTTAATGGTAATGATATCGTAATTTTTATTGTTGGTGGTAAACATATATAGTGTAGTGTCCTTGAATTAAGTACAATAAGTTATCATGACTTAGTAAATGGGGATTTGCAATTAATTGATTATACATTTTTAAGGTTGGGTTGGTAACTCGTCGACTAACGAAGACTGAACAAAGCGTTGATCTGTACTTGTTTCCAATTGAGTCATAGGTAATGCTGAGTCTTAACTAATGATTGGTTATTATCGGTGTCCTTCGGACTTGCGCCTTCCATAGAGGATGTGGTTGTTCATTTATTTATTGTTAGAATTGGATGTGAACTTTTTTCTTGGTTGCTAGTGTCGGGCGGGATGTAGACACCTCCATGTTCCTCAGAACAATCGCCAGCCTTGAGACCTTAAATGTTTAAAATCGATGGGAACTTGGGCTTGAGTGTTTCTTATGTGCCTTGGAGGTCCTAGCTATTGCAGGGTGTTGGCAAGTGTTCGAGAGCATTGGCACGTATGTAGATTTGGTGGGCGATCCTACGGGGGGTCGGGCTATTGTGTTGGCGGGTCGAGCTTCAGATATTTCTATTAACTATTAGTTTTTAATTTTAGTTTTATCTTTTAATTTGTAAAATGAAATTTAATTTTTATTTTTAAATAAAATTTTAGTTAATGTGGCTTCCCTCCCCTGTGGCCAAGTCTTGGGCATGCCCATGGCTTGGCCACAGGGCTGAGCCCTGTGAACAATTCACATTCTAGTGGACTATGAATTGGTCATGGGGGGCCAACCGTGTGGCCAAGCCATGGGCACGCCAACGTCTTGGCCAAAGGGTTGGGTCCCCATGGCCAAATCATAGTCTAGTGGACTATGACTTGGTTGCGAGGGGCCAACCGTGTGGCCAAGATGTGGTGTAACATCCCGCTCTGGCGCACATACCAAACTTATTCTTTGAGGACACTTGCTCGCAAGTGATCTGGATTTATATGATGATAAAACTTTTCTTTCATTATGATGCATTGAGTTATATGACAGGATGTTTTTACTACCTT
>ML784712.1:781497-797614 GCA_009831015.1 Picea engelmannii | reverse complement strand
TGGTTAATGTTTCATGGCAGGGTTATGGTAATTTCATTGCGGTTAATAATATATATATATATGGTGCAATAACATTGAATTACGTACAACCAATTACCCAGTTAGTGTATTAGGGTGGTTGTTCCTTTAGACAATGTCGAACTGGGGTGTTCGTTGCCAGAGTCCTTGTCACGTTCCTTCCGTAAGGGGCGCAGTTGTTCTTCTTTTATGTTGTACTTGATTGTGGTCAGGGGTTGCTTGGTCTGTTGCGTCGGGTGGGATGTAGACACCTCCATGTTCCTCAGAACAGTCGCCAGCCCTGAGACCTTAAATGGTTAAAGACGATGGGAAACTGGGCTTGAGCGTTGATTATGTGTCTTGGAGGTCCTAACCTTGCAGAGTAGGACGGGCGGGAGGTCAGTCGTGGATAGTGGTCAGTTTTACTTTTTGCTGAGTGTCTGCGTTGTGCACCTCTGCCCATGGTTGTGTTGTGATGGTTCTCGTTGAGGCGTTCAACGTTCTTGTGCTGAACCTCGTGTTGAGTCTTGTTGTTAGTCGAGTGGCATCGCACGATTTATTATGTTGCTACTTCCACACGCGCGCACACACGCACAAAAAAAAAAAAATCTTGCCCCTGTTACTAGAATGGTTGTCGTAATGACTCGGTTCATTACAATCCCTCCAACTTAAAGGAACCTTATTTTTTCAAATTTCTATAACCACTAAAGTGTTGTGAGAGACCACCATGACTTTGTGTTAACCTCAAGGTTAGTGGGTGAGGACATTTAGGGGTTTGTGCATTTAGGGAAAATTCTAATATTTGGTTGATCAATATTAGCTTAACTTTGCTTGTTGGAAAGCCTCTTTGGCAACTAAACAAGTGTATTGGTCATGTGGTACACCACAAGGATTAAACCATGGCAATGTTTATTGGTTAACCACATTATTTGTCTCTAGTGGTTTTGGAACTCTTTGATTCTAATTATATAATGAGTTTGTATAGACTTATCTCAACCATTATTTCCCCTTCCAATTGTAGTGACCCTTTGACTAAAGTAATAGTTATAACGAATAATTCATTTTGGATAATAAAGTATAATATAGGAATAAAAGAGTCTTAGATGGGAACTAATTATTATAACTTCATTTAATGTTTAAAGATGTGAACTAATTATTATCTTATTGATGATATTTATATTCATATAATATAACTTCAAATTGACAACTTATTAATTAATTCATTAATAACGTAGAGACATTAGTAACTAATGTTTTTATTGAACCATAATATTGTATGTGTTGGATATTTAGGCATAGCTAGCAAACACATATCTCATACATGTAGACAATAATAAAAAACCATGTTCCTAATGTAATTTTTAAAATGTTAACAACTAATAATGCAAACAAACAAATAAAGTAAATGTCTCGGATCCCTTTAAACCCATAATTCCATCTCGCATCTCCCATCCCTTCCTTTGTTGAAATATGTTGGAGTTTTGACAATATTGAAATAACCCTAGAGATAATCCAAATGTGAAATATTCAAACCTTTCGACCTAATATCTCTAGTAGACAGCTAGTATTAGTCATAACACATATAGGGAGTGTGGATAGCATGACCCTCCCACAACGTGAGAGGAGTGTGGATATCTATAGAAATTACCCTTTATAACCATTAATTTTGTTACAATTAAAAGACTCACTCAATTGCATCTTCTTTGAAATATATATGTCATTAAAAATCACATTACTATTTGTAGAAATAGGCTTCATTACCAGCATAAATTTTGTGACAATTAAGAATCACTTAAAATCATCTTCTTTTTAATATATATCCCATTAAAACTCACATTACTATGTTTACAATAGGTTATGATGCACTTACATTTGAAATTATTGTCATTATTACTCTCAATCAACGTGAATTTCCACCTTATATGACTATAATTGTCCCATGTCACATACCATATCAACACTCAAAGAACCTATAATTGCATCCTTTCTCAAATGTAATCTTCAAACTTCTACCTCCCTCTCTCAATATATAGAAATTCATATTATTATGGCCCATCTCTAAGAGATAGTTACAATTGTTCCTCTTCTTTACATGCCACTTCAACAATCAATTCAACTTCTACATGTCATTTGATGCCCACTTCCTAATGACAATGAATTGGTTCAATAGTTATTGTCGATGCACCATACACATGTAGCTTTTGATCTTGTAATCCCTTCTACATTTTGTCAATTCATTGAGGTTAATATATACACCCTCAAAGAAACCATTAGAATTGATCTATTCCATGGTAAGGTTGAGTTCTATTCTACCAAGAACCCCAATCAACTTAGTCCTCAATCATTCAACTACTCATAGAACATACTACACAAATAATTGACCAATAAACATTCTTAGAACCTTTTAGGTTTTTGAATTGACATGTTCTAGAAACATGCATCCATTATTTCCATTAATTGTCCATCAATGTGATCTTCAAGTCAATTATGCATAGTTCAATAAATCTATCATTTCCATATCAGATCAATTCTCTCATAGTGGAACTTCCCAACAAAACTTAGTACTCAGTCGCACTCTGACCTAATTGACTAAATTATGCATAGTTCAGTAAATCTATCACTTCCATATTAGGTCGGTTCTCTCCTAGTAATCTTGCAAAAAGGTAGAATTCATTTTGTTATCAAATATAAACAACCAGTCTCCCACTTTGGTGGTCTTTTCCAATTGTAGAGGCCGTTTGACTAAAGGAATAGTTATAATGAATACCTCATTTTAGATGATAAAGTCTAATTCATAGAAATAAAAGAGTCTTATATGGGAAGTAATTATTATACTCATTTATTACATCAGACATATCGACCAAAGTTATTGAATTCTTATCTTATTGATGATATTTATATTCATATAATATAACTTCAAATTGACAACTTATTGGATTTGTGTTGGATATGTAGGCATAATTTAAACAGGAACTATGTGAGGAAACAATGAATCATAATGTTATGAGGGCCATGTGACCTAACACTAATGATATATCCACTCATAGTAAAAATAGTTTCTAATGAAAACTCATATCATATGGGCGTTTTTATGTCAGAAATAACATTTTATCCCTACCTTCTAGTTAACAAAAACTCTTCATAAGTATTGATATTTCATTGAATTTTGTTTTAATAGTATTTTTAATGATATATCAATGTTTTGTCGAGTGATCTCCTTCTCCATTCTCAAATGATTTAGCGAAGAATTGGCATCTTTATTCCATCCCCCATTAAGCAATAGGTAGCATATTTTCTTTCATGTTAGTAGTCTCTTGCGCCTGTACATTAGGTACCTAGTTTTAGTCATTCCCTTAATGGGGAAATAACTAACTATATAAGGATAGGATAGGTTGTATGATATTAATTATAAGATTATAAATTATAAACACTTTTGAATTTTCTCAGTATTTCAACATGATTATATATAAATGCTACAACCCAAATCTTCAAATCCATATATAATATAACAAGATTGACGAGTGTCTCAAAAGGGGTTTATTTTTTTCCTAGAGCCAAAATTCATACAATTTACAATTGTTTTCAAGGTAAAAATAGGTTTTGGACATGGAGGGATATGATGTTAGGTTTAATAATCAACAACAAATAAACTCAAAACTATATCAAACAAGGGAGTTGGGAGTTTACAGTTAAGAAATCCCTTAGTGGAGATATGGTTCCTTTATGTAACAATTAGGTATAAATCCCTTAGTGGAAATATTTTAGTGGAAATCCCTTAGTTGATAGTAAAATTAGGTCTCTTTATGTACCCCTTAGTGGAAATCCCTTAGTTTACAGTAAAATTAGATCCCTTTATGTAACTTTAGGTGACCATAAAATATTTCATAGTTACGTATTTAGTTCAACTATATCTACAACTATCCAACAATTTGTCCTTAAATCTCTCAAGTGATACAAATATATAATATAGCATTTTCACAATTCATATGTTATATAATATAGTTCATTATCACAAATATTACATTTGCTCCACCTCATCTTAATTTATATTAGGAATACAAACAACCCCCAATCCCATCCCATTTACCATGACAATAAAGGAATTAGTATAAAAACTCAATGAAATTTAAATAATGCTAACGAGAAGTTTAAGGAAATAGTATATAATCCATTTTCCTGCAAGACCTTCACCTAGTTGTGATTAAAACATGGGTCTGTGAGGTTATGAATATTAAACTCTTTGTTTTGGGGATTCTATTGCATTACATTATATGTGGTCTTTGTGGACCCCACCATAGGAAAATTTTAAGGAATCTTAAAGAAATGTTCTAATGCATTTTTTTAGTGGATCCAACCATAGGGAACTTTTAATGAATCCACTTGCTTGTTTTTTTTCTAAATTGATTTCCCTTGGAGAACCCAACTTTCTGATTTCAATTACTTCTTTGTGTGGGTTTTATTGATTATTATGAAAATATTGTGGTTTTATCTTCTGTCCCTTATCCCTTTAGTCATCAGTCCCTGCCTGAGCAGTCGGTCAGGAGCCAAATCGACGGTCGTCACTTCAGTGTATAAAGACCTATAGATTCAAATGCCTTTCTTTTCTGTACATGGATGATGAGAGAAAGATAAGAATTTGCCCTACTATCTATCCCTTACTTATCTTTTAGTTGATTGATTCATGGCTAAATGTTTAGTCTTTGCATCTTCTTCTTTGATGTCGATTATGAGTGATAAACCTTTGAGTTGAATGAAGTTTGGTTTTATAATCAACAACAAATAAACTCAAAACTATATCAAGCAAGGGAGTTAGGGAGTTTATAGTTAAGAAATCCCTCAGTGGAAATATGGTTCCTTTATGTAACAATTAGGTATAAATCCCTTAGTGGAAATCTTTTAGTGGAAATCCCAAGTAGTTTATAGTAAAATTAGATCCCTTTATGTATCCCTTAGTGGAAATCCCTTAGTTTATAGTAATATTAAGTACCTTTATGTAACTTTCGGTGACCATAAAATATTTCACAGTTACGTATTTAGTTCAACTATATCCACAACTATCCAACAATTTTTCCTTAAATCTCTCAAGTGATACAAATATATAATATAGCATTTTCGCAATTCATATGTCATATAATATAGTTCATTATCACAAATATTACATTTCCTCCACCTCAGCTTAATTTATATTAGGAATACAAACAACCCTCAATCCCATCCCATTTACCATGACAATAAAGGAATTAGTATAAAAACTCAATGAAATTTAAATAATGCTAACGGGAAGTTTAAAGCAATGGCATATAATACATGTTCATGCAAGACGTTCACCTAGTTGTGATTAAAACATGGGTCTCTGAGGTTATGAAGATTAAACTCTTTGTTTTGAGGATTCTAATGCATTACATTATATGTGGTCTTTGCGGATCCTACCATAGGGAACTTTTAAGGAATCTTAAAGAAATGTTCTAATGCGTTTTTTTAGTGCATCCAACCATAGGGAACTTTTAATGAATCCACTTGCTTGTTGTTTTTCTGAATTGATTTCCCTTGGCGAACCCAACTTTTTGATTTCAATGACTTCTTTGTGTGGGTTTTATTGATTATTATGAAAATGTTGTGGTTTTATCTTATGTCCCTTATCCCTTTAGTCATCAGTCCCTCCCTGAGCAGACGGTCAAGTGCTGAATCGACGATCGTCACTTCGGTGTTTAAAGACCTATATATTCAAATTCCCTATTTTTCTGTACTTGGATGATGAGTGAACGATAAGAATTTGTCCTGTTGTCTATCCCTTACTTATCTTTTAGTTGATTGATTCATGGCTGAATGTTTATTCTTTGCGTCTTCTTCTTTGATGTCGATTATGAGTGATAAACCTTTGAGTTGAATGATGTTTGGTTTAATAATCAACAACAAATAAACTCAAAACTATATCAAGCAAGGGAGTTAGGGAGTTTATAGTTAAGAAATCCCTTAGTGGAAATATGGTTCCTTTATGTAACAATTATGTATAAATCCCTTAGTGGAAATATGGTTCCTTTATGTAACAATTATGTATAAATCCCTTAGTGGAAATCTTTTAGTGGAAACCCCAAGTAGTTTATAGTAAAATTAGATCCCTTTATGTATCCCTTAGTGGAAATCCCTTAGTTTATAGTAAAATTAGGTCCCTTTATGTAACTTTAGGTGACCATACAATATTTCACGGTTATGTATTCAACTATATCAACAACTATCCAAAAATTTGTCCTTAAATCTTTCACGTGATCCAAATATATAATATAGCATTTGCACAATTCATATGTTATATAATATAACATTATCACAAAAATTGCATTTGCTCCACCTCATCTTAATTTATATTAGGAATACAAACATCCCTCATTCCCATCCCATTTAACATGACAATAAAGGAATTAGAATAAAAACTCAATGACATTTAAACAATGCTAATTGGAAGTTTAAATCAATGGCATATAATCCATGTCCATGCAAAACCTTCACCTCGTTGTGATTAAAACATGGGTGTGTGAGGTTATGAAGATTAAACTCTTTGTTTTGGGGATTCTAATGCATTACATTATATGTGGTCTTTTTGTATCCAACCATAGGGAACTTTTAAAGAATATTAAAGAAATGTTCTAATACATTTTCTTAGTGGATCCAACCATAGGGAACTTTTAATGAATCCACTTGGTTGTTGTTTTTCTGAATTGATTTTCCTTGGCGAACACAACTTTATGATTTCAATGACTTCTTTTTGTGGGTTTTATTGATTATTATGAAAAGTTTGTGGTTTTATATTATGTCACTTATCCCTTTAGTCATCAGTCTGTGCCTGAGAGAATGGTCAGGAGACGAATCGACAATCGTCACTTCGGTGTTTAAAGACCTATATATTCAAATGCCCTACTTTTCTGTGCATGGATGATGAGTGAAGGATAAGAATTTTCCATGTTGTCTATGGACCCCTTACTTATCTTCGAGTTGATTGATTCATGGTTGAATGTCTAGTATTCGTGCCTTCTAATGAGCGAGTACCTCTGCGGCTTGATTGTTTAAAAATTTGATTTATCTCTGCGTTTTTAATTGCTTGAACTTGTGTACATCTCTGGATTTTTATTGATAAACTCTGCATTGTGGATAGATATTGAGGAGTGATGTAAACAAGATATTCTCCAAACATTCCTTGAAAACAGTCTAGGCATTCTTAAGAAGGAAGAACAAGACTCCTTCTTCGACTGAGACTCCGAGTAAGCAACAACAATCTCGTCAGAGGAGATTTTCAAACGAGTATGTAAATAGATCAACTATAGAACCTTCTCAAGCCAATGCTATGGATGCAAAATTCTTAGATAGGTTGTGCATCAACACTCCTACACCTGAGATGTAGGGAATAGCTCTGGACAAGAGAACATTTCTGGTAAGTTTCTTAAATTTTGTTTATTTTTGTTGATTTTTTTTGTATTCAAATTCAAGTGAGGTTAAATCTTGAAGTTGTTGTCAAATGTGTGTGTCAGAAATCAATTTAGAGAAAGGGAGGAGAATGAAAGTGGAGGTAACAAAGATTCAAATGTCCATGCAGAGGGTGAAGGTGGATTTAGGAGTCCAAATTATGAAGAAACAAAAGATTAAATGCCAACGTCCACCTATCCTTCAGATGTTGGCGATGAACTTCCCTGGGAAGGGAATATTGAAGAAATGATGCTTGAGCGATGCTTAGGTGTTAAAAAGAGATTGAAAAATTATTTGGTGGTCTTGGAACTCCCTCAGGAGAGAAAACAAAGTTTTCAAATTGTTTTTCATTCACTGGAAAAGTTTATGGATTCATATCAGAAGATGGGGCCAACCACTGACAATTTTGTTGATCTAATGAGGTGGAAAAAGTCAGATTTGATGGGTTCTAATAAATGGGAGACAGTAAAAAATAGAGTTTCAAAAGAAGAAACCATTTCCATGTTCAATTTCGAAGAGGGCCCAAAGAGAAAAATGTTGAAGGTGCAATATTTTAAGCACCCTGACTTTGTCGGACATATGTATAATAGAATTTTGGCGGCATATGGGAAATATTCGTAGAACGATGAGGTTCCACACTATTTTTCATGACATTTTTTTGCAGAGTTTGTCTTGCACATGCACCTTGATTATACTAGTCTACCATCCAAATATTATGGGACTGCTAAAGGTCGTACATATGATCGCAATTGGGCATATCGAAGTGTGGCATTGTCGAGGCTTCCACAACCTTTAGTACCTTGCCCAACAGGGGCATTTGCATCACTTTCAGAATTCCAAGCTACATAAGAACTTGGAAAAGAGACTAGGACTTCAATCAGGAAAATTTTGAAGCTATGTTTTATGGTGTTGATGTTGGCTTGAAGCGTCAGTGAGCGGAAGCCAATTCTTGGGCCACATTTGTTGATAAAATAGATGCATACTTAGATGCATTGTCAGAAGAAGAAGTTTTGGAGTATGCAAAATTTTGTCGGGATGGTTGGAAGAAGGTCATTTAGAATGATGACCCGAACCGCAGATTGGTATGTGTTCTATTTAGGAAACTTTTGACACATTTTATGATAGTTTACTTCTAGTTCTAGATTTAGATATCCTTGTCTCTATAGAAATAATAGAGTTCTTCTTGACATTAATTGCAGTTTGGAGATATGTTAAATGAATTTCCAGGAGATATGTCAAACAAATCTCCAGTCAGTAGGGGACTTGATTCGACAATTTTGAATTTGGATGGATTGAATTGGGTATGTTTTTTCTAATAGTTGTTCATTCTCCACTCTTTTGAATAAGAGATCAACAACATTTATAATTTTGTATAATTGTGAACAAATTGAATCCTATATTTAGTTCTTAGTTGTGTTGTTCACAACTCTCTATTCTATCTCCTACTACTTGGTCTGGCTTGTCTCAACTCTCATTGGGAGAGTGTGAAGAGGGTGGGAGTTCACATGTATCATTTAATGTCTTAAAATAATTTAAATTTAATGTGTTATAATCATTTAAATATAATTTTTAAAATTTTAAAATTTGAAATGTGTTATATAGGCTAATGTGGAGAAGAGAGTACCTAAGAGTGTGCTCATAAGGGATATTGAGATTGAGGAAGCACCCAGATTAGGGAAGGATGTGTCCATTCAGGATGCTTCATAAATATATGTTCTTGACTTTGATCAAATTTTTGTTTTCTCAAATTTTTAGTTTAGCCTTTCCTATTCAACGCTCTGATCAATTATTTTGAAATATATAGAACCCCTAGATAAGTTTTTTGTTCTCTTAAATGGTGTACATTCAAACTTATTTAAGGTTAGATCATGATGAAGACCTAATTTAGAACTTGAATATGTTTGAATATTTGAGAACAGATTCTATCCCACCTTAAAAAAGTTTCTAAGTTTCTTAAGAGATCAACTGTAGAACCTACTCAAGCCAGTGCTGCGGAGATTCTTGAAGAGGTATGGACAGGCCATCCTTGTAATTATTCTAATCTTAAATTTTTTGGTTGTGAAGCCTATGCTCTAATTCCTAAACATCAACATTCTAAATTAGATCCAAAATAAAAAAAGGCTCATTTTTGTTGGATATGGTGATGGTATTAAGGGGTACAGGTTGTGGGATCCTACTTCCCACAAGATCACCATTAACAGAGGGGTGAAATCACGAAGGTGGGAAACACTTTCGTGACAATCTGATCTCCAAAATTCTGAAAAACGTTTTTTCGACCGAACTAATATTATATTTTTGCTGAAAGATACTTTTTTCGACCGAACTAATATTATATTTCCGTTGAAAGATACTTTTTTCGGCCGAAAATTGGATCGTTAAATTGAACAGTACACTGACGGTACCCTCGATTTGCGTGAAAAATTTAGTCAGATGGATTTTTTCCATTCGACAATATTTTTTCGGTCGAAAGATATTCTGGCTAAAACATTCTTTCGCCCGAAAGTGTAACATCCCTCTCTCGCGCACTGAGAAAACTTGTTCTTTGAGGACACTTGCCCGCAAGTGATCCAGACTATTTTGATATTAAAAAATTTGTCCTTGATTATAATGCGTTATGGTAGATGACAAAATGTTTTACTGCATTGACATAGACAGGTGTTATTGACTCGGTTTTACTGAGTGTGCATGGTTTTGGACGTTGAGGATGTAGAGGCATCGACGGAACCCCTTGGACTTTGGATCGATTCAGGGAGTGTGCTATTGGGGTTTGATTGTTTACTATGATTTTAGTACATTTGATTAAATGATATGATGTAAACATGTTCTGACATGATTGTTGATGATACAGGTTGACGATATATTTCCAACCAAACTCACATATGGAGTAAAGAGGCCACACAAACGACTACTAGAGAGGTTGATCGAGAGGTGTGGACAGTAGCCCTACCACAACCTACTAGCACTCCCACCGTGGCTCGATCTGTAGGTTAACGATTACCTAGTTCGAGAGGACCCACGAGTCCGCGAGGGCGGACTGTGACACTCACTCACGATGATTCTAAGGGGTGCGCAATAATGCGGGGGATTTATTCCTTAGAATCCCTTAGTCTCCCACAAGTTTACCTAGCGGAGTGTTGACTCCAAGGTTTATTGATGTCTACCAATCAGTCAAGAAGCGAGTGGAACCCTTGGAGCACGTGGTGCATCCTGAAGGGCACATCGTGCAAAAGAAACAAAAGGGCGAGTGACACCCTTGGAGCAAGTGGAGCAT
This sequence comes from Picea engelmannii, assembly GCA_009831015.1. Classification (NCBI taxonomy): domain Eukaryota; kingdom Viridiplantae; phylum Streptophyta; class Pinopsida; order Pinales; family Pinaceae; genus Picea; species Picea engelmannii. Next base: position 786,891 of record ML784712.1, on the reverse strand, counting down.
CCTGAAGGTCACGTCATGCAAAAGAAACAAAAACAGGCGAGTGGCACCCTTGGAGCACGTAGTGTGTCCTGAAGAGCTCATCGCATTGATGATGATAAAGGAAGGAACCTAGATGGCCCTAAGACAGACAAAACATTAAGAAATTTTAAAACAACTTCCCTAATTAAATGTCACCCAGTTCAGAATCTAAGTCCTAAGTCTCAAACTTTGCTAGGGGTAAAATTTTGTCTACCATTGAGAAAACATCTCTAAAAATTTAAAATATTAAAATTTAAAATAAAAACAATTTAAGTAATAATTTTGGTCTTCATAAATTTTTGGGGTAAATGAAGAGAGTAAGAATTTAATTAAAATCTGTGGATATAAAATATAAAGAAGAATTTAATTATTTTTAATTTTTGATAGTTTAAAAAGATGTTGAATTAATAATAAAAGGGAAAAAGGGGTTAAATTGCAACTGTCATTTTTAGCTCTAATAAAAAGGGGAAAGAGGGAAATTATAACATTTAGGAAACCAGGGAATGGAGGTAACTTAAAAAGGGAAAGAAGGGAACTTATGGTAAAAAGCAAGGTCAACTTAGTAAAGAATTTGCAATTAAGAACCTTCTAAATTGAACTAAATTAGCAACTTCATTTTAGGGAAAGTATTTAAAACCTGTAAGGGAATCTAGGGACACCTAGGAGTAAAAATAGGAGTAACTCTAGGTGGGTGAGGGAAATAAGAAAATTTAATAAATTAAAGAAAATAGTTAATGGAGAAACGTGGGGGATGGATGACACTTGTATGAAGGAGAGTTTTTAGAATATTTTTATTAAAACTTAAATTAAATGAGATTTAGGGAAAGATGGAAGTTCTAAAACTCTATAAAATAAAGGGAAAAGAAGGAAGAAAGGGGATCGACTGTTAGCATAACGTTACGTTGCCCGATTAGTGACTTGACTGATTTAATTATGGGGAGTTGGGATTTCTCAGCTCGGTTAGGAGTGGTAGCTCGGCCTTGCGAGGTGAGCTGGCAGCTAGACATACCGTCTGGTTAGTGTGTGGCCCTTTTGTGGCTCAGGGGGCCAAGGGGGAAGCAGAGTACCCCTAGTGTTGGTTGGGAGGTACAGGTGTATTCTCGACGGTCGGTGAGCGGGAGTGGCACGGAGCGCACAGACGTCATTCGAGGCTGGCGATAAGGCAACGGTATGCTTGTTATTTTGTAGAGTAGATTACATTATGATTTATGCTTGGATATGATTATTGATTGTAATGGAATGGGTGTTTATATTGATAGCGGACCCCTTTTTCTTAGCCTAGCTGATTGTTGACTTACATCCTTCAGTACAGCCTTGGCTTCTGGATTATATGGCCTCGTTGTTTTTTATTTCAGTCCCTCGACAGATAGAACCCCTGTGACCCCTTCGACAAGTTATCCCTTGGCTCTGGTGTTCTCTTACTATCATCAACATTTTATATTGGTATTCTGATATGTAAACAATAATTAAATTCATCCGCGTTGGGTTTGATATAGATTCGTTGGTTTACTTTACTTCCGCAATTTCAATTGTGTAACTGATGGAAACCTTATCTCGGATGTGGTAATTCGGTGTTGGTTGAAAATACAAAAAAATTAAATAAATAAAATATATGTTTATATCCTCCGCGATTGCGATATGGATAACTGTAAATCTAGCTCTGCGTATTCATTACTGATTTGTCTCAAATAATGGTGTAATGATCATCTGTCAATTTCGTTTCTGCGTGCTGGAAAAAAAAAAAAAAGAAAAAAAAAACAACGTTTTCCATCCCTGTCAGTACTGTAATTTTTCTTGGCTCATGATTGCCTTGCTTGTTAAAGATCTCTGTTTTCTTGGTCTTTCTGGATGGTGGTTATATCTCCACATTTTATTAACCTTTAGGGTGAAATTGGCTCGCGGATTGCTCGCTCCATGACAGTTCACAAATTTTCGGACTGAGTTGAAAGATTGATTACATAGCATCAAGCTCTGCGTTTTGCTTCCTGAGCCTAGGTTTTTACCCTCAGAACCCCTTCATTTTTAAGTGTAGATCCTCTTCATTTTTAGGCATAAATCCTATGCATTTTTTAGTGTAAATAATGATCAGCGTGAGGGGGGGAACTCGCCTGTGTTTTACCATCTGAACCCTGTGTTTTTTATATAAATCCTCTACATTTTTGGGTGCCTTGTAGTAGTGTTTTTGGGATGAGAACTGGCGTTGAATGAAGACAACTTCACTGCTGATCATTCTTTATTGCCAGAATTCTTTATGACCTGCTAGAACCACTGTTTGAAATTAGTGATTTAAATCTTGGCGTTTTAAGCCAGTACTAAGAATTTTTACTCTTATCTTGGGTTCAGATTTCTGCTTGGTGAAGGCCACACTAACTATCTAGTATATGGCTACTATTAATAGCCATGGAAGTTGCAAGAATTCAGTATTGATTTCCTTACCTTATTTCTCGTCATAATGACTGCTACATCACTGATACCCTGTCAGCACTTATCCTGTGGGCGCCTTACTTAGCCTGCATTGTTCAGTAACTCCGGACATCACATGTGTAGGGTACAATCCATGAGATACCAGCACCAAAGAGTATTTGGGTCCTCCATTTTTAATCGTTAACGCCCAAATTCTTTGTTTTAGTTAGATTAATAACAGCCTTTACCTTATCCTTTGCTTATTATATCTTGTTGTGCAGGGTACCGAATGCACATGATCTATCATGGTGTAGATTTTCCCTTTTAATCAGAATGGATGATGTTTAAGATTGCTATATAATTTTAATTAGATATCTTATTATGGTTATGAACTGTTAAGTTTTTAAATGATTAGTATAGTTAGAATAGTAAATGGGGATTTGCAATTAATTGATTATACATTTTTAAGGTTGTGTTGGTAACTCGTTGACTAACGGAGACTGAACAAAGTGTTGATCTATACTTGTTTCCAATTGAGTCATAGGTAATGCTGAGTCTTAACTAATGATTGGTTATTATCGATGTCCTTCTGACTTGTGCCTTCCATAGAGGACGTGGTTGTTCATTTATTTATTGTTAGACTTGGCTATGAAATTTTAGCTTGGTTTCTAGTGTCGGGCAGGATGTAGACACCTCCATGTTCCTCAGAACAGTCGCCATCCCTGAGACCTTAAATGGTTAAAATCAATGGGAACCTGGGCTTGAGTGTTGCTTATGTGCCTTGCAGGTCCTAACCATTGCAGGGTGTTGGCGATTGTTTGAGAGCATTGGTGCATATGTATATTTGGTGGGTGTTCCTGTGGGGGGTCGAGATATTATGTTGGAGGGATGAACTTTAGATATTTCTGTTAACTATTAGTTTTTAATTTTTGTTTTAATTTTTAATTTGTAAAATGAAATTTAATTTTTATTTTTAAATAAAATTTTAGTTAATGTGGCTTCCCTCCCCTATGGCCAAGACCTGGGCATGCCCATGGCTTGGCCACAGGGTTGGGCCCCTGTGAACAATTCACATTCCAGTGGACTATGACTTGGTCATGGGGGGGCAACCGTGTGGCCAAGCCATGGGCATGCCAATGTCTTGGCCACAGGGTTGGGCCCCTGTGGCCAAATCATAGTCTAGTGGACTCTGACTTGGCTGCGAGGGCTCAACCCTGTGGCCAAGCTGTGGGAATGCCAACAGCTTGGCCAAAGGGTTGGCCCCCCGCGGCCAAGTCACAGTCCACTGGACTGTGACTTGGCCACGGGGGGCCAGTCCTATGGCCAAGTCATGCACACCATTTCAGTGTATAAGTTTTAATTCCAGCATTAAAATACACTTTCTTGTATTTTCCGGGATTAAAATTGATTGATAGCACCCAAATAATCTCCTAATGTCCGAATTTAAAAATAGGATGTACAACTATTTACAAATTCAACTTTAAAACTCATATCAACCAATTAAATTCCGAGGTCTGGGTTTTTAATTGTTTTAAGGAAGTGATGCTACCATTCGAATTCAAAAATGCAAATTCTATGTCAAAATATCGTTTCCAGAAAATTCGCTAACTAATTGTAGCTACAAATGATTTCTAAATCGGAAGGTGCCATTTGATCATGAATCAAAAGATTTATAAATTGCTTACCAGTCCCTAAGAACATTTACATAATTACATATTACATTAATTACATTTAGATATTACATTAATTACATTTACAGAATCAAGTGAATAAATTTCCAGAATTACATTTACATATTATAGTGACCACAATTTCTAGATTCAATATTTCAATAAACTACTCGTGACCAATCAAATACGGTTCTAGAGCCTTCAATGATCATCAAGAATTCATTTTTAACTATCATGGCATTGTATTTACACAGAATAATCTAGTGTCATATTGTATGATTGTAGTTCAAGAACAAGAATCTATATCGAACAATTATTTCTTGAGTGCATCGTATTTTTTAACACAATTTCGTAGTGTACAAGAGTCTTAAAAAAATATTATTAAAAAGAAGTAATCACAAGTGACAAAATCCTTAAGAATGAATTGAACAAATTAAACTAAGTTCAAAGTAATCACAAGTGACAAAATCCTTAAGAATGAATTGATGAAATAAAACTAGGTTCAAAGTGTTTGCTAGGAAACATTTACACTAAGATTCACGATATTTTCCATGAATAGAAAATCTATATTACATTGTTAATGTTGGTATTTCTATAATGAGTCAACCTATTCATAGATTGATTAGGTTCAAAGTGTTTTCTAGCAAACATTTACATTAAGAATCAACACTAAGATTCAAGACATTTTCCATGAATAGAAAATCTATATTACTTTGTTAATGTTGGAATTTCTATAATGAGACAACCTATTCATAGATTGATTCTATTTTAGGTAATATGTAATGGTCATTAGCCAAGATATGAAGATTCCTTAGGTTAGTGAGTCGGGCCAAGCTATGATATATGATGAATAATGTGATTTGGGCCCCATACAAATACTCAAAAATTCATGAGCTCACTATTACTCCCAATTGGATACTCTGGCAAGCATCCCAAACTATAACATAAGTGAATCCAAAAGTTTTGTATTTTATAAAAACTTCATAATAATTTCAATCTTTCTAACTTTTTAATTCAAATCTTTTGTATTTTATAAAAAATTCAAATCTTTAGGAATACAATATATAAATCCATTTTTACATATGTAATATTAGAGTATCATATGTTTCTTACAAAGTTTAGCTTACAAAGTATCTTACAATGCCTTGTTTACCGTTAAATGTTAAAATTATGTACCAAGGCAAGTGTTTCTCTTCCCTAGGCCCTAAGGGGGAGAAATTGCCGAATATGGGTCTTAGTCAAATTAATTTGTGAGATGCAAATTAAAAGATAACTTTATGATTAAAGTGAGGGTGAGTGAAGA
>ML784712.1:717855-753486 GCA_009831015.1 Picea engelmannii | reverse complement strand
CAATTAAGAATCACTTAAAATCATCTTCTTTTTAATATATATCCCATTAAAACTCACATTACTATGTTTACAATAGGTTATGATGCACTTACATTTGAAATTATTTTCATGATTACTCTCAATCAACGTGAATTGCCACCTTAAATGACTATAATTGTCCCATGTCACATACCATATCAACACTCAAAGCACCTATAATTGCATCCTTTCTCAATTGTAATCTTCAAACTTATACCTCCCTCTCTCAATATCTAGCAATTCATATTATTATGGCCCATGTCTAAGAGATAGTTACAATTGTTCCTCTTCTTTACATGCCACTTCAACAATCAATTCAACTTCTAGATGTCATTTGATGCCCACTTCCTAATGACAATGAATTGGTTCAATAGTTATTGTCGATGCACCATACACATGTATCTTTTGATCTTGTAATCCCTTCTACATTTTGTCAATTCATTGAGGTCAATATATGCACCCTCAAAGAAACCATTAGGATTGATCTATTCCATGGTAATGTTGAGTTCTATTCTACCAAGAACCCCAATCAACTTAGTCCTCAATCATTCAACTACTCATAGAACATACTACACGAAGAATTGACCCATAAACATTCTTAGAACCTTTTAGGTTTTTGAACTGACATGTTCTAGAAACATGCATCCATTATTTCCATTAATTGTCCATCAATGTGATCTTCAAGTCAATTATGCATAGTTTAATAAATCTATCATTTCCATATCAGGTCAGTTCTCTCATAGTGGAACTTCCCAACAAAACTTAGTACTTAGTCGCACTCTGACCTAATTGACTAAATTATGCATAGTTCAGTAAATCTATCACTTCCATATTAGGTCGGTTCTCTCCTAGTAATCTTGCAAAAAGGTAGAATTCATTTTGTTATCAAATATAAACAACTAGTCTCCCACTTTGGTGGTCTTTTGCAATTGTAGAGGTTGTTTGACTAAAGGAATAGTTATAATGAATACCTCATTTTGGATGATAAAGTCTAATTCATAGAATTAAAAGAGTCTTAGATGGGAAGTAATTATTATACTCATTTATTACATCAGACATATCGACCAAAGTTATTGAATGCTTATCTTATTGATGATATTTATATTCATATAATATAACTTCAAATTGACAACTTATTGGATTTGTGTTGGATATGTAGGCATAATTTAAACAGGAACTATGTGAGGAAACAATGAATAATAATGTTATCAGGGCCATGTGACCTAACACTAATGATATATCCATTCATAGTAAAAACAGTTTCTAATGAAAACCCATATCATATGGGAGTTTTTCTGTAAGAAATAACATTTTATCCCTACCTTCTAGTTAACAAAAACTCTTCATAAGTATTGATATTTCATTGAATTTTGATTTAATAGTATTTTTAATGATATATCAATGTTTTGTCAAGTGATCTCCTTCTCCATTCTCAAATGATTTAGCGAAGAATTGGCATCTTTATTCCATCCCCCATTAAGCAATAGGTAGCATATTTTCTTTCATTCTAGTAGTCTCTTGCGCTTGTACATTAGGTACCCAGTTTTAGTCATTCCCTTAATGGGGAAATAAATAATTATATGAGGATAGGATAGGTTGTATGATATTAATTATAAAATTATAAATTATAAACACTTTTGAATTTTCTCAGTATTTCAACATGATTATATAAAAATGATACAAACCAAATCTTCAAATCTATATATAATATAACAAGATTGACGAGTGTCTCAAAACGGGTTTATTTTTTTCCTAGAGCCAAAATTCATACAATTTACAATTGTTTTCAAGGTAAAAATAGGTTTTGGACATGGAGGGATATGATGTTAGGTTTAATAATCAACAACAAATAAACTCAAAACTATATCAAACAAGGGAGTTGGGAGTTTATAGTTAAGAAATCCCTTAGTGGAAATATGGTTCCTTTATGTAACAATTAGGTATAAATCCCTTAGTGGAAATATTTTAGTGGAAATCCCTTAGTTGATAGTAAAATTAGGTCCCTTTATGTATCCCTTAGTTTATAGTAAAATTAGGTCCCTTCATGTAACTTTAGGTGACCATAAAATATTTCACAGTTACGTATTTAGTTCAACTATATCCACAACTATCCAACAATTTGTCCTTAAATCTCTCAAGTGATACAAATATATAATATAGCATTTTCACAATTCATATGTTATATAATATAGTTCATTATCACAAATATTACATTTGCTCCACCTCATCTTAATTTATATTAGGAATACAAACAACCCTCAACCCCACCCCATTTACCATGACAATAAAGGAATTAGTATAAAAACTCAATGAAATTTAAATAATGCTAACGGGAAGTTTAAGGAAATGGCATATAATCCATGTTCCTGCAAGACCTTCACCTAGTTGTGATTAAAACATGGGTCGGTGAGGTTATGAAGATTAAACTCTTTGTTTTGGGGATTCTAATGCATTACATTATATGTGGTCTTTGTGGATCCCACCATAGGGAACTTTTAAGGAATCTTAAAGAAATGTTCTAATGCATTTTTTTAGTGGATCCAACCATAGGGAACTTTTAATGAATCCGCTTGCTTGTTGTTTTTCTAAATTGATTTCCCTTGGCGAACCCAACTTTCTGATTTCAATGACTTCTTTGTGTGGGTTTTATTGATTATTATGAAAATATTGTGGTTTTATCTTCTGTCCCTTATCCCTTTAGTCATCAATCCTTGCCTGAGCAGTCGGCCAGGAGCCGAATCGATGGTCGTCACTTTAGTGTTTAAAGACCTATAGATTCAAATGCCCTGCTTTCCTGTACATGGATGATGAGTGAAGGATAAGAATTTGTCCTGATATCTATCCCTTACTTATCTTTTAGTTGATTGATTCATGGCTAAATGTTTAGTCTTTGTGTCTTCTTCTTTGATGTCGATTATGAGTGATAAACCTTTGAGTTGAAAGAAGTTTGGTTTAATAATCAACAACAAATAAAATGAAAACTATATCAAGCAAGGGAGTTAGGGAGTTTATAGTTCAGAAATCCCTTGGTGGAAATATGGTTCCTTTATGTAACAATTAGGTATAAATCCCTTAGTGGAAATACCAAGTAGTTTATAGTAAAATTAGATCCCTTTAAGTATCCCTTAGTGGAAATCCCTTAGTTTATAGTAAAACTAAGTCCCTTTATGTAACTTTAGGTGACCATAAAATATTTCACAGTTACGTATTTAGTTCAACTATATCCACAACTATCCAACAATTTGTCCTTAAATCTCTCAAGTGATACAAATATATAATATAGCATTTTCACAATTCATATGTCATATAATATAGTTCATTATCACAAATATTACATTTTCTCCGCCTTAGATTAATTTATATTAGGAATACAAACAACACTCAATCCCATCCGATTTACCATGATAATAAAGGAATTAGCATAAAAACTCAATCAAATTTAAATAATGCTAACGGGAAGTTTAAAGCTCTGTCATATAATACATGTTAATGCAAGACCTTCACCTAGTTGTGATTAAAACATGGGTCTGTGAGGTTATGAAGATTAAACTCTTTGTTTTGAGGATTCTAATGAATTACATTATATGTGGTCTTTGTGGATCCTACCATAGGGAACTTTTAAGGAATCTTAAAGAAATGTTCTAATGCGTTTTTTTAGTGGATCCAACCATAGGGAACTTTTAATGAATCCACTTGCTTGTTGTTTTTCTGAATTGATTTCCCTTGGCAAACCCAACTTTTTTATTTCAATGACTTCTTTGTGTGGGTTTTATTGATTATTATGAAAATATTGTGGTTTTATCTTGTGTCCCTTATCCCTTTAGTCATCAGTCCTTGCCTGAGTAGTCGGTCAGGAGGCGAATCGATGATCTTCACTTTGGTGTTTAAAGACCTGTATATTCAAATGCCCTTCTTTTATGTACATGGATGATGAGTGAAGGATAAGAATTTGTCCTGATGTCTATCCCTTACTTATCTTTTAGTTGACTGATTCATGGATGAATGTTTAGTCTTTGCGTCTTCTTCTTTGATGTTGATTATGACCGATAAACCTTTGAGTTGAATGATGTTTGTTTTAATAATCAACAACAAATAAACTCAAAACTATATCAAGCAAGGGAGTTAGGGAGTTTATAGTTAAGAAATTCCTTAGTGGAAATATGGTTCCTTTATGTAACAATTAGGTATAAATACCTTAGTGGAAATATTTTACTGGAAATCCCAAGTAATTTATAGTAAAATTAGATCCCTTTATGTATCCCTTAGTGGAAATCCCTTAGTTTATAGTAAAATTAGGTCCCTTTATGTAACTTTAGGTGACCATACAATATTTCACAATTATGTATTTAGTTCAACTATATCAACAACTATCCAACAATTTGTCCTTAAATCTTTCACGTGATCCAAATATATAATATATCATTTGCAGAGTTCATATGTTATATAATATAACATTATCACAAAAATTGCTTCTGCTCCACCTCATCTTAATTTATTTTAGGAATACAAACACCCCTCAATCCCATCCCATTTAACATTACAATAAAGGAATTAGTATAAAAACTCAATGACATTTAAACAATGCTAATGGGAAGTTTAAATCAATGGCATATAATCCATGTCCATGCAAAACCTTCACCTCATTGTGATTAAAACATGGGTGTGTGAGGTTATGAAGATTAAACTCTTTGTTTTGGGGATTCTAATGCATTACATTATATGTGGTCTTTGTGGATCCAACCATAGCGAACTTTTAAGGAATATTAAAGAAATGTTCTAATAAATTTTTTTAGTGGATCCAACCATAGGGAACTTTTAATGAATCCACTTGCTTGTTGTTTTTCTGAATTGATTTCCCTTGGCGAACCCAACTTTATGATTTCAACGACTTCTTTGTGTGGGTTTTATTGATTTTTATGAAAATTTTGTTGTTTGATCTTTTGTCACTTATCCCTTTAGTCATCAGTCTGTGCCTGAGCGGACGGTTAGGAGATGAATCGACGGTCGTCACTTAGGTGTTTAAAGACCTATATATTCAAATTCCCTACTTTTTTGTGCATGGATGATGAGTTAAGGATACAAATTGTCCATGTTGTCTATGGACCCCTTACTTATCTTTGAGTTGATTAATTCATGGTTGAATGTCTAGTCTTCACGCCTTCTAATGAGCGAGTACCTGTGCAGCTTGATTGCTTAAAACTTTGATTTATCTCTGCATTTTTAATTGCTTGAACTTGTGTACATCTCTGGATTTTTATTGATAAACTCTGAATTGTGGATAGATATTGAGGAGTTATGTCAACATGATATTCTCCAAAAATTCCTCACAAACACTCTAGGCATTCACAAGAAGGAAGAACAAGACTCCTTCTCCGAATGAGACGCCGAGTAAGCAACAACAATCTCGTCAGAGGAGATTTTCAAACGAGTCTGTAAATAGATCAACTGTAGAACCTGCTCAAGCTAGTGCTATGGATGCAGACTTCTTAGATAGGTTGTGCATCAATACTGCTACACCTAAGAATGTAGGGAATAGCTATGGACAAGAGAATATTTCTGGTAAGTTTCTTAAATTTTGTTTATTTCTGTTGATTTTTTTGTATTTAAATTTATGTGAGGTTAAATATTGAAGTTACTGTCAAATGTGTGTGTAAGAAATCAATTTAGAGAAAGGGAGGAGAATAAAAGTGGAAGTAACGAAGATTCAAATGTTCATACAGAGGATGAAGGTGGATTTAGGAGGCCACATTATGAAGAAACAAAATATTACATGCCAACGTCCACCTATCCTTCAGATGTTGGCAATGAACTTCCCTGGGAAGGGAATATTGAAGAAATGATGCTTGAGCAATGCTCGGGTGTTAAAAAGAGATTGAAAAATTATTTGGTGGTATTGGAACTCCCTCACGAGAGAAAACAAAGTTTGCAAATTGTTTTTCATTCACTGGAAAAGTTTATGGATTCATATCAGAAGATGGGGCCAACCACTAACAGTTTTGTTGATCTAATGAGCTGGAGAAAGTCAGAGGTGATGTGTTCTAATAAATGGGAGACAGTAAAAAATATAGTTTCAAAAGAAGACACCATTTCCATGCTCAATTTCAAAGAGGGCCCAAAGCGAAAAATGTTGAAGGTGCAATATTTTAAGCACCCTGACTTTGTCGGACATATGTATAATATATTTTTGGTGGAATATGGGAAATTTTCGTGGAACGATGAGGTTCCACACTATTTTGAAGAGTTTGTCTTGCACATGCACCTTGATTATACTAGTCTATCATCCAAATATTATGGGATTGGTAAAGGTCGTACATATGATCGCAAAGGGGCATATAAAAGTGTGACATTGTCGAGGCTTCCACAACCTTTATTACCTCTCCCAACAGGGGCATTTGCATCACATTCAGAATTCCAGGCTACATCAGAACTTGGCTTGCGCATCAGTGAGTGGAATCCAATTCTTGGGCCACATTTGTTGATAAAATAGATGCGTACTTAGATGCCTTGTCAGAAGAAGAAGTTTTGGAGTATGCAAAATTTTGTCGGGATGGTTGGAAGGTCATTTAGAATGATGACCCAAACCACAGATTGGTATGTGTTCTATTTAGGAAACTTTTGACGCATTTTATGATAGTTTACTTCTAGTTCTAGATTTAGATATCCTTGTCTCTATAGAAATAATCGAGTTCTTCTTGACATTAATTGCAGTTTGGAGATATGTTAAATGAATTTCCAGGATATATGTCAAACGAATCTCTAGTCGTTAAGGGACTTGATTCGACAAGTTTAAATTTGGATGGATTGAATTGGGTATGTTTTTTCTAATAGTTGTTCATTCTCCACTCTTTTGAATAAGAGATCAACAACATTTATAATCTTGTATAATTGTGAACACATTGAATCCTATATTTAGTTCTTTGTTGTGTTGTTCACAACTCTCTATTCCATCTCCTACTACTTGGTATGGCTTGTCTCAACTCTCATTGGGAGAGTTTGAAGAGGGTGGGAGTTCACATGTATCATTTAATGTCATAAAATCATTTAAATTTAATGTGTTATAATCGTTTAAATATAATTTTTTTAATTTTCAAATTTGAAATGTGTTATATAGGCTAATGTGGAGAAGAGAGTACCTAAGAGTGTTCTTGGAAGGGATATTGAGATTGAGGAAGCACCCATATTAGGGAAGGATGTGTCCATTCAGGATGATTCATAAATGTATGTTCTTGACTTTTATCAAATTTTTGTTTTCTCAAATTTTTAGTTTAGCCTTTCTTATTCAATGCTCTGATCAATTATTTTGAAATATATAGAACCCCTAGATAAGTTTGTTGTTGTCTTAAATGGTGTACATTCAAACTTATTTAAGGTTAGATCATGATGAAGACCTAATTTAGAACTTGAATATGTTTGAATATTTGAGAACAGATTTTATCCCACATTAAAAAAGCGAAAGTTTCTAAGTTTTCCACGATTGCATTCATTTATTTATTTTCCAAGAATGGTGTAGTATGGACAAAGTTGTGTTTTCTACATACAACAAAGTGAATTCCTTCTTGCCAGGGTATTGTCAACTCCTAACAAAATTGGTTACTAATCACAAAAAACAACATTCAATTAGATTTACAAATAAACTCACACATATTATATATGTGAGCTAGCTCACATAATTTCAAAGAGAATTTAATTATATTTAATATGAATACATCCCATTTAAATGGTTTTTGAAGACTGACTTAATATACATGTGCATATTTGTGTTTTCTTCATGTACATGCAAGAATATAAGAGAATATCTATTGCATCGAAGAAAGAGAAGATACGTATTTTTCGGAAATATGGTTTTTAAAATGGAGATTTGTTAACTTTTTTAGATAATAAGTAGTTTTTTGGAAGAATTTGTAACATCCCTCTCTAGCGCACTTAGAAAACTTATTCTTTGAGGACACTTGCTCGCAAGTGATCTAGATTTTTTTGATGATAGAACATTTATCCTTGATGATGATGCGTTATGATAGATGACATGATGTTTTACTTCTTTGATATAAACAGGTGCTATTGACTCAATTTTATTGAGTGTGTAGGGTTTTTGACCTGGAGGATGCAGAGGAATCGAAGGAACCCCTTGGACTTCGGATTGAGTCAAGGAGTGTGCTATTTGAGTTGATTTATTTACCATGATATTTTACTGATTTGATGATCTGTTGTTGACATGTTCTGACATGATGGTTGATGATGCAGGCTGACGATAGCTTGTCGACTAGACTCACATATGGAGTAAAGGGGCCACACACGATTTTTAGAGAGGTTGAGGGAGAGGTGTGGACAGCAGCCCTGCCACAACCTACTAGCACTCTCGCCTTGGTTCGAACTATAGGTTAACGATTACCTTGTTCGAGAGGATCCACGATGTCGTGAGGGCAGACTGCGACGGTCACTCGCGATGATTCTAAGGGGCGTGCAATAAGGCGGGGGCCTTGTTCCTTAGAGCCCTTAGTCTCCCACAAGTTCACCTGGCAGAGTGTTGACTCCAGGAGTTATAGATGTCTACCAATCAGTCAAGTCGGCGAGTGGTACCCTTGGAGCACGTGGTGCATCATGAAGGGTACGTCGCACAAAAGAAACACAAGTTGGCGAGTGGCACCCTTGGACCACGTGATGCATCCTGAAGGGCGCGTTGCGCAATAGAAACAAACGAGGTGAGGGAACCCTTGGAGCGCGTAGTGCGTCCTGAAGGGCACGTCGCATTGATGATGATGATGAGACAAGCCTAGATGACCCTAAGACCTTAACGCCTTAAGAAATTCTCAAAATGACTTCCCTAATTAATGGTCGCCCAGTTCAAATCTAAACCTAAATTCAAAACATCTCTAAGATAAAATTTTGATTAGCCTTAAGAAAAGGCCCTACAAAAATAAACTTAAGGGCGTAAACTAATACCCTCCTAAGTGTTAGTTAAAGTCTTCTTAAAATTAAAGGGGGTAAAGTGAAGAGAGGGATAAATTAATTAAAACACGTGGTTTTAATTGTAAAAAGGAATAAAAATTTAAAAAAACGTGTGAGAGTATAAAAGTAATGAATTTAAAAATATAATGAAAGGATTAATTAGCGCATCTATCTTTTTGCTTTTAAAAAAAAAGAAAAAGAAAAAAGGAATAAATAATAGAAATAGGGAAACTTGTAATAAAGGAAACATAATAAAGGAAAGTAGGGGACATAGGGTAAAAAGCAAAAAGGAATCAGCAATTAAGGACCTACTAAAATGAACTAAATTTAGCAACTTCTTTTAGGGAAAGTTATTAAAAGCGTGTAAGGGGATCTAGGAACACCTAGGAGTAATTTTAGGAGTGACTATAGGTGGGTGAGGGAAATAAGTCGTTTATTATTTCTAAAGAAAATAATTTTGGAGAAACGTGGGGGATGAGGGACACATGGACGACAAAGAAATTTTAGAGGATTTTCGTTAAAACTTAATTTAATAATGATTTAGGGAAATTAGGTGGGTCTCAAATTTCTATAAAAGAAGGGGAAAAGGAGGAAGAAAGGGATGAACAGTTAGCGTAACGGTATGCTGCCAGATTGAGATTTGACTGATTGCTTGTGAGGAGTTGGGATTTTCTCATCTCGGAGTGGAGTGGTAGCTCAGCCTTGCGAGGCGAGCTGAGAAGCTAGACTTATCTTCTGGATCTTGTGTGGCTCCTTTGCGGCTCGGGGGGCTAAGGGGGAAGCAGAGTACCTCTAGCGATTGGCTGGGAGGTACCGATGTAGTCTCGACAGTCGGCGAGCAGGAGCGGCACGGAGCGGAAGTGGCAAGGAGCACGGGACGTCATTCGAAGCGGGCGAAAGGCAACGGTATGATTTTATTCCTGGTAGAGTAGACTGCCTAGTTATTCACTTTGGCGATTATGATGTATTATTGTAAGATGTTGCTTCAACTGTTGCAGTTCATTTTTGTATGCTACAGTGATATTGTTCTGGAAACCTTTTGTTTCGGTAGGTGTTCTAAAATGATGGTTCTGGCGATCTCTTTTGCTGGATATTTTATGGAATTAAAACGAGATCTGGCATTCCCTCTGGCACTTTTGTTTGGTTTTTTATTTCTAAGATCAGTTGATCTGGTGTTTGGATCTGGCATTCGTCTGTATGAGCATGGGCAAATGTTTCTTTTATTTATCCTTCGATCTGTTGAAGAATTCGTTTTCATGGTTGGTTTTCGTTGGGTGTTTCTGAAATTGTTGGCTTTCTGCATTCATATTGTTGCGGGCGTGTGTAATGATGGTGGGCATTTACATTTGTTAATGGGCGTTTTTTTATTTGCATGGGAATTCTTACAGTGGCGATTTTATACAGTGGGAAAATTTTTATACAAAGGCACCACAAATTTTTATACAATGGCGTTTTTATACAGTGGTGTTTTTTGTATATAGTGGCATTTTTTTTGGGATTGTGGGCGTTTATTTTGATTTAAAGTGGGAATTTTGGTGGTGGGTAGTTTGTTTTATAATATACTACCTTTTCATTGTGAAATTTTTGTCATTCGTTTTTAAAATTCTGTCATTCTTTTTCTTCTTACTGTCATCTCGTTGGTAGATTATTGGGCAATTCGTTTTATAAAGATTTACTGTCTTTACGTTTGTAAATTACAGTGTGCGTTTAGTTTCTGGTATGAGTGGCCATGCGTGTTTTATTTTGTTTTATTCTTGTGTGTGTTTCTATTCACAGGGTGTGTTTTTTTTGCTGCGTTTTTATTTGCGTTTTATTTCTGCACTGTAATGCTGCGTGTGCACAGGAGTGAGTTGTTTGTTTCTGCATTTGTATTAACTCCTTGCATAATGGTTTCCATTCCTTGGTTGATTGGTGTGCGATTGATGGATAATGCACCCATGATTTTCGATTTCACATCCCTGCATTTTCGCTGTAAGGATTTGCTCTACGTTGGCATTCCCTGCATTACCTTTCATAGCAATTCTACCAGCGATCTGGATTCTTAACCTTGCACTCCAAACTCTCCACCACGACCCGTTCTGTTACGTGACAACAAGGATTTTGTTTAGATAATCAATGATAACACGCTGGCACCAGTATTCCTCTTCACTGATATTTATTTCTGTAACTTGAAACCTTAACCGCATGCCAACAACATTTCATTGTAGCCTTTACGGGAGTAAAAAGTTGAACCATGCCCAACAGGGTTTCACTGTCACCATTACATTCCAGCAAAGGCATCCCCACAAGGTTTTAGACTTCAAACGCATGTCTCTTTAGAAGTTTCAAATCGCTAATTTTCCTATTTTCCCCATCGTTCACTCCTTTCCTTACACCTTTTATCTTATATGGCTTCATGATAATTGGCTTCGACCTTATACTTCCAGCCTTCTCTCTTTTGATTAGTGGTGAGTAACTTCCTTCTGAACAACAACTGACTTAGAGACCGCCCTTAGTAGTGTCGACAGCTTGAATTCATGGTTTTTCTTATAGTAAATTGATTGTCGGACTTTAGCCTTTCCACCTTCTTTAAAAACAAAAAGGGGAGGGGGCAAACCTTGTTGTGAATTCTTAGCTACCAAGAGGAATTTACTTATCTGTTTTCGGTTAAATTTCATTGCTAATTATTTATAGTGCTAATATGCTAATCTGCCTCCCATGAATTTAGTTTATTATAATCTAATATGCTAATATGTTGATATGCATTTATAATGATAATTATCTACTAGTTATAATGCTAATATGCTAGTATACTAACTTTCAATGCTAATATGCTAATATGCTCTATAACGCCAATTATTCACAATGCAATATGCCTCCCATGAATTCAGTTTATGTTGATAATCATCGAATGTTTTAACTGCAATAACTCGTAATGAAGCCCTTGTTAGTCTTAGTTACAATGCTAATATGGTTCACAGTTGAATTTAATCTATTTTGTTAATCAACGATGATTTTACTTACAATGTCTTGTAATGAAAGCTAGTATTTGTTTATTTCCATTGCTATCTATTATAAAAATAAATACATGGATTATTATGGACAAGTTCTTAGTAGTTCCGTTGTTATTAATCACAAACAAAAGGTAACGTCATCATTATTTTAATTTCAATGATATTGTGATATAGAAGGCGATGATAGGGTCATGATTATGGTGATGTTATGGTAAATTAATTAATGCACATTATTAAGACTAGGGTGGTATCTCGTCGTTTAGTGGAAATCAATTGGAGTAATTGTTCTGTAACTGATGTCATGGAGTCTCAATAATGTTGGTCGATGTCGGAGTCCGTCTGATTTGCATCTTCCATAGAGGTCCTGGTTGTCCGTTGAATTGTTGTTCTTGGTTGTCTTGTATTGCTTGGTCTGCTTGTGTCGGGCGGGATGTAGACACCTCCATGTTCCTCAGAACAGTCACCAGCCCTGAGACCTTAAATGGTTAAAATCGTTGGGAACCTGGGCTTGAGCGTTTATTATGTGTGTTGGAGGTCCTAACCTTGCATGGTAGGAAGGGAGGTTGGTCAGTTTTACCTTTGCCGTGGTTTGTCGTAAAATTTCCAATTTTTTCCAAGGATTTTTGTGTGTGTGATTTTTCCTGTGTAAAGAATCCAGTGCCGTATCAAGAGTCTCGGGCCCTTTAAAGGCAGGGTTTCGACTCTTGCGACACACCTGAAGGAGGTTGCTAGTTTTTGCCTGAGCAGTCGACCAAGAGCCTATCTGACCTTCTCTCTCTCCGGAGCAGAGAACTAAGATTAAACGCCCTACTTTCCTGTGCAGAAATAGTAAACTCTACCACCATGAATTCTTCCCTCTGTGTTCTTACTGTGCATAACCCAGTATGCCATTAATGTTTGCGTTGTCCGCCTTATGCCTATGGTCATATATTGTTTGCAGTTACTCGTTGTGTGCCTTCAGTCTTCTTGTGACGAACATCATGGTTTCGTCTTGTGGGTTGTCGAGTGTCGACGTAGAGTCAAGTGTGTTTGTTACTTCGACATGTGCGCACACACCTTAAACAAAAGAAAAATTGCACCTGTTATTAGAGTGGTTTTCGTAACGAGGAGGCGGTTATAGAATTTCTTAATATGGAGATTTATAAGTTATTTAGTTTTAAAAAGCATCATGGAATTTGATTATATGACCACTGTAGAAGAAAAAGAGAAGTATTTAATTGCTGAGGAGATTAGTATTTTATTGTTGTGTAAATATGATCAAATAACATCATCTGGGATGAGAATTACAGAAAAAATTGGGACTTTATCCTCAAGGAGAATTTCCTGAAGGATTTTGGGCTTTATCCACAAGGAGATAAGTATTTCTTTGGAAGAATGACTTAATATGAAGATTTGTGAATTTTCTTCATACACAGTTCTATATTTATTTTCATATTATTATTTAACTCTAACTCACAATTTGTTTTACCAAGAACACAATAATATGACTTGGGATGAGAATTTCACTTGAAGGACTTGGGACCTTATCCACAAGGAGAATTTCACCCGAAGGATTTGAGACCTTATCCACAAGGAGAATTTCACCTGAAGGATTTGGGACCTCATCCACAAGGAGTATTTCACCCAAAGGATTTAAGACTTTATCCACAAGGAGATAAGTATTTAACTGGAAGAATTACTTAATATGGAGATTTGTGAAATTTCTTCATACACAGTTCTATATTTATTTTCAGATTATTATATAACTCTAATTTAAATTTTTTTTTACCAAGAACATATTTTTTTCTTTTTAAACTTTTTTAAGATTTTAGATAAGATTTACAAATTGTTTAAATCATGTACTCTTAATTGGAGAGTAACTAGATCTTAAATCTATTTAAGTGTGGTTGGTTATGTTATTATTACTTATTGTTTATTTAATATTTAATTACTGTATATATGTTAATATGTGTTATTTGTTTTTTTATTATGTTTTTTATTTGGTGGAAAATATATTTACAATATATTTTGTGGGAAAGAGTATGTTGAAGGATGACAGTTAAGTCTTTTGGTATGTATGTCAATTTGATTTTAATTACAATTTTTCAATTCTGTATTATTTCGCATGTTTGAATTATAAATTTTTAATTTTTGAAATCTGTTTTTTTCGCAAGTTTGTATTTCATGTATTAAGTGATCTATCTTAAAGCGATGGCTTAGAGTTCATAATTTTGGAGTTAAATGTCTTAGTTTTTTTTATCATCCTAAAATAGATGTGGAACTTATGCATTTTACAGTGTTACTATTCAGACTTTGATTATAATATATATATTTCATCATTTTGGAATTCAAAATAGCAATTTTTGTCTCATATTTGATTTCTCATAATTCATGGAAAAAAAGTGGCAAAGTTAACTTGTTATGAACTAATGTTTTGTATATTCTCCTTTTCACAATGCATTAAATTAAGCATCAAATTTTTAAATAATTTTTTGCCATGTATTAATGTAACATCCCACTCTGGCGCACTGAGAAAACTTATTATTTGAGGACACTTGCTCACAAGTGATCTGGACTTTTTTGATGTTAAAACATGTATACTTGATTATGATGCGTTATGATAGACAACATGAGGTTTTACTATTTGATGTAGACAGGTGTTACTGACTCATCTTTATTGAGTGTGCAGGGTTTTGGACCTTGATGATGCAAAGGCATCGGTGGGACCCCTTGGACTCCGGATTGAGTCAGGGAGTGCGCTAACTGGGTTGATTTATTTACTGTGTTATTTCATTGATTTGATGATTTGATGATTGACATGTTCTGACACGATTGTTGATGATGCAGGCTGACGATAGCTTGTCGACCAGACTCACATATGGAGTAAAGGGGCCACACGATTTCCAGAGAGGTTGAGGGAGAGGTGTGGACAGCAGCCCTGCCACAGCCTACTAGCACTCCCGCCGTGGCTCGAACTGTAGGTTAACGATTACCTAGTTCGAGAGGATCCACGATGTTGTGAGGGCAGACTGCGACAGTCGCTCACGATGATTCTAAGGGGAGCGCAATAAGGTGTGGGCCTTATTCCTTAGATCCCTTAGTCTCCCACAATTTCACCTGGCGGAGTGTTGACTCCAGGGGTTATAGATGTCTACCAATCAGTCAAGTTGGCGAGTGGCACCCTTGGAGCACGTAGTGCATCCTGAAGGAAACATCGCGCAAAAGAAACACAAGTTGGCGAGTGGCACCCTTGGAGCACGTGGTGCATCCTGAAGGGCACATCGTGCGAAAGAAACAGAAGTTGGCGAGTGGCACCCTTGGAGCACGTGGTGCATCCTGAAGGGCATGTCGCACGAAAGAAACGAACGAGGCGAGTGGAATCCTTGGAGCACGTAGTGCGTACTGAAGGGCACGTTGCGTTGATGATGATGAAGAAACAAACCTAGACGGCCCTAAGACATTAACGCCTTAAGAAATCCTTAAACAACTTCCCTAACCAATTGACGCCTAGCTCAGAATCTAAGTCCTAAGCCTAAGACTTTTCTAGGGTATAAATTTTAGTGTAACCTTAAAGAAAAAGGCCCTAGCATAAAAATAAAAATTCAAACAAAAAAAACCCACTTAAGTAATAGTTAGGTCTTCATAAAATTCTTGGGGTAAATAATGAGAGTAAGAATTAAATTAAAACTAATGGTTTTAAAAATTTTAAAGAAGAAATAAAATTATTTAACGTGTGGGAGTGTAAAAAGTTATGAATTTAAAAATAAAATGAAAAGATTAATTAGAGCATTTACCTTTTTGATTTTTTTTTTTTTTAAAAAAAGGGAAAAGAAAGGGAATAATAAAAATAGGGAAATGAGCCTTTTAATAAATTTAAAGAAAACAATTTGGAGGAACGTGGGGGATGAGTGACACTTGTAAGACAAAGAATATTTTGAGGGTTTTCATTAAAACTTAAATTAAATGTGATTTAGGGCAAGGGTGGGTCTCAAAACTCTATAAAAGAAAGGGAAGAGGAGGAAGAAAGGGGGGATGGGTTGTAAGCGTAACGTAACGCTGCCGGATTGTGTCTTGACTGATTGCTTGTGAGGAGTTGGGATTTTCTCAACTCGGATTGGAGTGGTAGCTCAGCCTTGCGAGGTGAGCTGAGAAGCTAGACTTATTTTCTGGATCTTGTGTGGCCCCTTTGTGGCTTGGGGGGATAAGGGGGAAGCAGAGTACCCCTAGCGAATGGCTGGGAGGTACCAGTGAGGTCTCAACGGTCGGCGAGCGGGAGCAGCAATGAGCGCGCAGACATCATTCGAGGCAAGCGACAAGGCAAGGTACGCTCTTCTATTGTAGAGTAGGATGCTTATTGTTGTATATGGATTCGATGATAGACTGATAGAACCCCTCACTGGCATTCTCATATGGTTGAAAGCCGCCCCTTTTTGTTTAGATTGGGTGTTCTGAGATGTACACCAGAAAATTTATTCATTAAATTTGTTACTAGGCGTTTGATGCAATGTCTGGTTTTAATACTTCTGTGATGTATTTGGTAACAGTCGTAAAAAACATTATCACTGCTATTGTATTCTGTAACTAGTGGGAAAGAAAATGAATATGGTTTGGCGATGGCGATATTCAATCGCTGCAGAATGTTTGTCCCTCAGTTCTTGATGACGACCTCTAGCCTTGCGCTCCTCCCTCTGTTCGCTGCAATTTTTTCTTTGGGGTTTTCCTGAGATTGATGTCCTACGTCTAATTGTTCTTCCTTGAATGTGCAAGGGCAAGATCGCCCAGCATTTCCTTTCAGTTATAAGCACCCAAGATCGCTTCCTTTATACCCTTGCTCACCTAGGATAATGTTTACAAGGATAATTTTTTGGATGAATCTTAGCCCCGTTAATTTTCTTAAACCAACGTTTAGACACAGGACCACGAATCTGACACTGGGAATGCTTCCCTTACTAATCGAATTTTTGACTGCGTCTCCATGTCGGATAGACCAACAGTGAATTAGATAAGTGGTGATTATTGGGTTATCCTTTTTCTGAGTGATTTTGGTTAGCTGTCAGTTCTGGAATTCTCCCCCTCGGATCCCAATAGACCTTCGACGATTTGAATAATTGAACCTCGATTTGTCTGTTCAGCTGGCAGTTACAACGAGATACCCTACTACGAGTGGCTTTACCGTTTCCTTCTGGGGCTATTGCACAATGATTTATCCTTTATCTAAACGTTCGGCATTGTAGAATCCGTCCAGTGTGAGGTCAGCTATCCGACGTCTTTAGCAAACCCTGTGTTGTGCAAGGGACATCGTGTTGCTGATACTTGACCATGGTTTTATCAATACACGTCATAGGATGAGAGCAGCGTAGTGATTCTCGGTGTGATGCCCCATCTGTCTATTTCAACGAAGTTAACGGTGGGTTGACAACACCATACAGTGGTAACAATGACCTGCCAGTGATTAAAATGGCTAAATCTTAGCTGAGGGTGAACGCGTGGATAGTTACTGCCCCTTTTTATTTTTAATCTTTTTCCCACCTATGACTGCCTTACACTTAAGCGTGAGCTATTCTGCTAAGTCAGCCTCCCATTAATACAATAATTATGAATTAAATCTTACCCAGAGAGTGCGGTTATGAGATGTGTAGGGTGGGAGCGCGTCGGCAATTTAAAATTCTAGATTAATGAGTTGGAAGACACCCTTAAACTGTGCTAGAATTATTCAAAAAAAATACATGACAACATCCATTGGCCAGTGGTAGCGGCACCCCATCTAACAGAATCTCTTTAATTGTAAACTTCAATGTAAGGATTTTCTTTTAAAAAACAAAACCGCACCCTGCTTAACTAGTATCTGTATTGATTTTGCGTGTCTTTGGACCAATGGCTCCAACGAGGAAATTCTATTTCTACCCAATATTTTTAGATTTTCAGTTGATTGATCCTCGCGTCCTCAGCTCCTTGAAACCTATGGCATTTTAGTTCTTGCTACAATCTTTTTAAGACCTTGTAAGGATCCTTGACAGTCAGATTCGGGTTATCTGATTTCCTTAGCTCGACATTTCATTTTGAACTATTGCTTATCCAATAACCTACAATATTTTTAGTTGGATAAAAGAATTGTCTCGATTTAAATCTTAGCGGGTGTGGTCTAATACTTGGGAGGGTTTAATAAATGCTTAATGGGCACCGTCTTCAGTGGGATTGCACTAGTTTAAAAATTGATTATGGTTAGTATAAATCGGGCATGGTTGACATAACCAGGATGCTCGTATATTTTTATTTTTATTTTTATTTCTGAACATGATGCGATTATCAAACTCGTTTTAATATCATAACTATCAAGTTGTTGCCTAGTTTACTTTAACAAAAGTTAGTCCCCCTTTTTATCTAATTACTAATTTCCTTCCTTTAAATCAAGTCCTTCTCTTATGTATGGTGGTGAACAACTAAGGTACTTAACCCATCACAGGGTGGACCCTTATTGCACAAGAGTGGTTGATGGGACTGGTCGCATTAGAAACTTGGTTTGGACATCCTCTTAAGTTTAGGAAATGGTTGAGTTTAAATGACTTGTTAACAACAATGAAATTCCTTTATTAAGGATAATAAATTATTATTATTAAAGGTGGGACAAGGATTGGTTAAAGGAGAATGATAAAAGTTTACATGCATTTGTTTAAGTTATTTAAGGGTGAATGATAAAAGTTTACATGCATTTGTTTAAGTTATTTAAGGGGGAATGATAAAAGTTTACATGCAGTTTGTTTAAGTTAGTTAAAGGTGAATGATAAAATATTACATACAATTGGTTAAGTTTGTTAAAGGTGAATGATAAAAGTTTACATACATTTTGCTTAAGTTAGTTAAAGGTGAATGATAAAGGTGTTCATGCTTTTTGCTTAAGTTGGTTAAGGGTGAATGATAAAAGTTTATATGCATTATGTTTTATGTTAGTTAAGGGTGGATGTCAAAAAGCTTATATGCCTTTTGTTTGGTTAGTTATTGGAGTATGATGAAGAGGCCTTTAATGGAAATTAAACTCTCTCAATGCACAAGCTAGAAGGGGAGTATTATGAGTTGTAATGATTTTAGTCAGGTCTTTCTTGAAAACTTCCAAGTTGAATAATTATAGTTATGGTTTTACAATGAATTGATGTATGGGGGACTACCTAAAAGGACCTGGAAGTTATATCACTTCACACGCCCTAGATTTTATTTTAATGAATGGTTAATTAAATAGCGCACCTGGGATTTAAAAAGAGTTGTGCCTCAAGTTGGATACTGCTAGATAGTTTATGTATATCAGATGCCTTGCGCACTTGAATTTTAAGTTAATTGAAGAAATGTTTAAGCGTTTAGATTTGGTTGCGCGCTTTGCACAATGTTGGATTTTGTTTGCTAATTCTCGCTCACTTTTGAAGGATTTATGTTACCGGTGACGTTGATGTTGGTTGCTTTGGGTTGGTCTGATGATTGTCCTTAGCTTGGTAAGATTGTTGCTTGTGTTGGGAGGGATGTAGACACCTCCATGTTCCTCAGAACAATCGCCAGCCCTGAGACTTTAAATGGTTAAAATCGATGGGAACCTGGGCTTGAGCGTTGCTTATGTGTCTTGGAGATCCTAACCTTTGCAGGGTACGATGGATGGGAAGTCAGTCCTTTTATGGTCGATTGATAGTCGTTAAATGCTTGCAGTTACTTGTTGTGCTCCCTATGTCGTATTATTGTGATCATCATTGTTGCATCTTGTTAGTTGTCAGGTGGCGATGTTGAGTCTAATGTGTTGTTTCCTTGGTACACACGTGCACTCACAAAAAAAAAATTAAAAAAATCACTTGTTATAAGAGGTTGTCGGCGTAACGAGGGGGTCATTACATATGGTATCAGAGCCGGTTCGACCCGCGACTTGGGATTCTCTACGGATTTCGTGACATGATTTGATTGAGTATATTGTTGCTGACCGAGTTGATTGTGTGTGTGCAGGTAATCATGGTTGGAGGACGTTGCTGAGGCAGACGACGGGGTGCTAGGGGAAGTGGCGTGATGCCCCCAGTAGCATCCATGCCTGAGGGGTCTAACCCCCAGGGAGGCGAGCAAGTTCTCGGAAAGGAGCAGATAGCATTTGGAGACGTGGTCGAGATGATGAGGTCCTTTCAGCGCATGTCTGAGCCATGGATCAGCCGATTGGACAGAGACGAGGCCAGGGTGCCGACACCCACTGAGGTTCCACCATGCGCATCGACCATTACAAGTAGCATTCACCGTGAACTCGAGAAGGTAAAATTTCTCGAGTTCTTTGGTGCCCCGGATGGCGCCGCCGCCGAGGAATGGTTGGAGAATATGGCGATGTGCTTCGCACTTCGCGATTATACCTCCAACATGAAGGTCTGCATGGCGATCTTTCAACTGAGGGGGAGCACTCTTCTATGGTGGAAGACACTCCTACCGCAGTTGAACATGGTCGTCGAAGATGTGTCATGGGAACTGTTCGAGGAACGGTTCCGGGAGAGATACCTTTGAGAGGAATTCATTGAGCGCCAGCTCCATGAGTTCAATTCCTTACGACAGGGAGGTCGTATGGTGCCTGAGTACGAGGCACGTTTTATGGAGTTGCTCTGGTATGCTCCACACCTTAACACTGAGAAGCTCAAGGTCAATAGGTTCGTGTTTGGCCTTAACGACAGCCTACGTGCAAAGGTTAGGATCTTGATTCCTCAGACCTTGCACGACGTCGTCTGAAAGGCCCTCATAGCAGAGGAGGAGCTTATCAGTGGGGGTCAGACCAGGACTCCAGCGAGACCAGTGGGGTAGGGTCCATCTGGAACACTGCAGCACCCGACACCGGCAAGACATACACCGGGATATCGTGGCTTCCAGAGGGGATCAACTTTTGATACACCCCGACGACCGCCACCTCAGCAAAAGACACCTTATCGAGGACCATAGCACCAGCAACAACATTGCCTGCAGCAGGAGCAGTTTAGGCATGTTCAACAGAATAGACCAAGGTTTCAGGTCGGTGGGAAGTCAACTTCTACTTCGGGTACCAGGACTACTGGGATGAAGAAGGGGTGTTAGACGTGTGGGGAGCCACACTACCAGTGCAATTGTCCTGTGGAGAGGACCAGAGTGCTCGGATCAGCTTGACCCACTACAGTGGGAGATATGGGCAAGGCCCATCGGATTCATGCAGCGGTGAATAACCGCTAGGCAGAGCACCAGTCGACTGTGCTCGAGACGACAGGTACTGTCGTTGACCAGACCCTTAGTATTTTGATCGACTCAGGTGCTACTGAGAGTTTCATTTCTGGTGCAACGCTAAAAAGGATTAAGGTAAAGGCAGTCGAACAGGATGAGTTTAGGTTAATGGAGATGGCTTCGGGAGCCAAACAGAAGGTTGGAGGAAAGGTTACGGGCTGTGCCCTTAACATGGAAGAGTTTGTCATGAGGGTCAACTTGTACGTCAAGATCTTAGGATCTTATGACGTCGTGATCGGTATGGATTGGTTGGAATCGCATGAGGCGATACTCAACTATAAGACGAAATGGTTGAGCTTGGTTGATGACAAAGGATAGAGACGTGTGATTGTAGGACGAAACCAGGGAGTTTCCTTGCGGTTCATCTCTTCCTTACAGTTATGGAAGAGTATGCGCAAGGGGTGCAAAATTTATGCGATCCTCGCGCTAAACGAGAAGGGAGTAGCGGAAGGTATAGAACACCTTCTGGTGGTGAAGGAGTTTGCGGACGTATTTCCAAAGGAGTTGCCTGGGATGCCGCCGGAAAGGGAACTGGAGTTTACCATAGACTTGAAAACGGGGACCGAACCGATAGCAAGAACGCCTTATCGGATGTCGACCCCTGAGTTGCAAGAGTTGAAAATGCAACTGAAGGAGTTGTTGGACCTAGGACTGATGCGCCCTAGTGTGTCACCGTGCGGTGCACCGGTCATTTTCATTCGAAAGAAGGATGGATCGTGGAGGATTTGCATTGACTACCATCAACTGAACACGGCCACGATCAAGAATCAGTATCCCTTACCAAGAATTGATGATCGTTTCGATCAAATGAAGGGTGTGACGGTGTTCTCCAAGATCAATTTGTGATCAGGGTATCACCAGTTACAGATCAAGGAGGATGACGTCCCTAAGACCGCCTTTAAGATGAGATTTGGACATTACGAGTTTACTGTTTTACCATTTGGATTGACAAATGCCCCAGGGGTATTCATGAGTTTGATGAATGGGGTGTTCCACGAGTACTTGGACAAGTTCGTCCAAGTATTCATTGACGATATCTTGATCTACTCTCGGATGATAGAAGAGCATGACGACCACTTGCGCTTGGTACTACAGTGTCTACGAGAGCACAAATTGTATGGGAAGTTGTCCAAATGCTCTTTTTATCAATTGAGGATTCACTACTTAGGGCATGTCATCTCCGGCAAAGGTATCACCGTGGATCCAGCCAAGGTTGAGGCTATTATGTAATGGCATGCGCCGATGAATGTCACATAAGTGCATAGTTTTATGGGTTTAGCAGGATACTATCGATGGTTTGTCAAGGGATTTTCGAAGATAGCAAATCCGATCATGGAATTGCAGAAGAAAAACAAGAAGTTTGTCTGGATGGAGAAATGCGTAGAAGCATTTCGGAGGCTTAAAGAGTTGTTGACAACAACACCGATACTAAAGGTCCCTAACATGGATGCAGACTTCTTGGTATGCACTGACGCCTCCAAGGAAGGTTTAGGCAGAGTCTTGATGCAAGACGGACGAGTGATTGCTTCCATTTCGAGGAAGTTGAGAAGGCATGAGGAGAACTATGCAACACACGATTTGGAGTTATTAGCCATCGTATATGCCTTGAAGGGTTGGAGAAACTACCTTGTTGGATGAAAATTTGAATTAAAGACAGATCATTGTGGGTTGCAACACATTTTCACGCAAAGCGACTTGAACGCGCGACAACGACATTGGTTGGAATTGCTTAGTGAGTACGACTTCGAGATTACTTACATAAAGGGAACAGTGAACCAAGTGTCTGACACTTTGAGTCAGAGACCACGCATCTTTTCGGTGTTTCCTCTTCAGACGAATCTACGTGAGAAGATTCTCACCTTACAGCGTGATGATCACTAGTACAAAGAAGTCGAGGATTTTATCGGACAAAACACAATGATGGTACCACAATATGATGGATTTTCTTTTGATAGTGATGTGTTATTGAGTTTTAGAGGTCGGATTTACATACCGCCAAATGAGGAGTTGAGGACATTGATCCTGAGCGAGGCTCATAGAGCAGTTTACATGGCTCACCTAGGAGTCACGAAGATGAGGGCAGACCTTAAACCCTTATTCTTCTGGAAGGGAATGAAGGCTGACATAGTCGACTTTGTGGCCAGATGTCTAGAGGGTCAGCAGGTAAAGGCTGAACATAGACACCTGGCAGGATTACTTCAACCACCTGCCATTCCGGAATAAAAATGGGAAGTTATTTTGATGGATGTTATTGTTGGATTGCCACTGACGGCAAGGAGGCACGACTCGATTTTTGTAGTAGTAGACACTCTGATGAAGAGTGCTAGCTTTATTCCTGTGCGTATGACATATCAGGTACCTGACATTGCTAGAGTTTTCGTCATTGAGATTGTGAGGTTGCACGGCGTACCTAAGATGATTATATCCGATCAAGGATCGGTGTTTACTGGACGATTTTGGATGAGTTTCCAAGAGGCCTTGGGAACCCAAGTTAACCTTAGTACTGCGTATCACCCAGAGACTGACAGACAGACTGAACGAATGACCCAAACCTTGGAAGACATGTTGCGCATGTACGTGATGGACCAACAAAAGAGTTGGGAGGAATTCTTGCCTCTAGTAGAGTTCTCTTACACCAACAGTTACCAGAGCACCATTAAGATGGTGCCTTTCAAGTTTCTTTACAGGCGACCATGTCGGACGCCCTTGAGTTGGGATCGACTTGAGGATAGGGTCCTGGTGGGACCAGAAGCGATCCAAGAAATGGAAGACCAAATGCAAACAATAATACAAAGGATTAAAGAAGCGCAGGATCGACATAAGAGTTATGCCGATGCGCACCGAGTCGACCGTAGTTATGAGGTCGGGGATCGAGTCTTCTTATGGGTTAAATGACATAAGAGTTCGATCATGTTTGGAAGGGGAGCTAAACCCTCTCCTAGGTTCGTCGGACCTTTCGATATTGTGGAGATAAAGGGGCCCGTGGCCTATCGACGAGCCTTGCCTGATTCTTTGAGGCATATGCACGATGTTTTTCATGTATCTGATTGAGACATTATATTAGTGATCCTACACATGTGATTGACATGAGCTCCTTGCAGGTATCGGACGAGGGAACGCTCACGGTTGAGCCAGTCCACATCTTACATCATCACGTTTGACAGTTACGACGTTGAACGGTAGATCAGGTCAAGATCCAATGGGACAGTTATAATCCGCACTCGGTGACCTGGGAGGACGCATATGACATGCGCCAACAGTTTCCATTTTTTTTTGATAGATATACTTGTGATACTGTGATACTTTTATTTCGGCATTTATACTGAGAAACTCCGGGACGAAGTTTAGACCAAGAGGGGTGTATGTAACATCCCTCTCTGGCGCACTGAGAAAACTTATTATTTGAGGACACTTGCTCGCAAGTGATATGGACTTTTCTGATGTTAAAACATTTATGCTTGATTATGATCCATTATGATAGACGACATGAGGTTTTACTATTTGATGTACACAGGTGTTACTAAATCATTTTTGTTGAGTGTGCAGGGTTTTGGACCTTGATGATGCAGAGGCATCAGTGGGACCCCTTGGACTCTGTATTGAGTCAGGGAGTCCGCTAATTGGGTTGATTTATTTACTGTGTTATTTCATTGATTTGATGATTTGATGATTGACATGTTCTGACACGATTGTTGATGATGCAGGCTGACGATAGCTTACTGACCAAACTCACATATGGAGTAAAGGGGCCACACGATTTCTAGAGAGGTTGAGGGAGAGGTGTGGACAGCAGCCCTGCCACAGCCTACTAACACTCCCACCGTGGCTCGAATTGTAGGTTAACGATTACCTAGTTTGAGAGGATTCACGATGCCGTGAGGGAAGACTGTGACAATCGCTCATGATGATTCTAAGGGGCACGCAATAAGGCGGGGGCCTTATTCCTTAGAGACCTTAGTCTCCCACAAGTTCACCTGGCGAAGTGTTGACTCTAGGGGTTATAGATGTCTACCAATCAGTCAACTTGGCGAGTGGCACCCTTGGAGCACATAGTGCATCCTGAAGGGCATGTCGCGCAAAAGAAACACAAGTTGGTGAGTGGCACCCTTGGAGCACGTGGTGCATCCTGAAGGGCATGTCGTGCAAAAGAAACACAAGTTGGCGAGTGGCACCCTTGGAGCACGTGGTGCATCCTAAAGGGCACATCGCGTGAAAGAAACAAATGAGGCGAGTGGCACCCTTGGAGCACATAGTGCGTCCTGAAGGGAACGTCGCGTTCATGATGATGAAGAAACAAACCTAGATGGACCTAAGACATTAATGCCTTAAGAAATCCTTAAACAACTTCTCTAACCAATTGACGCCTAGCTCAGAATCTAAGTCCTAAGCCTAAGACTTTTCTAGGGTAAAAATTTTAGTGTAACCTTAAAGAAAAAGGCCCTAGCATAAAAATAAAAATTCAAACAAAAAAAACCGACATAAGTAATAGTTAGGTCTTCATAAAATTCTTGGGGTAAATAATGAGGGTAAGAATTAAATTAAAACTAATGGTTTTAAAAATTTTAAAGAAGAAATAAAATTATTTAACGTGTGGGAGTATAAAAAGTTATGAATTTAAAAATAAAATGAAAAGATTAATTAGCGCATTTACCTTTTTGATTTAAAAAAAAAAAGGGGGGAAAAGAAAGGGAATAATAAAAATAGGGAAATGAGCCTTTTAATAAATTTAAAGAAAACAATTTGGAGGAATGTGGGGGATGAGTGACACTTGTAAGACAGAGAATGTTTGGAGGGTTTTCATTAAAACTTAAATTAAATGTGATTTAGGGAAATTGTGGGTCTCAAAACTCTATAAAAGAAAGGGAAGAGGAGGAAGAAAGGGGGGATGGGTTGTAAGCGTAACGTTACGCTGCCAGATTGTGGCTTGACTGATTGCTTGTGAGGAGTTGGGATTTTCTTAGCTCGGATTGGAGTGGTAGCTCAGCCTTGCGAGGCGAGCTAAGAAGCTAGACTTATTTTCTGGATATTGTGTGGCCCCTTTGCGGCTCGAGGGGTTAAGGGGGAAGCAGAGTACCCCTAGTGAATGGCTGGGAGGTACCGGTGAGGTCTCAACGGTCGGCGAGAGGGAGCGGAAATGAGAACGCGGACATCATTCGAGGTAGGCAAAAAGGCAAGGTATGCTCTTCTATTGTAGAGTAGGATGCTTATTGTTGTATATGGATTCGATGATAGACTGAGAGAACCCCTCACTAGCATTCTCATACGGTTGACAACCGCCCCTTTTTGTTTAGATTGGGTGTTCTGAGATGTACAACAGAAAATTTATTCATTAAATCTGTTATTGGGCATTTGATGCAATGTCTGGTTTTAATACTTCTGTGATGTATTTGGTAACAGTCGTAAAAAAAATTATCACTGCTATTGTATTCTGTAATGAGTGGGAAAGAAAATGATTATGGTTCGGCGATGGCGATATGCAATCGCTGCAGAATGTTTGTCCCTGAGTTCTTGATGACGACCTCTAGCCTTGCGCTCCTCCCTCTGTTCACTGCAATTTTTTCTTTGGGGTTCTCCCGAGATTGATGTCCTACGTCTAATTGTTCTTCCTTGAATGTGCAAGGGCAAGATCGCCCATCATTTCCTTTCAGTTATAAGCACCCAAGATCACTGCCTTTATACCCTTGCTCACCTGGGATAGTGTTTACATGGATAATATTTTGGATGAATCTTAGCCCCGTTAATTTTCTTAAACCAACGTTTAGACACAGGACCACGAATCTGACACTGGGAATGCTTCCCTTACTAATTGAATTTTTGACTGCGTCTCCATGCTGAATAGACCGACAACGAATTAGATAAGTGGTGATTATTGGGATAGCCTTTTTCTGAGTGATTTTGGTTAGCTGTCGGTTCTAGCATTCTCCGCCTCGGATCCCAACAGACCTTCGGCGATTTGAATAATTGAACCTCGATTTTTCTGTTCAGCTGGCAGTTACAGCGAGATACCTTGCTACGAGTGGATTTACCATTTCCTTCTGGTTCTATTGCACAACGATTTCTCCTTTATCTAAACATTCGGCATTGTAGAATCTGTCCAGTGCGAGGTCAGCTATCCGACGTCTTTAGCAAGCCCTGTGTTGAGCAAGGGACAACGTGCTACTTATACTTGACCATGGTTTTATCAATATGCACCATAGGATGAGAGCAACAGACTGATTCTGGGTGTGACTCCCCATCTCTCTATTTCAACGAAGTTAACGGTGGGCTGATAGCACCATATAGTGGTAACAACAACCTGCCAGTGGTTAAAACGACTAAATCTAAGCCGAGGGTGAACGCGTGGATAGTTATTGCCACTTTTTATTTTTAATCTTTTTCCCACCTATGACTGCCTTACACTTAGGCATGAGCTCTTCTGCTAAGTCGGCCTCCCATTAATATAGTAATTACGAATTAAATCTTACCCAGTGAGTCTGGTCGTGAGATGTGTAGGGTGGGAGCGTGTCGGCAATTTAAAATTCTTGATTAATGAGTTGGTAGACACCCTTAAACCATGCCAGAATTTTTCAAAAAAAAACCGTGACAACATCCATTAGCCAGTGGTAGCGACACCCCATCTAAAGGAATATCTTTAACTGCAAACTTCAATCTAAGGATTTGCTTTTTTTAAAAAAAATCGAACCCTGCTTAACTGGTATCTTTATTGATTTTGTGTGTCTTTGGACGAATGGCTCCAAAGGCGAAATTCTATTTCTACCCAATAGTTTTAGATTTTCAGTTGATTGATCCTCGCGTCCTCAGCTCCTTGAAACCTCTGGCATTTTAGTTCTCCCTACAATATTTTTAAGACCTTGTAAGGATCCCTGACAGTCAGATTCGGGTTATCTGATTTCCTTAGCTCGGCATTTTGTTTCGAACTATTGCTTATCCAATAACCTACAATCTTTTTAGTTGGATAAAAGAATTGTCTCGATTTAAATCTTAGTGGGTGTGGTATAATACTTGGGAGGGTTTAATAATTGCTTAATGGGCACCGTCTTAAGTGGGCATTGCACTAATTTAAAAATTTATTATGGTTAGTATAAATCGGGCGTGGTTGACATAACCGGTATGCTCGTATATTTTTATTTTTATTTTTATTTCTGAACATCTTGCGATTATCAAATTGGTTTTAATATCATAGCTGTCAAGTTGTTGCCTAGTTTACTTTAACAAAAGTTAGTCCCCCTTTTTATCTAATTACTAATTTCCTTCCTTTAAATCAAGTCCTTCTCTTATGTATGGTGGTGAACAACTAAGGTACTTAACCCATCACAGGGTGGACCCTTATTGCACAAGAGTGGTTGATGGGACTGGTCGCATTAGAAACTTGGTTTGGACATCCTCTTAAGTTTAGGAAATGGTTGAGTTTAAATGACTTGTTAACAACAATGAAATGCCTTTATTAAGGATAATAAATTATTATTATTATAGGTGGGACAAGGATTGGTTAAAGGAGAATGATAAAAGTTTACATGCATTTGTTTAAGTTATTTAAGGGTGAATGATAAAAGTTTACATGCATTTCTTTAAGTTATTTAAGGGGGAATGATAAAAGTTTACATGCAGTTTGTTTAAGTTAGTTAAAGGTGAATGATAAAAGTTTACATGCAGTTGGTTAAGTTAGTTAAAGGTGAATGATAAAATTTTACATACATTTTGCTTAAGTTAGTTAAAGGTGAATGATAAAGGTGTTCATGCTTTTTTCTTAAGTTGGTTAAGGGTGAATGATAAAAGTTTATATGCATTATGTTTTATGTTAGTTAAGGGTGGATGTTAAAAACCTTATATGCCTTTTGTTTGGTTAGTTATTGGAGTATGATGAAGAGGCTTTTAATGGAAATTAAACTCTCTCAATGCAGAAGCTAGAAGGGGAGTATTATGAATTGTAATTATTTTAGTCAGGTCTTTCTTGAAAACTTCCAAGTTGAATAATTATAGTTATGGTTTTAGAATGACTTGATGTATGGGGGACTACCTAAAAGGACCTGGAAGGTATATCACTTCACACGCCCTGGATTTTATTTTAATGAATGGTTGATTAAATAGCGCGCCTGGGATTTAAAAAGAGTTGTGCCTCAAGTTGGATATTGCTAGATAGTTTATGTATATCAGATGCCTTGCGCAGTTGAATTTTAAGTTAATTGAAGAAATGTTTAAGCGTTTAGATTTGGTTGCGCGCTTTGCACAATGTTGGATTTTGTTTGCTAATTCTCGCTCGCTTTTGAAGGATTTATGTTACCAGTGACGTTGATGTTGGTTGCTTTGGGTTGGTCTAATGATTGTCCTTAGCTTGGTAGGATTGTTGCTTGTGTCGGGAGGGATGTAGACACCTCCATGTTCCTCAGAACAGTCACCAGCCCTGAGACCTTAAATGGTTAAAATCAATGGGAACCTGGGCTTGAGCGTTTATTATGTGTCTTGGAGGTCCTAAACTTTGCAGGGTAGGATGGATGGGAAGTCAGTCTTTTTATGGTCGATTGATAGTCGTTAAATGCTTGCAGTTACTTGTTGTGTGCCCTATGTCATCTTATTGTGATCATCGTTGTTGCGTCTTGTTAGTTGTCGGGTGGCGATGTTGAGTTTAATGTGTTGTTTCCCTGGTACACATGCGCACTCACAAAAAAATAAATAAAATTACTTGTTATAAGAGGTTGTCGGCGTAACAAGGGGGTCGTTACAATTAATTTAAATGTTTCATTTTATGTTTAGTTTTTACAATGCATTAAATTAAGCATCAAACTTTTAAATACTTTTTTTCCATGTATTAATTTAATTGTTGCATTAAATTAAGCATCATTTTTTTAAATACTTTTTTGTCATGTATTAATTTAAATGTTTATGTACTGTCCAAAAATGATTCTATTGTCAAAAAGTGGAAAACTTAACTAGTAATGAAATGTTCAAAATGATGTGACAAAGTGGCAAAAATTGACAAAGTCAACGATAAAATAAAATGCTCAAAATGATGTGACAATAAGATAAAACCTTAAAATGGAAGAGATGATCAAATTTTCTTTAATTTTATCATGTAGTCATTAAAAAAATGATAAAGCTATAAGAGATATTCACCTAAAGGTTCATATACACTTGAACCTAATGCAATATTATTAAAATAAAATAGAAACAAATACTATAGAAAAAAGTAAGGGTCAATGGAAATAGTGTTTAACAATTGTTCATTCTTTATATCACTATACCACTATCTTACTACTTCAAGTCAATATAGTTGGAATAGAATTCACCAAATAGTTTGAGTGGTATACCTCTCCAACATTAATAATTGGTTTTACTACATGACATTAAATTTGTGTATAAACTTTTATTTTACTCTACATGAAATTAAATTTATGTATAAATTAATATGGTAAATATAAAATTTATGTTCTTTTTATAAAGTAATATTGTAAATATAAAATTCGTGTTTTATCTTTGGAAGTCATGGTCAAAACTAAAGAAGAAGGTTAGATATCTCCATACACCTTAACAATCAAATGGTTAAGGGAGAATCTCTTATCCTATAAACAACATAATCTCCTAGACAAATATCATGACCTTAAAAATAAATTAGTATCATATAAAATAATTGTGACTTACAATATTTATAAAGCATTACATCTATATTAAATTTTTTGTTATAAATTAACATTGTGAATAATTATATATAATAATTGTGAAACATAAAATGTTTATATCAAAAAACAATTCAATTAAAAAAAAAATACTTTAAATTAATTTTTTTTAATTAGATGTAAAGGTTAAATTTGATATTGAAAGGTTACATTAATGGTTCTATCAATGTAATTGGGTATCATAAAGATGTCATGGTAATGCACATTCTTGAGAAAGGGTTAGTTCCATTTAGAACTTAGAAGTGGGTATCTTGGTGATCCATCGCTAGAATTTGCTAGAATCTCGCAAATCCAACCATGCGTAAGAAGTGAAGGAACTTATCTTTAAATAGGGAGTTTCTAGATCAACCTTTTACATTACAAAATAACATTCCTTGTATTCTAGAAGGTACTAAAAATGTATAACTCCTCGATGCGATCAATTGGCTTCGATAAGTGAACTTCATGATACTTCGCGGGTATGAACCTTGTGCAGTACAAAGAGATTTAATGTTACCTAAAAAAAGAATGATGCCCAATCCATTTGAATAGTCAATGGAATAGAATGAACCACGAGGAAGAGTTTCTCAATGGGTGCAGCTCCATTCCTAGCATGTGAGATTATATGGTTGCTTGTATTACCAATTGAGGACCCACAACATTGTATCATTTACCATGTAGCAAGGTGGCTCCAAAGTAAATCGAACCCATCGAACATGTTAAAAGGTGGACATGAAATATTACGACTTCATGTGAGAGGGAGCACTTTGTAATTAACATGACTTAATCACCCTACATATAATAGTATATGCTTTCTCAACATGTGTGCCCCTTTATGAACATGGGGAAAATCAAAGAGTATGGTTGGAAATTATGGGTTTGAAGGGGACGGCTCCATAATACATATATCAGAATGGGTTAAAAAATTCTAAAGCAAGTAAACCCCATTGAATGAACTTCATTAGAATATATTTTACTTGTCTTAGCATGTGAGACATTTCCAATCACAAGATGGAATGAGAATTTGATATCATAAAGGTGCCATAATACTATGCTTTCTTTAAAAAATATTAGTCTCATCCAAATGTTAGAAGGAGGCATGATTAGAAGGATATATGATGATGGGTCTATTAGTCGTATCAGGTACTTAAAGATGTCTCGTAAATATTCCTAGTAGTGAACATGCCTAAGTTAGGATTAGTTTCATCCCTTGCACCTAAGGATACCTCACTTCTTGACTTGAACAAAGAACTTGTATTATATAAAATGCATGTCCCTAAAAGATTAAGTTCTCCTCTACCCTACATAGAAGTTAGGGTGCACCCCAAGCAATTCTTGGTTCTTTCACTCTTATACAAATTCAGGTTATAACATACTTGGGCATAAATTTCCATGTGATTCCCTCATTCATATCCTAATTAGAGTGGAATTCCCAAAGAACATACTTTTGGGTATTAATCGTGGTGTCATAATTTGTAAGTACTTCTCTTACTCTTATTCAAATAGGGTGCACCACAAGTGGTTCCCTTGTTATTATATTAATTCTTGTTTAAATCCCAAGAACATATGCACTAACTAAGATGCAAATTCATTAAGTTGTTGTCTCACTCCTATATATGTAAATTAAGGTGTGCCCCAATCATGTACTTTACTTCTATATTAATTAGGGTGAAATTCCCCAATGACATACTTTTGGGTATCGATAGGGGTATAAGTTACCAAATGGTTCTTTCACTTCCATTCAAATTAGTAGTTCCCTAAATCCTATACTAATTAGGTTGTAAGTATTAACAATATACTTTTAGGTACTAATTGGGGTGTAGTTTCCAAGTGAGTTTTTTATACATAGTACCCTTTTTATAAATATCGTAATTGCAAATATGTTTGAAGATAGTCAAAACAAGTCATCAAAATCTAGAATGTACTTTCAATGAAAAATAAAAAATTATGGAATGTACACATGTGCCAAGTTTGTTTAAAAACAATGTAATGGTATTCCATCTTCAATTATTCATTCATGGTCGACTTTGGACATTTTCCATTTTCTATTTTTTTTTTTGTTTTTATTGAACTTCTATTAACTTTATGCGCGTTGCACATACCAAATGACTATATTGACAACTTGTGACATCTGATTGGTAGTCTTGAAAGTGAACATGAGTATCGACATCTGATTGGTAGTCTTGAAAGTGAACATGAGTATCGGTTTGATGGCTTTCTTGAAAAAAATATCATTTCAATAGAATGGATCATCTTTCATATATAAAACCGTTATCATCAAAATCTTCTAATAGACTCATCTTTTGTTCCGTGCATCGCATCAAATAATATTTCACGTTTTCAATGTTGTCTACAGGTGCAACCATGGAAAAAACATCTCCTGCAAATAATTGGATATATTGGACAACAAATAATTCGTGTTAGATTATCACACAAGTACATCTACAAGTTATTTGAAAAAATTTAAACATAAAAATTGTACCTTCTCTAACAAGATCAAAAACTCTATTGCCATCAACTGACACTATAGTTTCATTTGATTCCATCTCCTCTGAGCTTGCAAGTGGCATTTTCCCTTTTACATTAAGTTCAATATGTCTCCAAGCTTTAACATATCCTGCATTTTTCGTTCTCGCAAATATCTATGGATTCTGTGTCCTCTATGCAATCTGAAGAAAAACAAGAGTCATTTCGTCTATAAAATGCAAACCCATTTTGAAAATGTTTTGTTTTAAATGAATGTATTTTATTGTCCCAGGTATCGTACTGGAATCATATGGGATTGATCTATTTACATCTTCGATTCCAATATACCAAAAAAAATTGCACAAGACAATAATTTGTTAACTTGAAATCTCTCAAGAAAATGATTGAAGATTGAATATAAATTTGAACACATTCAAATTTATATATCCTGTGTATATACATGTAACATTTATATATAGACACACCTACACACATCCCTTGAAGGATTATATTCATGGATTAGCGCCATGTTGTACCATTCAAAAACTTCTTTAGCATATTCAAATTGATCGGCATGATGATTCAATTGATAGCTTCAAAGTGCTCATTTTATACATGCCCCTGCACCTTCGTGCTCTCCTTATCCATGACCAGTCTCAAAAAAATTCCAACAATTTGTAATGTTTAATTTTTTATGAAGACGACATAGCTAATAGAATGATCGTGTAGATTTGAACCGACCCACATAGCCATCAGACCATATCCAATGTCGATCGAATCTGATTTCGCATTCTTTCAATGAATCATAAAATTTATCCAAGCAATGTTGTACATAATGTGTGTCATGTACTCGATCATCACTTATATAAAAGTGATATTCTTTAATAACATGTCGATTGTCGTTGATGCTTTCTATGTTTGGAAGACTCCGTTGAGCATGTTTATATAGAACATGAACAAATATTGTGACTTGATCAAAATGATAATATTCTCTCTGTATTTTTTTGTGTGCAGTGAATGTGTAATTCTCTGCAAAATAAACTACAGACAAAATTGTCCCTAGTGGAAACACTTCACGGGATTGTTTGAATTGTAGATCTTTCCATCGAGCTCTATGTGAATTCTTGGTGTATTTATAGATTTCTTCCTCAAACTTCTTCAAAAATTCCATCACGCTGATTTTATCTACCTTCAAATCAATCCTTTTGGAAATAACATTTGAAGAATGTGGAGCCGTGCTACTCATATATTCATATCTCTTCCAATTGACTCTTATATTAGAAAATGTTTGATAATTTATATCAATATGATACTTTGAATGAAACAAACTTAGATTTCCACAATGATCACATTTCTTTCCACCAACACATTTTCTTTTGTAAAATAAATCATCATCTTCTCTTTCACATAGAATTTCAGATATAAAAACATGGAATGTGGAAGGAGGAGGTGAACCTCGCCATAAAGTTTTACCAAAATCCAAAAAAGTGTCGTAATACAACTCAAACTCCACATGATAACGACAACAACACGTGTCACAGACAGTGTTGGGTCTAACAAACCATGGTTTTTGTTGCACAAATGTATTGATGGAAATTTTAACTTATTTGTGCTCATCTTTGAACTTATTAAACAACTCTATTTGTGTCATTGGAAATATATGTTTTGTATGTTCTTCATATTGATTCTGTGTTATTCTTCATCGCAACACATCCCTTGTATGTGGTGAAACAGGAGAATATTCCAACCAACAATTACAGGCCAATTCTTTAACATTTTCAACAAGTCTATCTTTGTAGGGTTGTCTAGAAATCACTGCCCAACAAGCCAATTCATCATTTACATCTATTTGGAAATGAAATTTTCTATGTTTGTGCAATGTTTTTCTTGACATTCCCATCATTTTTGCCATGTGTCATGTCAAATGATCTTTTATATTGCAAGATGAAATTGTTAGAAAAATAGGACTGCGGAGCAATAAAATAAAACAAATGCAGAAACAAAACACAGAAGACACACAATACAAGAGAGACATAGATTTACGTGGTTCACCCAGTGTGGGCTACGTCCACCAGAGAAATTACCAGGTCCTTCCTTTATTATTATCCAAGAAATGAAGGGATACAACCTACAGCAAAACTCGTTGTAACTTCATCTTCTTTCTCTCACAGTCTCCTCTCTTAGAATACAATATTCACCATCAACCATAGCCACAATACATTTCCCTCATAAAAGAGGGTTTCCTTCTAGGGCAAAAAACCCTAACATAATCTCTACCGTTAGATCTGCGACCTTATAATGAACGGTCCAGATTTACAATGAAATTA
>ML784712.1:699294-714714 GCA_009831015.1 Picea engelmannii | reverse complement strand
TTCCTGATGTCTCACCTATGCTTTTCCATCGCATTTCCTCACTAAGGATAACACCAACAACATCATCAAATTTTAAAGTATTTGAACCAGAGACAGAGTTACTTACAGCCATGACCAAGCCATTCCAGCTTTCTGGAAATGAGAACAAGATTAGAAGAGCCCTAACCTCATCATCAAAGTCCACTTTTACAGAACTTAGTTGATTATTAACCGTATTAAATTCATTTAAATGATTTGCAACAGACCCACCTTCTGACATCTTCATATTAAATAATGTATTCATTAGAAATACCTTATTCGACGCCAAGGGTTTTTCATACAATTTGGCCAACGCGTCCATCAAACCCTTCGTTGTCTTTTCTTTCGAAATATTGAAAGCCACCGATGCTGCCAGGCTCAGCCGTATCGTTCCTAGAGCCTTTCTGTCAAGAATCTCCCATTCTTCGTCCTTCATGGCCATCGTCTTCTTTACTACTCCGCTCAATGGTAGAAATAGATCCTTCTGATATAAATAGTCTTCCATCTGCATCTTCCATAACTAGTAGTTTTGGCCGTTAAATTTCTCAACCCTAAAATTTCCATCTTCCGACATTGCTCCCACTCGAACTAGGAACCCTCTTTTCCTACGAGTTACCTTATGCTCTGATACCAATTGTTAGAAAAATAGGACCGCAGAGCAATAAAATAAAACAAATGCAGAAACAAAACACAGAAGACACACAATACAAGAGAGACACAGATTTACATGGTTCACCCAGTGTGGGCTACGTCCACCAGAGAAATTGCCAGGTCCTTCCTTTATTATTATCCAACAAATGAAGGGATACAACCTATAGCAAAACCTGTTGTAACTGCCTCTTCTTTCTCTCATAGTCTCCTCTCTTAGAATACAATATTCACCATCAACCATAGCCGCAATACATTTCCCTCATAAAAGAGGGTTGCCATCTAGGGAAAAAAACCCTAACATAATCTCTATCTTTATATCTGTGACCTTCTAATGAACGGTCCAGATTTACAATGAAATTACAATATAATTTTATAAGGCAATTTTTGTTTCAGGGGATTCGCCCCCGAACCCCCACTGGGGGCACGCTTGCCCCCAGACCCCATAGAGGGGGTACCCCCCCCTCTGCACTCCCCCGCGTGGAAGAGTGTACATACTTCTGGGGTGTAAATACTTCATGGGGTATAAACGCGGTTGAAAGTAAAATACCTATAAATCAAGAAGATAATCAGGCTCCACAACCAACAGAAACAACTGTTGTTTGTATCACTCTACGTGCAACACAGACATCTTCTTTTCGAGATTTTCCAAAAGATTTTAATACACTAGTTATATTGTTAAAGACATTATATGTCACCTTTGTATCATTTGTCGACTTTTGAATACCCAATAATAATGTAGCTTCTTTTAACTTTCTTGACTTCATTAGACAAAGTAAAAGTTGAGCTTGTACTGTTACTGATTCATCTTTGAAAAAAGTATTATACATATTCTTAGTTCGATATATTATATAATGTTTATATTTTTTCTTCCCAAATTTGTCAGTATCAACATTTTCTAATATTTCATTATCAATGTTGATAGATTCTCCTGCGTATTTCAATTTAAACTTTATATTAAAAAACATAACCCGAACAGAAATTCACTAAATTATATGTACTTGAGTGTTGATCTTGTATAATATAAATTTATGTACATACCTATAGCTGATTCGTCTTCTGCTTCAATTTTGGTTTCAACGTCTTCTGCTTCAATTTTGGTTTCAAAGTCTTCTTCGACATTATGAGACAAATCTATTTATGTTTTTTGAAAAACATCAAATTGTAATTACAATCAATTATATTAAATTTACAATATTTTAAATTTGAATTCTATACTTTGAATTCTGTACTTTCTTAATACAGTCCCAACGTGTGTCATGTGCTCGATCATTATATGTGCATGCATACCTGGTTGAACTTCTTCTTGTCGAAAATCTCTATTGACATTATCATCGTTTGTTTCTTCAATATTTGCACATTCTTGTTTCTTTCTCTGATAAAGCTCTTTCCTTTGTTCGATTGCCGAGTATCATCTTGAGTGCGATCATATTTTCTCTTACGCAAACTTTTGTTTCCCATGAATTTTATAGTTATCTTGAAATGATATGTTCAACAAAGACTTCACCTTGAAAAAATGCTCAACATTTATCTTTCAACATATAAATTGTTATTCCAATCAAACTTGAACAAACATCAATTACCTTATTCAAAAAAAACCAAAAAAGATGATTCAACACTTTGTTTAAGTGCTCTAGAAAACCACCATGCATTGATATCGATCCTCCAATTAATCCTATGGAACAGAGGGAAGAAATAACGAAAGAAAAGAATATAGCTGCAATCAGTAATAGAAATGCTTTGAAATCCCTATCCCCGATCTTATGCATGTCTATCCATCCGATGAATTGTGTTAAATGTGTTCATACGAAAGCCTATTTATACAATTTGGTGCGAAATGAAACGATACGATCTGTCTTTTCATTTTTTCTGACCGACAGAATTCGCTCAACAACCTTTTGGCCGAAAGAAGTTTTTTTCAGCCGAAAACCATGGAAACCGTCCAATTTTGACAGTTTTCGTTTGATTTTAGTCTTTTGGCCGAAATATTAGTTTTTCGGCCATGAAATTGGGACTGAAAACAAAAAACAGAGAATTGTCCAAGATTACTTGAAGTTTGGAGGTTTTGGACTCCTGGAAATACTGAGAATTTGGTTTCAAAAATGACACCAGCATTTCCAAAAGTGAATCTACTTTCAATTCCTATAATTTATTTTCATTTTCTTTATTTTTATCTAATTTTATTTAATTTAAAAAAAAAAACACTACATAATACTTTCAGTAGACATTATGATTCGGTGAAAAGAAATATCGGTATCTCTAAAAATATATAGTGAAAATTTTGGAAATATATATATTCATGATACTTAAACGGTTTTTTGCAAAAGGGTATATTTAGATTTTAGTTTTAAGTAAAAATCAAGATAGATACAAGGTGTAGAAAAAAATGTTTTTAAAATCTGCAATGTTTTCATCTTGGTCAATGACGTAGTGCACGCCACTCGCACACGCCCCACTTCCACCAGGACCTTCTCTTGACTTTGGCCCAAAGAGCTAAAAAGCCCTTCAACTTCCCCGTCGGAAGTTCTTTACCCACAACAACTCTCCACTGATCTCCCTTCCAAATCGGGAAATCAGAATTCGCGATATCGCGGATTCTATGCTCGCATGCCTTATGCCTCACGAGTTCCAAACTCCGATATGGGTCAACAGTCAACGCTTTCGTTTGTCGGGGATTTCCCTATCGGGAAATCAGCAC
The DNA here is from genome assembly GCA_009831015.1 of Picea engelmannii. Classification (NCBI taxonomy): domain Eukaryota; kingdom Viridiplantae; phylum Streptophyta; class Pinopsida; order Pinales; family Pinaceae; genus Picea; species Picea engelmannii. The sequence continues at coordinate 711,350 of ML784712.1, read as the reverse complement.
ATAAAGTGTCGCGGTTCACTTGCACTGCAAATCTCCGAACCCCAAACTCCGATGGCACGTGCGCTATCTCCTCACCACGTCACCTCCTCTTTCCACTCTATCGAGAATCGTGGGATTGTGATTTCACCGTCCTCAATTTCTTTTCACTGTAAAACCCCGAATACTTTATCCGACTTCGCGGGATCTCGTGCCACCTGTCCCCTGTCGATCAACGACTCCGATTTGATCGGGAAATTGCTAATCGCGATTTCAACAACTCTGAAACTCTTTCCTCTGGGAAACCCGATATGATGAATCCCGATGGCCTTAGATCCTTCCTGTGCCCAAGGATTAAATTTTGCACGACTTCTCCCAGATCTGACGGTCAGCGGGATTTCACGAATCTATCCTGTGAATCTTGACCATTGATTCTCCTCCTTGAGGATTTCTTCTGTTCCAAAGCTCCGTCCCGTTTGGACCTTCTCCTGGGTCTGTTCCCACAGTATCATGAAGGAACTATCCCTCCTGAGCTTGTGAAATCTGATTCCCTGAGAGACTTTGCGCACACTTTCCACACTCAACTTCCAACAGCTCTCAGAGTGTTGAGTCCTCCAGATTTTGTGCACTTGCAGCCATAGTAATCCCTGCCTCCCTTTGCTCAAACTAGCTACTGAGACTTCAAACTTGGCCTGCACTTCTCCTGCATGGCTCTATTAAACCCAAAATAACTTCTGGGTGAACGAGAATAAGAGTTTAACTGTTTAGCCTCATCAACACACTCTATGTGGATGAATTCGACTGCACTCTATGCAGGAATCTCCTGACTCATACAGAGAAACAATTGAAACTCATTCTCCTCTCTCTCAGACTTCGGTTCAACCTCTGAATTCACATGCACAGCACATTCAAAAGCAAATGCATACAAGAAAACATACATTCAGGAACATATGAGCATCATACACAGAAAAACAACACCAAGCATGAAATTGAATCACAGACTCTCTTCTATTAATTCAAAAACATTTGTACATGGTGTTCTTCACAAGTTCTCTGCTTGCTCTCCCTTCTGCTCCTAAATGAATGATAATCCAGAATAATGTTACAATGTACAAAGGAGGGTGTATATATCCGTTTTCCCTCTCGAAAACTACAACTATCAAATCTATAATTAAATTCCTATCTAACAACATTAAATCTATTAAATTCCTTCCTATCTACTAAGGACGAGAGCTTAAAGGATCAAGGTCCCCTTTACAATAAAAATGCACTTATTTATGAATTCCTTCATTTAAAGAGCGGCGCAACAATTCCCAAAGTATTTCAAAATGTGGGCTGGCCTATCCAGCTGTCCTTTTTGCTCCATGCACTAGCTCGCTTGATGTGTCGTGGATGCTCCTGCATCATACTCCTCGGCTTGAAAATTTTCATGGGCTCCCGTCCATGAGCTCCTGCACGGTCTGTCCATGCTTCTAGATAATTGCTTCTGTCTCCCAGCTGGCATCCTCCACTGGGTGCTTCTTCCATTTCACCAGGTACTCAAAATATTGCTTTCGCCTGGTCTTCTTTCCCAGTCGCTTATCTAGTATGCACTCCATCTGCGGCTTTTTTGCTACTGGTAATTGCTTCTGCCACTGGACCACTGGTTCCTCAGTTCCAGCCTCTGCTTCTCCAGCCTTGTATGGATATAAGTCCAAAACATTAAATATCGGAGATATCCCGATGCCATCCGACAACTCAATTTCATATGTGTTTTCTCCAAATTTCTTCAGGACTCTACACAGTCCGATTTTCTTCATCTTCAGCTTGTTATACGTTCCCCTTGGGAAACTTTCTTTCCTTAAGTGCACTAGAACCTGATCACGAACTTCGAATTGAAGTTGTCTCTTTCGTTGATCAGCTCTGCGCTTATATTCCTGATTAGATTTCTGCAGTCGCTTCTTCACTTGACTGTGAAGTTCCTGCATCGCCTCAGTGAATTCCTCTGCACTGGCGCTGCTAGTTGTAGCCCGTTCTAACTCCCTAAGTTCAGAAAATCCCCTCGGCTGTATTCCATACACAATCTGGAACAGACTTTTTCCTGTACTCCGATTCACAGAATCATTGTATGCAAACTCTTCCTGTCCCAACTGCTGTGGTGCTCTGTCACCAAGCTTCTCAATAGATCCCCCAGACTTTTGTTCACCACCTCTGTTTTCCCATCCTTCTGCGGATGATATGCTGAACTAAATGCCAAGTTAGTTCCTAGCTTCTTCCATAGCGTCCTCCAAAAATGACCTATGAATTTCATATCCCTGTCCGAGACTATACTTCTCGACAATCCATGTAGTCGCACAACCTCTTTGAAAAACAAGTTCGCGATGTGAGTCGCATCGCTGGTCTTTTGACACGGAATAAAATGTGCCATCTTCGAAAACCTTTCCACCACCACAAAGGTGGAATCAACTCCTCTCTGCGTCCTCAGCAATCCCAGAACAAAATCCATGCTAATTTCCTCCCATGGCCTCTCTGGTATGGGCAATGGCTGATAAAACCCAACATTCTGCTTTCAGCCATTCGAGTGTTGACAAATTCGGCACCTGTCAACAAACCTCTTTACATATGCTCGCATGCCCAGCCAAAAATATGATTCGCTCAGTTTCGTGAATGTTTTGTCGTGTCCAAAATGACCTGCTAAGCCCCCATTGTGATTTTCCTTTAGCAGATTCTCCCTCATGGAGCAATTTGGAATACATATTTGATTGCTTCTAAATAGAAATCCTTCCTGGATCATGTAATCTATCCAAGGACTCTGATCCCTAAGAACTAGATTCTCAGCTGCCTCATATGCCTCTGCAAAATCTGCATCACTTGCATACATGTCTTTCAGATTCTCAAAAGCCAATGTTTTGACTCTGAATTCCTGTAACAGCAAACATTTCCTGCTCAAAGCATTAGCCACTTTGTTAGCAGTCCCTGAAATGTGTTTGATCACAAATGTGAAATTATGCATGTACTCTACCCATTTTGCATGTTTCTGATTCAACTTCTCTTGTTGACTCACAAATTGCAATGCATGATTATCGTTGTACAGTACAAATTCTTTGGGTATCAGGTAATGCCTCTACTTCTTTAATTCCTGTATGATGGCATAAAACTCTTTATTATATGTGGAGTACTTCAGCATTGCTTCATCCAGCTTCTCGCTGTAATACGCCACTCGCCTGTCATCCCGACTCAAGACCGCTCCTATGGCATACCCACTGGCATCACATTTCACTTGAAATGTCTTCTGGAAATCAGGCAACACCAGAATTGGTTTCTCTGTAATCTTTCGTTTCAACAGATTGAAGCTCTTCTCAGCCTCTGTTGTCCAAGGAAAAACTTTATGTCATTTTTTCACCGTGTCCATCATCGCTGCGCTAATTCCACTGAAATTCTGAATGAACTTTCGGTAGAAACTAGCCAAACCATGGAAACTCCTCACCTCGAAAACATTTCTTGGTGATGGCCAATTTTTAATCACTTCCACCTTGCTTGGATCCATTTTTAATTCATTCGCCAATATAACAAAACCCAAGTAAATGAGCTTTGTCTTCATGAAGGAACACTTCTTCATGTTGATCAACAGCTTCCCCTGCTGCAGTCTTCTCATCACATAGGCCAAATGTTTCAAATGTTCAGCCTTCGTCTTATTGAAAATCAATATGTCGTCTAGATATACGACAACAAACTTTCCGATGAATTCCCTTAGGACTTCATTCATCAGTCTCATGAATTTGCTAGGCGTGTTCGTCAAACCAAATGGAATGACCATCCATTCGTACAAACCTTTGTTTGTCTTGAATGCTATCTTCCATTCATCACCCTCTCTCATGCGAATCTGGTGATATCTGCTCTTCAGATCAAGCTTCAAGAAATAATTTGCCCCACCCAGGCAATCCATCAGATCATCCATTCTCGGCAGTTTAAATCTGTACCTGATGGTGATTTTGTTTATCGCCCTGGAGTTTGTACACATCCTCCAACCTCCATCCTTCTTTGGACTCAGTACTGTCGGAACAACACACGGACTCAAGCTCTCCCTGACCAGTCCTTTGTCCAGCAGATCCTGTACCTTCCTCTTGACCTCCTCATTCTCCTGCGGTGTCAACCTGTATGCAGCTTTGTTCAGCAAACTGGCTCCTGGTATGAGGTCAATGTGATGACTCACACTCCTCATCGGTGGCAATGAATGAGGTAGTTTGTCCACGATGATATCAACGAACTCTCCTAGCAGTTCCTGAATCTCTTCTGGTAGGTCATCCACTCTTGTGCTATTTAGGACAATTCTCGGTTTCCTGACCACAAAGAATTGTGGATCTTCCTTCTTCTCCATCTCTGTGAGAAGTTCCTTCCCACTCATAAGAAGTATGGTATTTCTTACTTATGGCTTCACTTCTTTATCCTTTATCGGAAGCAATCTGTGTGTCCTTCCATCCTTCTCTAAGGTGTATGTGTTCATTCTCCCATCATGAACCACATTTCGGTCATATTGCCATGGTCTCCCCAATAATACATGACAGACATCCATGGGAATAACATCACACAGAACTTTATCCTTATATTCACCCATTTTGAAATCAACTAAACATTGCTTAGTGACACTCACCTGATGTCCTTTCTGCAGCCATGATACTTTGTATGGACTCGGGTGATTAGTCGTTTCCAACTCTAGTTTCTCCACCATCTCGGTCGAAACGATATTGTCGGTGCTTCCAATGTCCACTATGACTTTGCATTTCCAGCCCTTGGTCTTGCATGTGGTCCTGAACAGTCTGGTCCTCTGAGATGTATCCTCCACCTCTTTCTTGGGTGTCAACAGAACCTTATGCACCGTCAGCGACTTTTCGGCTTCGGTGTCTTCATTCTCAGCATCACGCCTCTGCGCCTCAGCGATGTGAGCTTCTCCTCTGTCCATTTTCCTGTATGGACAATCAACGGCTTTATGTCCATCCTTCCCACATGTAAAACATGTGATGATTCCTCCTTTGCCTCTTCCCCTACCTCTGGTATGAGGAAAAGTGTTCGCGTCAGCATAACCGCCACCCTGCTCTGTATGTTGTCTCCTCGGCTCAGCATATTGCTGCCCTCGTTGTGAGGTTCCACCTTTCTCAATATTACCCTGAGGCCTCTTCCATTCCTCTTTGGGCTTCTGTGTTCTCTCTTGGGCAATTGCCTTGCCTCTAGGCTGACTTCTGCCTCGCCCTCGCTGTCCTTGTTTGCGGCTCATCTTCTCCTTGGCTTTCAGAGCCAATTTGTAATCATCTTCCACCGTCCTGATGGTTAGCATGCTTAACTCATCCTGAATGTCGTATCTTAAAACATTCAGGTATCTCGCCACCTTCTCATCATCTCTCTCCCGATGACCTGCTCTGATATTGAGCCTGTAAAATTCTTCGGTGTACTCCTTCACCGTCATCAACTTTTGTCTCAGGTTCTGCATTCACCTGAATAGAGTGATCTGATGGTCCCTGGGGATGAATTTTGCTTTCATCTTCGCGATCATCCTGTCCCATATTTTGATCTTCTGTTTTCCTTTGGAACGTTTGTCCGCTTGCAGCTCGTCCCACCATAAGGCTGCATGTCCCTTCAACTTGGTAACATCATGCCTTATCTTCTTGTGCTCTTCGATATCTTCATAATCGAAGTAGGTGTCAAGAGCTTTGATCCAATCCAACAACTCTTCTACATCCAGACTTCCTTCATAAGCTGGAATGTCCATTTTGGTCTTGGAACTCATCTTGGCGATAGATTTAATCAATCGCTCTGTTGATGCATCCTCTGTTGTGACTTCTTCTTCGTGTCCAGCTTCCTCTTCCACCTCGAAATCACTGAACTCTCCAACACCAACTCCGCGTCTCTGCACTGTCTCCATCTCCTCAAGCCTTGCTCAGAGATCTCTCATTTGGTGCTCCATCTCTGGATTCCCTACCAGCCTACCTCTTCTTCATGCATCCCTTTCCTCTCGATCAGGTGACTTCCTTTCTCTCCTCGGCAGCATGATGTCTTCTCTTCTCTCTGTTACAGAAAACAAAGATTCAACCTAAGACCAGCTCTGATACCACTTGATGCAGTGCATGCCACTTGCGCACGCCCCACTTCCACCAGGACCTTCTCTTGACTTTGGCCCAAAGAGCCAAAATGCCCTTCAACTTCCCCGTCGAAAGTTCTTTACCCACGACAACTCTCCACTGATCTCCCTTCCAAATCGGGAAATCAGAATTCGTGATATCGCGGATTCTATGCTCGCGTGCCTTATGCCTTACGAGTCCTGAACTCTGATATGGGTCAACAGTCAATGCTTCCGTTTGTCAGGGATTTCCCTATCAGGAAATCGGCACATAAAGTGTTGTGGTTCACTTGCACTACAAATCCCCAAACCCCGAACTCCGATGGCACGTGCGCTATCTCCTCACCACGTCACCTCCTCTTTCCACTCTATCAGGAATCACGGGATCGTGATTTCACCATCCTCAATTTCTTTTCACTGTAAAATCCCGAATGTCGAATCCCGACTTCCCAGGATCTCGTGCCACCTGTCCCCTGTCGATCAATGGCTCTAATTTGATCGAGAAATCGCTAATCGCGATTTCAACAACTCTGAAACTCTTGCCTTCGGGAAACCTGATATGCCAAATCCCGATGGCCTTAGATCCTTCCTGTGCCCAAGGATTAAATTCTGCACAACTTCTCCCAGATCTGACGGTCAACGAGATTTCACGAATCTATCCTGTGAATCTTGACCGTTGATTCTCCTCCTTGAGGATTTCTTCTGTTCCAAAGCTCCGTCCCGTTTGGACCTTCTCATGGGTCTGTTCCCACAGTATCACGAAGGAACTATCCCTCCTAAGCTTGTCAACTCTGATTCCCTCAGAGACTTTGCGCACACTTTCCACACTCAACTTCCAACAGCTCTCAGAGTGTTGAGTCCTCCAGATTTTGTGCACTTGCAGCCATAGTAATCCTTGCCTCCCTTTGCTCAGACTAGCTACTGAGACTTCAAACTCGGCCTGCACTTCTCCTGCACAGCTCTATTAAACCCAAAATAAATTCTGGATGAATGAGAATAAGAGTTTAATTGTTTAGCCTCATCAATGCACTCTATGCGGATGAATTCGACTGCACTCTATGCATGAATCTCCTGGATCATACAGAGAAACAATTGAAACTCATTCTCCTCTCTCTCAGACTTCAGTTCAACCTCTGAATTCACATGCACATCACATTCAAAATAAAATGCATACAAGAAAACATACATTCAGGAACATATGAGCATCATACACAGAAAAACAACACCAAGCATGAAATTGAATCACAGACTCTCTTCTATTAATTCAAAAACATATGTACATGGTGTTCTTCACAAGTTCTCTGCTTTCTCTCCCTTCTGCTCCTAAATGAATGATAATCCAGAGTAATGTTACAATGTACAAAGGAGGGTGTCTATATCCGTTTTCCCTCTCGAAAACTACAACTATCAAATCTATAATTAAGTTCCTATCTAACAGCATTAAATCTATTAAATGCCTTCCTATCTACTAAGGAAAAGAGCTTAAAGGCTCAAGGTCCCCTTTACAATACAAATGTGCTTCTTTATGAATGCCTTCATTTAAAGTGTGGGGCAACAATTCCCAAAGTATTTCAAAATGTGGGCTGGCCTATCCAGCTGGCCTTTCTGCTCCATGCGCTGGCTCGCTTGATGTGTCGTGGATTCTCCTGCATCAGTCAACTTAAAAAAATTCCAAAAATTATAGTATTCATCCGTTAGATTCAAAATTATAGTCATAATAAAACAAAGTCTCTGTAGATTTTTGCAGTATATTTCGTTTCTTAAAAACATAAGTTTAATAATAGATAATTTGTTGTAGAAATAAGTAACACATTATCATTACTTTCATGTTTACAGAACATATTGTTAAACAATTGTCAAATTGACATATCAAATCGTGATAAAAAAAAAAATGAAAAATATTCATTGGAAAGATAACACAATTCTTCACACAAGTTTTGTTTTTACTGTAAAGTGAAATTCTAAATAAAAAAAATACTTTTGTATGCTGGAAGTTGAAGAACTTGTGAAAATACATTTTTTATTCTCATAAAACAAGAAAAAGTGTAACCCATCTTCATGCTTTCACCTAGAGATGTAATATTTGATGAATCATCTCTCATTAAATCAAATGTAGATGTTCAAATGAAACAGGAAGAAGAACCAAAGTATCAACACATTCAGTTTGAAACTAATGAAGGCGAGCATGAACAAGTTTCAGAATATGTTCATGAAGAGTCTCCTGTAGCAGAGGAAGACATGGTTGATGATGATAGTCAACAGATTGTGGATGAGACACAAACTTTCCTAAGAAGGTCTACATGGGTCAGAAATCCTCCAAGAAGGTATGCTGATTTTGTTTCATCAGTTTATTTAAGTACTAATGATGATGAACCTTCGTGCTATCAAGAATCTCTGAAGGGTTCTAACAATGATAAATGGAAAGAAGTGATGAAGGATGAAATGAAGGCTTTAGAGAGGAATGCTACATGGGACCTCATAGAACTTCCAACAGACAAAAAAACTGTAGGTTTCAAGTGGGTCTACAAGATGAAGAAGGGTGTTGATGGTAAGGTGGAAAGGTACAAAGCAAGGCTGGTTGTGAAAGGGTATTCTCATAAAGAAGAAATTGAATTTCATGAGATTCTTTCACAAGTTGTTAAGTTTGTTTCAATTCAAATTGTGTTAGCATTAGTTGTGTCACTTGATTTGGAGTTGAAGCAACTAGATGTTAAGATTGTTTTCTTACATGGATATTTGGATGAGGAAACTTAAATGGAACAATCGGAAGGGTTCGTTCAAAATCACAACAAGAATATTTTTTGTAGGCTTAAGAAATCATTGTATGGTCTAAGGCAATCGCCTAGACAATGGTACAAGAAATTTGACTCTTTCATGGTGAGCCAAAATTATACAAGGAGTGACTATGATCATTGTGTCTACTTTAATAAATTGAATAATGGCATATTCATTATCTTAGTATTGTATGTTGATGATATGTTTTTAGCAAGAAAAAGAATAAATTAGATCAACAGGTTAAAAGCTCAGATGGCTTGTATGTTCGATATGAAAGATCTAGGAGGAGAAAGGCAGATTTTGGGCATGGAGAGAATATTTGGTTATCACAAAAAAAGTATGTTGAGAAGATACTTTTGAGGTTTCATATGAATGATGTGAAACCAGTTTCAGTCCCTTTGGATTCCCATTTTAATCTTTCTTCAAGTTTATGTCCTAGTACAAAAAAAGAAAAGGAATATATGTCTTGAATACCATATGCTAATGCAATAGGAAGTTTAATGTATGCGATGGTTAGTACAAGTCCAGAAATTTCACATGCAGTTGGGGTTTTCATCACGTATATGTCAAATCCAAGTAAAGAGCACTGGGAAGTAGTGAAATGGGTGATTCGGTATCTGAGGGGCATAAGTGATTATTGTATCACCTATAGCATTGGATGTGAACAGTCTGTGGATATGTTGATTCTGATTTTGCAGGTGATTTGGACAAGACAAGGTCGACTTTAGGGTATGTATTTACTCTTTTAGGTGGAGCTATTAGTTGGATTTCAAAGCTACAGAACATTGTCTATTTATCCACTACAGAAGAATAATGCGTAGCTGCTTCACATGCTTGCAAAGAGGCAGTTTGGTTGAAAGGGTTTTTTGGTGAATTTGGAAGGATGCAGGACAAAGTAAAGTTATTTTGTGATATTCAAAGTTCTATTCATTCGGGTAAGAATCCAACCTACCATAGTAAGACAAAACATAAACCTATCAAGTACCATTTTGTAAGACAGATCATTCATGAACGTGGAGTCTCTCTTGAGAAAATCCATATAAAATAGAACTGCGTAGACATGTTCACAAAAACAATACTGTTAGAGAAGCTACAATGGTGTGTGGCTTCTCTTGGCTTGCGGAAAAGGTGATGAATGAAATAAGGAGCAAGCTATCGGGTTTAATGTTGTCAAGGTGGATATTGTTAAACCGTGACAACAAATTCCTGAGATTATGATTTCAGATCCTATAATCCAACGTTCATTTTAACCAAATTAGACTAAGTTAGAATTTGGTTATGAGCAGTTTATAATATACACTGATATAATTTCATGTTTTCCTGTAGAGGCTGTATAGAGTGAGATGAGAATGAGTGAGTTTTTGTTATCTCCTTGATCTGAATAATAAGACAATCGATGCCTTCCCTTGGTGGATGTAGCCCAGAATTTGGGTGAACCATGTAAATCTATGTGTTTTATAATCTGTGTGATTGTTGATTGTGTTTTTTCCACATTTACAATTATAACATATAACAAACCTCTTACTAAGGCAGTGAGAGTTTCTCCTCCTTACAATTACAAATCTTGGACACCTCCTCCCATGGTGGACGTTTCACTGCCAAAAACAACTCCTAATCCATATGCTAAGCCTCTTCCAGTTCACAAGCTCCTTCCTCATCCTTCACCAAAAAAATCATGGACAACTCCTCTTCCTCGACATCACAAATCTTTTCCAGTGACCAAACCACCAAAATCTACTCCATCCCCACCAGAAAAACCATACGCATACAAATATCCTCCTCCCACAACCCATGTTGTAAGTCCTACTCTCCCCAAAGAAGTTCCTACCTTCCCCCATCCCCATATGAATAACAAACCACCTGTCTACTCCTCACCATCTACACACCACTACCCTTACAAGTCTCCTCCACCACCACCATATTAGATTCTTCAAAGAAAATATGGAGCACCATTGTCCATTGATAAGGTACACTATTATTATTTATAAGTATTGTTTGTTCTATCATCTGTCTTTCTTATATAACGTATGGTCTTCAATATATCTTATAGAATGTATGTCTTTCATGCCAATCTTGAGAAAATTTATGTCAATAAGCATTGACTATTACAAACCTAAATCCTCTGCATTAATGCAGAATTTGTATAGTTTTACTCCTGCTATTGTTGATTTTTTTTGGCGTTAAAACTACATATTCCTTTATGTGTGTAGATCAAAGGCATTGCAGGCTTTTGGCTCCTCTTGAGCTTACAATATGTGTATGTTTTCTTGCAGGTTATTAGGGATATAGAGAGACATCGTGGAGAACATGGATATATTACTCATTTAGTTGTAGACGTTTGTGAGCTTCTTAGACTACAGAGCCATATCAGCCAAAAGTTCGTACTGTAATCTTTGTTCTGAATGATGCCATTCTGCTATTTTATAATAAAATCTCCTAATGTTATAATAAAGGATACTATGTAACTGTTTATGTTTTCAATCATATTAATATTTTGGCCATGGTAAAATGTAGAGAATCAAGTAAGTATACGCCCATTAATTGCATAATCAAATTAGAAATTTTCATGAATAGCCCCACCATGGAAATTATAACCAACCATACCACTGATGATAAGGAGAGAGATATATTAATGTAGAATAAATCGACAAACTTGCATCACAAAGACTAATCTAACTAAGAAATTCAATTAAAACTACACTACACTACAATTAATTACATGTGTATGCATGCCAATTGTGTAGAGAAAATCAAGTGCGTACACAAGAAATCCGAGTTAAGGTTAAGCATCTGCTTGAAGAAAGTCTAACTTTCTTGAATTTTTTGTCATAGCACAAGAAATTTATATTCTTTATAGTAGAAAAATAAACTTATAATGATAGTGCATGATTAATTGACTAGAGAGATAAAACAAAGGATTTCCACAATTAAAGATATTATTAAAAATTTCGAATTAGATATTGTTGTATCATTTAACTCATACTTAATGTGATATGCTAGCTTCAAATGAAGAGTCAAAAGGTTACAAGAATAATAGAGTAATAGGTTATGCTTACTAAATATCGAGTGTTTGCATTGAGTCAAAAGGTTACAAGAATAATAGAATAATAGGTTATGGCTACTAAATATCCAGTGTTTGCAAATGCAAGGATGAAAAAACTTTTAAGAAAATCCAACTTATGACTTGGTTACAACTTTATATATCTATCTATCT
>ML784712.1:643551-674764 GCA_009831015.1 Picea engelmannii | reverse complement strand
CCCCTTCCTTCCACCCAAGAATATATGAGAGATAATAAAACTTTACATTAAATCATCACCATCAACCAATCATCACATAGAACCTGATAATGCTTCTTGAGACTTCTTCAATTTCTGCAATTATTCAATTCTTGGAGTACTCTTATCCTTTAGATAATATTACTCAATGTATTCTATGAAACGCTTCCAATTTTCACTCCTTGAATCCTCCCCAAAAAGAGGTTATAGAAAGAATGGTAGACTTTATTCAATTATGGTCTATTCAGGAGAGTGAACTTGCACATAATTCCCCATGCTCAATAATTAACATCCGATTCGGAAACTCGTACACAAGAAACTAAAGTCCGTAATATTTCCAATGAATTTTTTCCCACTTCATTTGGATTCTCGATGAAGAAGTTATGACTGTTTTACCTGAAACACATGTTTATTGAATAGCTTCAAGATTGGTCACAAACCCTATCTTCCACAGAGTGTATCTCAATAATTATAGCGAATCAAGAGATGAAATTTTTACTAGAGGTACCTTGATATGTCTTCTCAATTACATACCGATTTCACCATCTGAATCGTTCTAAAAAACAAGTTATAGCAAAAATGGTAAGATGACCTGAAAATAACATACCTTAGAACACATCACCAAAAGACTTCATTCTCCCTTCAAATTCGGCCTTCTTTACTTCTTATTTCCTCTGAAATTTGACTTGTATAAAATGAATGTATAAAGATGTTTATTTATACCATTTATGTCACTTCCTTTTAACATTAGGGCCGACCTGACACTTTCTTATTTTGTAATTCTTTTCTTTAATTATCTTCAGAGCCTACATGTACTTCCTTCTTCAATTCACTTTGTCATCTTCAAAAAATCATTTCTCCTCAACCATGAGGATCCACGTGACGTTCCACATACCACCAGAAACAACATGATGTATAATATCCATTCATGGGTGTTGTATATGCATGTGCATTGTCCTTCATGTCCAAATACCTTTATCAATCTTGCGGTTCAAAACCCATGACTAGGGTTGACATCAATGACAACAACCAATCTTCCAACAACCTTCATCCTCATATTTTCTTGACAATACATATGCCACTACATTGTGTTTTCCTTTTTTATATTTGATCTCATAACCATAGCCTAGCATTTTTGTCAACCACTTGTTTTGTTCCAAGGAGGATAACCTCTACTCTAGGAAATACTTCAAACTATGGTGATATGTTTTTATTTGAAAACATAGTCCCAATAGATATGGTCACCAAGTGTGCACAACATGGAGAATGACCATCATTTCCTTTTCATATGTATATTTTCCCAAATTACGGCCACTTAAAGACTCGATAGTGAAATAAAGAGGTTTAGCTGCTTGTGTTAAAAGTACACCAATACTTGTCCCTGAAGCATCAAATTCCATAATTTTTTTTGTTGAAATCGAGGGATTCTAAGACGGGGGTAGTGCACATGGTCTACCTTAAATATGAGAAGGATTTATCTACTATTAGTGTCAAATGAAATGGATTCTTCTTAATAAGATTCATCCAAGGCTGGGAAACTTTTCCATAATGGTGGACAAATTTCCTGTAATATCTTGTGAGGCCCAAAAAACCTCGAAGGCATTTCAAGGTCATGGGTCTTAGCCAATACTACATAGCTTGAATATTTTTGGGGTCCACTTTTACCCCCTAATGGCCCACAATGTGTCCCAAGTATTTGACCTCACTTTCCCCAAAATAAAACTTGGCCTTTTTTATAAACAATTGAATGTCCTATAACAATTGGAGTACTTTGTCCACATGGTGTAGATGGGCATCCCAAGTGCGACTATAAATGAGGATGTTGTTGAATAAAACCGTAACAAACTTCCAAATGTAGGGATGCAATGGTGTATTCATGATACTTTGGAAGGTAGATGGGGCATTGAAAAGTTCAAAAAGGAATTACGAAGAATTCATAATGGCCTTCATGAGTTCGGAAAGTATTATTTGGAATATGTTCTTCATTCATCTGAATCTGGTAATAGCCTGAACAAAGATCTAATTTTGTGAAGAAACATGCACCCTGTAGTTCATCTAACAGATCATCAATGACATGAATGGGAAACTTATCCTTAATGGTCAATTTATTAAGGGAGAGGAAATTTGGACACATGCGCCAAGAACCTTCTTTTTTTAAGACCATCAAAACAGGGGATGAATATGAGCTGGTACTTGGGAGAATTACACCAACCTCTAGTAATTCCTACACTATTTTTTTTATTTTATTTTTTTGAGAAAATGGATACTGATAGGGGCATACATTGGGGTGATGACTTCCTGGAGGGAGAGGGATGTTCTGATTATGCTCACCCTGGGAGGGGAGTAAATCTATGGGTTTCTCAAAGACCCTTTGGTTCTTTTCCAAGACTAGTTTTAGATCAGGATGTACTATTGGAGATGATTGATCACATACTTGGATGGAATTAAGTTGAACAATAACACTGTGGTGGCCTTTTGTTCGAGAGGAAGTTTGGATATTTTTTTGGATCTGTGGAAAAAGGAAGTCAAATAAAACTAGTTAGAAAATGGACGAGAGTGCACAACGAGAGTGAACTTCAAGGAACCAAAGAATGCGAGAAAAGGATGCACAGAAGATTAACACACAAAATGCAGAAAATGGTTATAAACCGTTGGGTTTTGGGTGACATTTTTTCCACTTTTGTAACGATCTTAGCCCTGTATTTAAATATAAATATGTAAAGGGTTTTTTGGGGAAATGGAGTTCGAAATATGAGAAGTTCCTAGTGATTTTTGGGTAAGGGAATCGAGAAAAGGAATAATTATGAGGTATTACTGAAGAGTGAACTCACACTGCAGTAGAATGACTAGGCATGTTTGGGTGATGTTACTATTCCATCTTTTGTACTGTAGTGCGCAGTTGTAAGAAAACCATTAAAAAATAATATAAGAAGCCAACCATTGTGGATATAGCCCAAGTTGGGTGAACCACGTAAATCTGTGTATTGTGATGGGTTGTATTTGCGATTTGTGATGTTTTATGATATATGATGAATGCATGGCTCACATATCAAAGCAAGGAAAATGGTTATAAACTATTGGGTTTTCAGGGAAATTTTGTCCACTTTTCTAATGATCTTATCCCTATCTATATGTATAAATATGTAAAGGGTTTTTTGGGGAAAAGGAGTTAAAGATATGAAAAGTTCCTAGTTCTTTTTGGGTAAGGGAGTCGAGCGAAGGAAGAATTATGAGGTATGACTAAAGAGTGAACTCACACTACAACAACATGGCTAGGTAGGTTTGGGTGATGTTATTGTTGCATCTTTTGTAGCGCAATGTGCAATTGTAAGAAAAATATTAATGAATTATATAAGAAGCCAACCATTGTGGACATAGCCCAAGTTGGGTGAACCATGTAAATATGTGTGTTGTGATGTGTTGTATTTGAAATTTATGATGTTTTATGATATATGTTGAATGTATGGCTTACATATGATGTTTTAATGTTGCGCATAAACTATGTTTAATGATAAAGTTACATTTAAGTAATGGGAACTATGCACATGAGTGAATGTTAGCAAAGACATAAAGAATGCTTCACTTCCCCTCATCATTACAGAACCTTATTTCCTGCAGCCCCTCTAGATTCCTCGGGTGAGACTTCACTTGCTCTGGAGGTGATGCTAAAAGGGTCGGTGTCTAAGGAATTTTTTGATATTTGAATGATTAACCCCGGGACTGCGCCCTATGCACTAACAAATGGTTATGTTTCCGGGACCAGGAACTGTAATTGAGGTAATGTTTTGGAGGCCGAATAGGGAAGGAATTGGAGAATGGATAGAGAGGAAGCAATGAGAAATTTCTAGAGAACTGAATAGAAACCCTAGGATCAACAACAAACAATGGTTACAAAGGTATGTTTTCACAGATTTGCATGAAATTTTCTTTGGTGAATTTGTGATTATTTGGATTGAAAGGTTAGAAAGGCTAGTGGAGAAAATTGGGAGATATAAAGTTGAATCTTTGAGAAACTGGACTCCTGAATTGATTAGACAAATTAATACAATAATTAATAAGGTTTCTCATGCAAAAGATTTATCTTTGAGTAGTATACTGGTGGGCTATATTACATAGTTTTTAGTAGATTCTACTCAGTCTTATAGTGTTGTAGAAAGGGAATTTTTGAAGGGTTTGTGAGAAATATATTTGAGCTAATTATCTTCTTGGATAAATATGATATTGTGCGATAAGAATTTCATGAAAATGGAGAGTGACATCCAGGCACCTTCACGCATATAGGGGAACAAGGGGATGACCAGAGGATGGTCTGAGAGTGGGAAGGACGAGTAAGAAGTGGATGGACAAAGGATGACGAGAGGCAATGTAACTGACTTAGATCGATATATTGGAGTATTCTTCTATGGGAAAAGGTTTAGATACAGTAATAAAGAGATTGTGGATGGTAAACGAGAGAAGCATAGAGAATTCAAGGAAAGTGACCCCTACACAGTACCTCAAATCAAACGATATGGAGAAAGGAAAAGGAAAGAAAGATACCCTCAGTATTTTCTAGCGGAAGAAGTATGTACATCTCATATCAAAATATACGTCAAACCCACAACCCCATGTGCGTCATTGCGAATTGAAGTAGGAAGTGAAACGTGTTCAAGAGAAATTGTAATAAGAGGAGGAAGTCAGAGAAATACTGAGAATAGTGGGAGAAACATAAAAAACTAGAATCAATCAACATCACCAAGGGTAAGTACAACACCTAGTGCAATGGAAGGAATAGATCATAAGTAGAGAATGCATGAGTTTCAGGGAATGGGGTCGAAGGACCCTGAGAAACACTTGTTTGTAGGTGACACAATATGGACTGCGAAGAATGTCCAAGATGAAGAAATGAAGATTAAGCAGCTGGCCACGACGTTCAAAGGTTGTACATTTATATGGTATATGAAGTTCTAGACAACCACACTGGTTGGGAAGTCGATAAATTTGGAAACGATCAAACAAGAATTCCTAAAGGAATTTAAGAAGCCAAAATTTGAATCTCATTATATTATAGAACTAAAGGAAATCAAGCAACTGTAGAAGGAAATAGTGTGGGACTACAACCAAAGATTTAAATATGTAATGGGTCGATTAACATCAAGAATGGTTTATTGCAGACCTATTTCCACACATTCGTTGTCTACTAACACATTAGAAGGTCATGTCACAACCAGAAGAGTTGGAAATCATAATGAAATTGGAAGCATCTCTTGTAGGATATGGAATAGGTATGGCACAAGTATAGTCACAGTTGGATGCGTTGAGAATCCAATTATCAGAGATGATGAAGGAAGAGGAAAATCACAAACATGTTTGGTGTATAATATATAAAACAAAATGCCATAGGAAGGAATATTGTCGATCCTTCGCATAGTATATGGCCATAGGAGAACCAAACCCATTGGGAGGAGGAGTGGGGCATTACAAGATATGTAAGACACGGGGGCATCATCCAAATTCTTGTCCCTTACTGCAGAAATATCGAATCACCCAAGAAATGTATTCTTTATTTTTTATAAATCGATAGAACATGATGAGAAAGGTTGTCGCACATTCGACTTAATGAGAGATCGATCTTTCGATGCGTACAAAATCCAGGAAGAAAATGCTGCAACAAAAGGAGGAATTCATCCACAGTATAACATTCTAAGAGGCTTTAATCAGGGTGGACATGGAGGTTTCGACAAATGTCTAGGACGTGGAGGATTTGGTCAAGGAGGTAGAGGACCTATAATTTGTTACAACTGCAATCAACCAAGACATTTAGTAATATATTTTCTAAATCCTTGCACAATGTGCACATATTGTAGAGCCTTGGATTATGTGAAATAATACTTCCCTCAATTGGAAGTGAAGTGGCAAGTGAGAGGGAATTAGAACCAAGACCTTACCTAACATCGGAATCAAAACCTGAACCTATAAATGATAGCCACTGAAGAATGGGAAAATCAACCAAGAGTAGTAGTTGCTACACACAGTGGAACGAGAACATGACCAAATGTGATGGAGAAAGGAAATGGAGTGGAACAATGGATAAGGAAAGTAGTTGAGCCATGCCAACATTCATTCCAAAGAAAGAAAAGAAACCTACCAGCAAGCAAGTAATGAGATACTAGGACCAAACTAGATATCCTCAATGTCAAAGACACTACTAGTATATGATATGTCGTCGGTTTATGATCACACTATCTAGAAAGGCTAGTTGAGAAGATAAATAATTTGAAAGACTTTATAAAAATATATTTAGAATTGATGGAGGATGAGACAACACTCAATTCACTACGTGGGATGATCGATCAATGTACACAAGATAGAGAAGTACCTACGACATATAGAGCAGTGAACCAAGTCTTGCACAAGAAGAGGACAAAGAGAGAGTTTATATTAAGTGTGTAGATAGGAGAATATGATGTGGATAATTTCATATTGGACTTAGGATCATATTTCAATGTTATTACAATATAGATGTGGGATATTATGGGGAAATTGAAGCTAGTTTCATCAACTATTCAGTTGAGGTTGGCTAACCAAAATAATATAATAGTTATCGGGAGACTAGTAGGAGTAACTGTGAACATAGACAGACTGTGCAGTGTAGCCGACTTTGAGGTCATCGAAATTGTGGATAGCAGTCATCTATATCCAAAATTGCTTTGACTAGATTGGGCCTTCGACAATCAAGAGATTATTAACTTAAATAAAAGAGAGATAATTTTTTGAGGAGGCTCAAAGGTCACTATGCCATCAGATCCTATGGAGGAAAGAATATATGTGGATCCCACGAGAAAGGAAATTGATAACTTATTAAACATGAAAATGTGCATGGATGACTATGTCAACCCCACTATGTATGTGTTGACTCTTGAATCCGTTAGGACTGAACAACAACCTCACAAGGATATAAATCCCCCTGCATTTTTATAGAGGTGGTACTCCTCTTTATTTTAATATTTTTTTGGGATTATAGATATTCAAAATATGATACTTTGCATAAGTTTGTCATGGTAATCAAAGAAATATAAAGATAGAAATAAAAATAAAAGGAAAATGTTTTGTTTTCTATTTTTTGAGAAAGTTCCTAAGAAAGGACCAAGAACCACGCACTTTCACACATTTAAAGAAAATAAGCAAAATTTCCTCACATCCATCATAGATTAAACTAAAGATTTATTATCACATAAAAAAAAATAAGATGATTCGCATGCATACGAGAACATTAACAAAGTGGACACATGGGCAACTCAAATAGAGATAATTATAGATCAATCTCAAATACTTTATACTCAAAACTCAAAGTTACAAAGCACAATCGAAACTTATCCTGAAATAACTCTCTTGAAATTTCTAAAAAATATATAGTCTATTACATATTCTTTGAAATTTAAAATGTGTTTGTCTTAAAGACTAGGATTGGGGCTCCCATGGACCATAAAGAAAATATACAGAAGAATTAATTTTGTAGAAGGAATATGATGGGCGGTAAAAGAACAACAAGACCTAGAAAGAAGAAAATATAAGTTATCAAACTTCAGTTAAACCTTTCCAGTCAAAGAAGCAGAGTAACTGGATGAGGGAAATGATAAA
This sequence comes from Picea engelmannii, assembly GCA_009831015.1. Classification (NCBI taxonomy): domain Eukaryota; kingdom Viridiplantae; phylum Streptophyta; class Pinopsida; order Pinales; family Pinaceae; genus Picea; species Picea engelmannii. The sequence continues at coordinate 667,126 of ML784712.1, read as the reverse complement.
TAAATAAAGATGTGAACAACATAAACTTAATCTGATGGGCTCTCCTTGTTTTCACTTTCTTGCTAATGTGTTTTTATTGTCTTTATTAACGGTTATTGGAACAATCTCAAATGTTTCTTTCCCCTTGATGGTCAATTTGTTGATCTCTTTATTAAACTATTATTCAATATAATGTTTCATTGGTGCCACTTTGATCTCATGCCAGATTTTGATGTTGAACAACTCGCCCTCCAAGTCGCGTAAATCAAGGGAAATATTGTGAAATGCTTCTTCAATGTCCTGATTTTTCAAGGGGTAGTCCACTAGCCAAATGTCTATGTCGTCCTCATCATATTCAAGTATACCATAGAAATTTTCAACTGAAAAACCTTTAAAAATATGAACTTGTTCGTCAAATTGTTTTTTTGTTAGGAACAATGAGTTGGGGATTAATTTTGGGTCTTCTACCTCATTAGTTCTTTCAGCTAGGTCTACCTCCATGAGCCTTTTGAATAGTTCTTCCCTCCTTGATATAGATTGGATTCACGCTTGAACAATATTATTCAAGTTTTTATCTTTTCTTTCCAACACGGGTTCAACTGTTTTACTCGACTAGGAGAGGGCAGATGCTCCTCTCTTCTCCTTAGTTTTGTCATGTTGGAAACTTTGTTTCCAAAGGGTAGTACAGTATCAAGGTAAAAACCTTATTCATTTGTCAGGTAGGATTGCAAATACTCATGGAAGGCATGCACCCTCGAGCCAAAGGAAGAAATTTTTTTTGAAATTTCCCATACCTTTGTAATTAATGCCATTCATTTCTTAATGTTTATTTCTACATAGATTCTGGATGATGTAAGTAGGATTGAAGATCCTTTCAATTTAGCAGTGGGTGTGGCAGGTCTAACTATTGTCAAAGGACTAGAATGATGTGGAAGAGGCATTAAAGGACTGGAGAGGCAAGACCAACAATATCCTATTACTTGTAAGTAATAGGAGAATGAAGGTTGATTAAGATAGAAACAGGGGCATTCGACTGCCCCATGACAAAAATGAAAGAAAATGCTAGGGAATTAGGAAATATAGACCTGGTGCTATCACAACTACCAATGGATGTATTACATGAGAAACAAATCAACGCAACACAAGAGTTGAACATGCGTGCTGAGAAGATATCCAGTGAGCTAGTAAATATTACAGAAAATAATGTTTCATTAGATATAGAGTACAACAAAGTGAAACATGAGTGCAATGAGGCCACGTAGAAAGTAGAATGTATGAAGCAATCATTTGAGTGAGTATATCAAGGACTCCTAGAGGCGTAGGCCAAGAAAGATGCCTCGGTGGAAGATCAAGTCGGAAATATAAGTGAATACATTCAATAATTTGGTGCACACATAGTTGATCTATGATCTAGAAGCATGCATAGAACCAATAACTCCACTTGAAGAGAGGGAGACAGGGGAAGAAAACTATGACAACAACGATGGAAAGTATAAAGAATATATAAGTAGAGTGTACGCAACTATATACAGATACTATGGGTGTTTGGAGACAACTGAATGAGGACAGGGTATGACATGAGATAAGTTAGAAGATTCATATTGAGTGGGGAAAGGTGCAGAAATTACAAGAAGTGATGGGCGCATTACTTCTAGTAGAGGTGGTAGCTACGATGAATGAGAACCAAAAGTTTTTTTTAGAAATGAATCAGCTAAGGGTGGAGCATCATGCTCATGAAAAATATATAGAAGTTTTACAGGAAGAAACATACAGAGTGAAAGAAACCTTAACAAAATCTCAAGGAATCATCAAACAGGTAGATGAGGAAGGTGTTCAGAAGATGAATGCTCACGTTAGTGTTGAAACAATAGAACAAATTTTACAGAAGGAATTAGAGGTCAAGGAAAAGTGTGCAACAATGAAGGAAACCTTCAAATCATTCATGGTGCATTGAAAAAACACTTGAGTGGCTTGGGACGAGCCACATGTGAGTGTCAGGGGCTAGTTGGAGAGGCCTTTTGGATAAGTTTTTGGATCTATGCCAAAATAAATTAAAATAAAAAGCACTTAGAAGATGGACCAGAGTGAGCGATGGGAGTGGACTTCAAGGATCCAAAGAACACGAAAAAAGGATGTGCAACAAAGAAACACAGAAAAGGATTGTCCCTATCTTTATGTATAAATATGTAAAGGGTTTTTTGGGGAAAATGAGTTCGACATATGAGAAGTTCCTATATATTTTTGGTTAAGGGAGTCAAGTGAAGGAAGAATTCAGAGGTATGATTGAAGAGTGAACTCGCACTAGAATAGAACAACTAGGCATGTTTGGGTGATGTTATTGTTGCATATTTTGTAGTGCAGTGCGCACTTGTAAGAAAACTATAAATGAATAATATAAGAAGCCAGTCATTCTGGATGTAGTGCAAGTTGGGTGAACCATGTAAATCTGGGTGTTGTGATGTGTTGTATTTTCAATTTATGATGTTTAATGAGATATTTTGGATGTATGGATCACATATGATGTTATAATGTTGCGCATAGACTATGTTTAATGATAAAGTAACTATTAAGTGAATGGAACTGCACACATGAGTAAATGGTAGAAAGGACATATAGAATGCTTCACTTCCCCTCATCACTACAGAACCTTGGTTCTTGTAGCCCCTATATATTCCTTGGGTGAGACTTCACTTTCTCTGTAGCTGATGATGAAAGGGACGGTTTCTAAGGGATTTGTTGGTATTTGAATGATTAACTTCGGGTTTTCTCCCTACATGCCAACACCTTTCTTTAAGAGTTTCTCCATCTAGTGAGAACTAATAATTTCCGGAGAGCCATCTTGTAGGATTTGGAACATATAGGTGTGATTATCTTGATTAAATATCATATATAACTCCTGATAATCCATGGTAATCGGTCCAATAGTTAAAATCCATTCAACACCCAAGACAATATCACAACCACCCATGGCAATGGAAAACATGTGAGTTTTCATATTATAATCACCCATTTGGTGTTTGAAATCATCACAATGCCCCGACATTTCATTGTAGCTCCATTAGCTATGAGAATTTGAAAATTAGAAACTGGTCTAACAAATAAATTGACATCTTGAGCGACCCTGTGATGAATAGAATTATGGGTTCTACCACTATCAATAAACACCACAACCAACCTATATTTGATGTAGCCCCTGATTTTTAATGTATTTGGACCATAAATACCTGTGAGGGAAAGGAGAGATATGACAGGTTCCTCTGGCTCCATAGGAGGTGTGACTAGATCTAGGATGGGGGAAGTTGGTTGTGTTTCCTCTAATTCTAGAGCCTCACACGATAGGATATTCTTGAAGGAGGTGGAATCTGAGCCATCAATCTTAAAGAAATTTTGTTCAGAACATTTGTGGCCTCACGAATAGTTTTCATCACAGTAATCACAAAGTCCTTTATTTCAATGTTCAACCATTTCTGCAAAAGATACCTTTTGGACCTTCAAAGTTTGGGTTAGATCAGGGGTATCCCCTAAATGAGGGTGGTTGGGAACCACACAATGAAGGGGTCAGGCATGAAGAATGGTCTCATCCTCCAATGTTAATTTGCACGCATGCAACCAGGTAATAGGATGGTGCATACAAACATGAGCCCGAATGGCGTCCTTTAAGCCAAAGAGGAAGCATTCTAGATAGAACTCATCAAATAAGCCCTCAGTTTAAATATAAAATTGTTCAAATGTAGTGATGAAGTATGCTACTGACCCTATTTGTTTTATCTTGGTGAGTCATCCCAAAAAATGGGATTCCCTATCAAAATGGGCACAAACTTCTTTGGTGAACATGCTCTAATTTGGTTGTCCCAAATAACATTTCTTATGCCATTGCCACCATTTCCATCGTTATTGATCCAAGTACAAAACTCGCACATGGATTTTGGTCTCTTCATCTTGAATATCATGGAGGGATAAGTAGTTTTACATTTGGAATACCCACCCGGTTGGGTCTGATCAATCAAATTCATGCATCTCAACTTTGGGCACTTTATTCCAGGAATTTGGAGAACCCCAAGGGGAATGAGAAAGAGGAGTACTATCATAATGGGAAGAATGAGTAGTCTCATAGTGGTACTCCTGGTGCTTATCCTTGATGTGTGGCACAATTTGATGGAATTGTTGGGTGAGGGAGTTTAGGTTATGGGAGAGGGAGTTCAGGCTCAGCTTGAGGAAGTTCATTTTTTCAGGTAGGTTGTTTACCTTAGTGTCTAGGTTCTTAGCACGAGTGGTAGTGGCCATTATGGAGGAGTAGGTAGAATGATACCTCAACGATCAACACAAGATAAGGATTCTATTGGGATAGGTGGTAGATAAAGGTGTTGGGAAGGGTGGTCAGGTCCAAAAGAAATATTATCTTAAAAATTATAGGTACTACGAAAATCATGACAAAGAGAGGAATCCAATGGGAGAGGTCCCAAAGGATGGTGTTGGGAAGGGGGGTCGGGTCCATGGAATAAATATACTTAAAAGTGATAGGTACTAATGCAATCAGGATATAGAGAGGAATCCAGTCGTAGTTGTCCCAAATAAGGGTGCCAGTGGGACCAATATACTTGTTTTTTTAACTCATGCAAAGTTATACTTTGATATGAATAGTTCTGCAACTTCGGAATGCCCAAATTCTTAATAGTAAAAATTTTGTAGTCAATTCCCAACTAGGATGTAGGAGGAAAATTTTCACGGACTAAAAATCATGTATGTACATTGTCCGATATGTTTCCCCCTATTTAGGGTTTGCAGAGTGCCTATGGACAAAGGTTTACCCTATGTTATAACTCTCTGATATGCATGTGGGGTCGAAAAATAGTACTCGACTGAATATCTCATGGAACCAACTAAGGAGGCTCAACTGTATCCTTAGTTGTACTACCTGATAACCCAGGTACTAGAGGGCATCCTCTCAATTTCTATTCTCAGTGGCACTATAGCATTGAGGCGGTTGATCGATTTATGTATGGAGGGTTTTAGGATACCTAGGCCATTTTGTATACATGTGTATTCTGATGTGATACCACTTGAAGGGATACCAATAGGGGTTACAATGTTGTCCAACAATGTGAGCATAAAAACCTCTTATATTTCGCAGTGTGTGTATGCTTTCCCGATGGTGGATTTATGCGTTGAACAACGTATCACTGTAGCTTAAAGAAATCAGAATATGTCTCTACCATGAAAACATTAACCCACAATTCCTTCCCAGTAAAGGGATCTGATACCACTTGTAAGGTACCAGATGTAATATATTATGCAGAACCAAGAATATTTATCAATTATCAAGGGAAAAAAATAATTGAGAGAGAAATACTAGAAATAACAATAGTAATATTACCTTTATTTAAAGAAAGAAATGTTCGCTTGCCTCTTCGTGCAGGCAACCTCCAGCAAAGCAGATCTCTATTACAATACTTTCTTAAGAAAAACTTTCTCATATCTTCTACTCTTATTTATACTAATTATATCCCCTAAAGGACATTCTAGAGGAATATCTTTCTAGAAGTGGAAGCTTCTATTACGTCTTCTTACATTGACTTGTTCACATTTATTTAATAGGCCTTATTAACTTATATCGTCCTTTATTACATGGAAAATATATCATGCTAACTAATGGCTAACTAAGAGGCCTTAGGTTCGGATCCTAACACATTTGTTTTCTTTAACCTCACAAAATGCTTCTAGATAGTAGTTAATCCTACATAGTTAGGTTTTGTTTTTTAATTGAGTGTCATGGTTTATGGAACTTCATGTTTAATATTGGATTTGTACATAACCATTTGTAGTCAACAACTATATTGTATTTCTTTAAGTCTTGGTATAATTCCATATCTAATATATCTCTACCTTGTAATAGATACCTACATCTCAATCTTGATTAATAGGTTTTCAAGAATTAAACCCTTCACATATTTTTAGTTTTTTCAAATTGAATAGTTGAAATTTTTATTTCAACTCTCATTAGGCTTTCTAGTCCTAGACATGTTTTTCATAGTGATCCTTGAACTTTTAAATGCCTCATATAAACTTGGAGGAAAACTAGGTAGTTTTTGTGGATATTTTATTATTTAAGAAAATAGGAAATGACATAATAAAATGGAGTGCTCATGAAAGGAAAGATTTGTTGGGAGCATTCCATGTTTCCACTATATGTTAGGTTTGATAATATCCCAATATTTTCAATTTTTTTTAAACAAAAGTTTTCATTTATTTCAAAATAAAATGGGAAAATGAAGAGAGTTTGTAGGTTAAGGAATTTCTAGAAATTTTACCCGTAAGTTATGTCACAATGCACCTCTCTAAATGCATGTTTTTCAAAAGGCATTACTCGTTAATGACGCAAAACTCTATATAGATTTAAATAATGATAACAAGTGAAATTAGCAATACTTATGAAACGCTTGAAATTTATAATAATGCATTACATGTTAAAAATAAAAATAGCCTTTGTTTTATTTGTTTTGTCAAAATATTTATTCAAATTTTTATATTGATAAGTTTTATGATCAATTTTATTGGGTGTAATGTGACAATTTTGTGTTGTTAAATTTATAAACATCTTCACAGTGTAGCAATTAGGCACTGAAATGTAGCTACTCCCTCCTATGTAGCAATTAGGAAAAGACAAACAACTTAGGATTTGACCCCATTTTTGTATTCCCTTACAATCCATTTGTGAACAAAATAAATGGATATTAAGACTTAATAGATGTCAATCAATCATTATTATAAAGCATGTCTAAAGTCCTAGTTTAAAACTTTCCACCGAATAAATTCTAATATGAAAGCGTCTAAGGAAAGAATCGAGGCTAGGGTAAAATGATGAAAATAAACAAGTTCCTAAAAAAATATGTTTCGCAATGTGAAGGAGCTCAAATTAAACTACCATTTGAACAAGGGTTGCATGGTAGCGTAGTCCCTACTACCTAAATTTTAAAATGGAAAAGCCAATGGGATACATGGAACATGGGGGTTAATTAAATATTTTTTGGTCGTTGATTTTCAATGTTTACGGAACAAAGGAACATATTGTAGGAAAAGAATAAATATATTTTTCTGATTTGCTTATGTTAAATTTGAAAGAATAAATGCAATTGCATATATCAGTTGTTGAAATTGCACAGTCTAGTGGATTAAAGGTTTTTCAGGGTGTTGGATCCATATGTGCATTCAAAACTACTTCTATTCTAGTGATAATTACCCAAGAAGGTCAAAATAAAAATAATATAATAGAGAGACTACTCCATCAATATTTTCCCTTGTACAAATCCTAATAGTTTAATCCTAACAATTTTCAGAGCTAAATCTGATATTAGAGGTCAATATTGTCCCTTGTAGAAATCCTAACAAACTCAATATTGTCCATGTTTGAAATCTTAACTGTTTTTCTGAGTTATCAAAATCATAACAATTTTCAAAATTGAATGAGATATCATATGTGTGAACTGTTGATTTCAAATAATTATTAAATACATGAAAAGTGTAGGGAAGGTCGTACTGATTACAAATATATTTGACCAAAATACTAAATAAAAATAATTGACAAAGTATCCATTATCATAATCTAGTGCTTCTGATATCTTTCATAAAATATGAGCATCATCCTTCACACCTTGTAAGAAATGAACACAGGCTGTTAAGCATTGGCCCTTATTGTTTATTCTGAGGTGGGAAATAATTTCACATCATTTCAAATACAATATTCCTTTATGAAAGCCTCATGCAATCCATGTTGGTTGTGCATGAGATTATGGCATATTGCAATTTTATAAATCTGACCTTGGATTGCAAACATTATATCACATCCTTGAATTTATAATTTCCATATGTCGGAGGAAAAGTAATGCCAAATAATCATTGATATTTATATTACATGGATAGTTTAATACGTGCACATTTTCTTAATGGAGTAATAATGTTGGAATTCTAAACCTCATGGTAGTGGTCGAGGCAAGGGCATGAAGTGGTCTAGTACCAGTGCAGGAGGCGACAAAAACAATGACAAGAGAATCTTGTACAGAGGAATCAGAATGAGAAAATGGGGAAAATGGTTTCTAGTAAGTGTTAGGGTCCTAACCCACACATAGGTAGAACAATATCTTCAGATGTAATAAAGGTCAATATTAATAAGGCCTTGCAATAAAATATAATAAGTTGAATGTAAGAAGACGTAATAGAAGCTTCCGCTTCTAGAAGGATCTTCCTCTAGATGCTTCTTTTGATAGACATATTTAGTATAAATAGGAGTTGAGGGTATGAGAACCCTATATTGGATATTATTTTAATAGATATCTGCTCGATTGGAGGTTTCCCCCTCGAAGAGGCTCGTGAACATTGTGCTTAGAATCAAAGTGCTATTTATGTTGTTATTCTTATATCATTTTAGTGTTATTGTGGTGATTACTTTGGTTATATTGTTGTTATTCTGCCATTTCTAGCATTTTATTTCTGTTCTGCATACTTTTTATATCTGGTATATTACAATTGGTATCAGAGCACTTTCCTTGGCAGAAATTGTTGGTAATTTTTTTTCAGGGTAGAGACGTATTTCGACATCTTTAAGCCACAGAGATCTGTCATTACGCGTATAAACCCGCAGTTGAGGGATTCATACATGCCGGAAATAAAAGTGGTTCTTAAGCGCACATCTGTTGGCCACCCTTGTAACCCCTGTTGGTACCCCTTCGAGTGGTAGCATATCAGACAACAACTGTGTACGGATCAGCCTAGATTTCCTGAAGCCCTCTTTAGATAAATTGATCGGTCGCCTGATTGCTATAGTGCCACTGAGAACAACACTTAGGAAGATAGTCTCTAGTGCTTGGGTAGTCAGGTAGTACGACTAAGGGTATGGTCTATCCTCCTTAGTTAGTTCCCTGAGATATTGGGACGAGTACTACTCTTGGACCCCACATGTATATCAAAGAGCTATAGCACAGGGAAAGCCCTTGTCTGTAGAACCCTTGAATACCTAAACCTTGGGGACAGAAACATAAACAAATTAAAACAAAAAAGATATATTGTCGCGTAACTGTGTTCAGGTTGCCAAGTAAATACACATTTCTTTCTGGTTAAGAATTTGGGCATTTCCTCTCTGCGGTATTCTTCAGACTAGAGTATAACTCCGCAGGTGTTAAAAAAAAAAAAAGACTATTTCCTCTCACCATTATTTGATACATATTCCATTGGATTCATCTCTTCACCCTTATCACATTCATCCATATCATTTTTCTGAAAAAACAATTTACCCCACCGACCCCTTTTCAGTTCCCCCATCCCCATGGCCCATACCCGTATCCAAGACTTGGAAGCTTGCTTCAACACCTTACAATCTAGTCTCATCGAGACCCAACAAGAAGTGAAACAACTCAGTGCCAATGTTTCCACCATCAGTACAACCATGTAGTCCTCAATGGAGGAAGTCAAACAAGACCTCATCACCGAGATTGAATCATTCTTTTTAGCACTCTACACCAAACTACATATCCCTACAAATAACCCTTCCTCTTCCTCACCTCCACATACTGAAGGTGACCATTCCTCTCATTCCCATAACTTTCAGAACCATCACTTTTAGCGTGACCTACGCCTTCTGCCGGTGGATGTGACCAAATTTGATGGATTGAACCCCACTGGTTGGGTAACCCAAATGGAACATTATTTCTCTTTATACGACTTTACATATGACTTGGCCAAACTTCGATATGGTGTTCTCCATATATATCAAGAACGTTGGAAATGGTGGAAATGGAGAAAAACTTCTCGTCAATGGTATATTTCTTGGACACACTTTGTGGAAGATATTTATGAATGCTTTGACACTGACACCAACCATTTGGGCCATTTGAAAAAGTTGAAACAATCAAGAACAATGGAAGACTTTATAGGTGCCTTTGAGTGCCTGGATTTTCAGACAGAGGGCATGTCTGATGCCTTTTTCTGAGAATTTTTTATCAGTGGCCTCAAGGATGAGATTTGGGCCCATGTCCTCATGGCTCGGCCTCAGAGTTGGGTGGAGGATACTAAAAGAGATAAATAAGCACAACAGGTTATATCTTCTCCAAACTGGAAACCCTCCTTTATGCCTCACCCTAAACCAGTAAATCCCACTACTCCCTCCACTCCACTAAAGATTCAAAAATTGACGAAGGATGAAATGGATGAACGCCAACTCAAAGGCCTTTGTTATAATTGTGATGAAAAATATTTCCCGTGCCACAAGCATAAGGAACAAAACTTATTTTTAGCCATCTCCGAGGATATTTCAGAAGAGGATATTGAAACTCCCCTTGTGTCTGAGTCACCTGAAACCCCCGACATAAACCCTCCCTTAGACCCTCCTAAAGTAGAACCGTTCATTTCCCTCAATGCTTTCACTAGCTTATCCACTCCCCAAAACCTCAATCTAATTGGTTACATAAAGCATCGGAAGGTCATCATTATGGTTGACAGTGGAAGTACCGATAATTTTATTCATCGTCGCATTGCCCAAGAAACTCATTGCTAGATCCATGCCATCAATAATTTCCAAATCATGATTGCCAGTGGTGGATCCATGAAATGTGGAGGGCGTTGTGAAAATGTGAATCTCCAAATTGGTGACTACCACCTGAAATATCATATGTTTGCTATAGACATGGGCAGGTGTGACATTGTGTTGGGTGCAGACTGTCTAAGGAATTAGGGTCCCATTCTCATGGATTTTAAGGAATTAACCATGAAATTTTTCCAAGAGGGCTACCAATATAAGTTCCAAGGCATAACTGTCGGTTCACCTGAGATCATTAGTTCCCATTGCATGGAAAAGCTGCTCAAAAAGGGTCATTCTGGTTTTATTTCTCAACTCCATGCCATCCAAGGAACAAAAACACCCTCGGTGCCGCAAGACCTCCAAGCCATCCTTTCTAAGCATCAAGTGGTCTTTTCCACTCCCCAAGGACTCCCTCCTTCATGTGGTGTTCATGATCATTCCATTCCCCTTGCACCCGGAAGCCTTCCGCCCAATATCCATCCGTATCATCACCCCTTTTCCAAAAAAAATGAAATTGAGAAAATGGTCGAGGAACTCCTTAATGCAGGCATTATCTTCCCTATTATGAGCCCCTACTCTTCTCTTATGGTCATGGTACTAAAGAATGAAGGTTCTTGGCGAATTTGTCCTGAATTCTATGCCCTCAAGAAACTTACCATTACAGACAAATTTCCCATTCCTATAATTGATGACCTCCTGGATGAACTGAGTGGCGCCCAATTATTTACTAAACTTTATCTTCATTCGGTCTACCACCAGATACGTATGAAAGAGGCAGACATTCCCAAGACTTCCTTTAGAACTCATGAGGGCCACTATGAGTTTTTGTTCATGCCCTTTGGCTTGTGTAATACCCCCTCCACCTTCCAAAGCCTCATGAATCATGTCTTTCGTCCTTTTCTCCATCATTTTGTATTAGTTTTCTTTGATGATATCCTCATCTATAGAAATACCTGGACATAACATCTTGCTCATTTGGATCAAGTTCTCCATCTACTCTCTCAACACCAACTTTTCCTGAAACAATCTAAATGTGCTTTTGGCACCTCAAAAGTAGAGTAGTTGGCTCATCTGGTTGGAAAGGATGGCATCAGGGTGGATCCTAAAAATATTGAAGCTATGCAAGACTGGCCTCACCTAAAGACTCTCAAAATATTGTGTGGATTTATTGTCTTAACAGGTTATTATCACAAGTTTGTTAAGAATTACGGAAAGATTGCAACACCTCTCACTGCTCTCCTAAAAAATAATTCTTTCACTTGGACTCCAATTGCTACTCAAGATTTTCAAACCTTGAAGATGGCCATGTGCACCACTCCAGTCCCGGCCATTCTTGATTTCACAAAGACCTTTGTCTTTGAATGTGATGCTTCAGGGAAAGGAATTGGTGATTTCCTTATGCAAGAGGGTCAGCCTTTGGCCTTTACCAACAAGCAACTATCTTAAATAAATCTAGGCAAATCTATCTATGAAAAGGAAATGTTGGCTATTCTTCATGTCGTTGATTTGTGGCGCCCTTATCTATTGGGGCAACGCTTCCAAATTATGACATACCATCAGAGCCTCAAGTATTTTTTGGAACAACACATTTCCTCCCTGGAGCAACAAAAATGGGTAACTAAGATATTTGGATATGATTATGAGATCATTTACAAGAAAGGAAAAGAAAATGTGGTTGTGGATGCACTTTCCCGCAAATATGAAGATGAAGGATCTCTTTTTTCTCTTTCCTTCATTGTACCATATTGGCTCCAAGTTTTTCACCAGGAAAGGCTACAAGATACCAAAAGTTTGCAGCCAATCCAACAATTGCAGTCCAGTGCTCCAACTCCCCCAGGGTAATCTTGGCTCCATGATGAGCTCCGATACAAAGGCCACTTGTATTTAAGTAAACAATCAAAACTTAAATCCACGGTACTTTCTGAGCTTCATTCTACACAGACAACAGGGCACTCCGGGTTCACCAAAACGTATGACAGAGTAAAACATTATTTTTTGGGGGATGGTATGAAACAGGACATTCATAATTTTGTTGTCGAATGCGATGTGTTTCAATGCAAAAAGGGAGAAACATTCAAATCTCTGGGCACACTACAACCTCTCCTGATTCCAACTTCTTTTTGGAAGGACATCACTATGGATTTTATTACAGGCTTACCCAAATCGGGAAATAAATCAGTCATCATGGTGGTTGTTGATCACCTTTCCAAGTATGCTCATTTCTGCGCTCTTCAACACCCGTTTACAGCATCCACAGTGGCTCAAACTTTCATGGATCAGGTCTCCAAGCTCCATGGCATGCCACACTCCAATGTTTCTGATCACGACACAACTTTCACAAGCAATATTTGGCAAGAACTGTTCAAGCTACAAGGCACCAAATTGCATCTCAATAGATCTTATCATCCCCAGACTGATGGTCAAAAAAAAGTTGTCAACAAGTGTTTGGAAACATATTTGAGGTGTTTTGCCTCGGAAAAGAAAAATCATTGGGCTCAATGGTTACCTCTAGATGAATGGTGGTACAACACTTCATACCATACAGCTACACGCATGACTCCTTTTGAAGCGGTATATGGACAGGAGCCACCTTCCGTTCTCTCATACTTACTTGGTGTCTCGAAGGTCTAGGCGGTTGAATAAACACTTACAGTTCGAGAGGCTATTCTCCGTACCCTCAAAGATAATTTGGTCATGGCACATAATCGCATGAAGCAACAAGCCAATCAAGGTCACTCTGAACATCAATTTGAAGAAGGGGATGAGGTGTTTCTTTTCCTGCAACCTTACAAGAAGAATTTCGTCAAGGCCGAGCATTTTCAGAAGCTAGCACCCAAATTTTATGGTCCTTATATAGTTCTCAAGCATGTGGGACAGGTGGCCTATCAGTTAGCTTTGCCCAGTCATTCGAAGCTACATTTTGTTTTTCATGTTTCCTGCTTAAAGAAGGTGATCAGAACTAAGTGCCAAATTCAAACCAACCTTCCCAAGTTAGTCGAAGAAGGATCCATTTGGCTACAACCACAAGTAGTTTTGGACCAGCGTGAGCGGCGCCTGCATCAGAGAACCACCAAGGAAGTGTTAATCCAGTGGAAAGATACTTGCACTAATCTCACATTGTTTCTTCAAACGACCTTGCATTTGTATCTCTTTGAAAATCTAGGAGAAACTCAGGTTTTAATGGTCCCATTTTTATAATCATGTACCAAAAAGAGATAATGTATGAATTATCAATCATAGTTAAAGATAATTTAAGAACTTTATCGAACATATTTCAGGTCAATTTTAAATTTTCTTTCCCCCATTATTTTCCAAATTTGATAAACCCTTATGACCCCTATGCTTATATTTTTTCTCAACATCCCTTGAACCCTATCACTCCTTCATGACATTACACTCTTCTACTACCTTCTTTGAGCCAATACTACGCCTTTAAATCTCTTTACATTGCCAAAAAATTTAGACAAAAGGACACATGCATTCCTCCAAAAAATGGTCATATATATGGCACATGGAACCTTTAAAAGGAATATCAATATAATAAAGAACTTACTTATATGGTCGTTAATTACTCTCGTCATGTAATTTCCATTCCATACAAAAATTTTCATTCTTTCATTACAACTATTTGCGACGCATTTTTTGGGGTTAGGAAATAATAATTTTTTCAATTTATATACACATCGATTGCTTCTGTAGTATACCTAGGCAGGTACCCAATGGGAATGTGGTTATGTATTATTAGTGGAAGTCATTTAATATATGAGAATGTGGGCATTCAATGTAAGGTGGACTAGGTCCACTATAATAATAATAATAATAATAATAATAATAATAATAATAATAATAATAATAATATATTTTTAAGGTCACGACCTAGCCACACCAAATTGGTGTATGAGACCCCCTTGTTTGTGGGACAAGGAACCCACCTCCGCCCAGCGATTTGACTGGTAAAGTATACGGAGGTATACATACCCTACCCCCCTATGGATTTGAACTTGTGACCTCTTAAGAGGAAACACTTGTTCTTAACCATTAGGCCCACTCAGGTTGTATATTAATAAAGTCCCACTATGGTAGTTAAATGTAATAAATGTGAGAAGGCTCTCTAGAAGGCTCCTAGGAGATAGAGAGAGCTATATAAAAAAGTATAGGCAATGTAATGAAACACAGTGAAGAATATTGTGAATTTATCAAGCATTGTTTGAGGAGTGTATCCTTCCTTAAGGATTAATATATGGTGTTACCCTACCTCAAGGGTTTTCTCTATTTCTTGTGTTCAATATTTGGTGAATGGTTTGGATTATTCTTGTTGATATTGTGGATATATTTTGAGATTTATTTTTAGATCTATTCAGGTACATAACAATTGGTATGAAATCACTTTCCTTGGCCAAAGAAGAGAAGATTTTTTTTTTTTGGGGGCAGATTGTTTCTAGGGAAAAAAAAGGGCGGCATACTTCAGGTTCATATCTGAAACTTTGTGTAGAATTTGGCCAAAATAATTGGATATTTTAATTCCTCTCAAAAAAATACCCAATTTCAAAAACATAAATCGGCCAAAATGGATTCCGGGAAGTGAATTTATGAGAATTTTAAATTCAATAGTCTTTTAGGGTTTTTCCGTAAAAAGTCGTGATTTTCTGTAGTAAGTTATTTTTAATCCTCTTTTTTTATCAAGATTTATCCCAAGAAAGATGTTTTTTACTGGAAAAGATGATGGGCCTAATATTGAAGAATTCATAAAATACTTGAAGTCATTTTCAAAAGAGGATTGGAAACATTGGGTATTGTATTATTTAAAAGATGATGCAGTCATTTGGTGGCAATCACATAGACATAGCCAATTGATGGCACTTTTTGATGTTGCTAAAGGGAGAAACAATAGTTTATTTTTAGGTGTCAAATCTATATTACAGGTTCATGGTTGTATTCACAAATAAAATGTCATTATTTCTATTAATCCTAGTTGCCAACATAATTTTATCAATGTTCAATTGGTTAATAGATTGCAAATTTCTGCCAAGAATATCCAAAGCACACAGGTTGAGGGTAAAAATGTTCAAATTTTTAAAGATTTGAATGTTAGTATGGATAAATATGTGTTGCATTCAGATTTTCATGTTATGGATATGGATGAAGTGGATATTGTTTTGGGATATCCTTGGATAGAATCAATGGGTACCATTAATATTAATGTGCAAAAGAATTTGTTGAAGTTGTGGTTCAAGAAAAAGAAAATCAGAATGCAGGATGAGTCTCTCAGTAAGAAATATGGGCCCATGGAGTCTAGAAAATAAGTTATTGTCGAGTCTAAAGTTGAATCAAAGGCAAAGTTTACAGAAGGAGATGAAGAAAAAATACAGGAAGGACATAATCATGAAGCTAAGGAGGTCATTGAATCAAAGGCACAAATTGTTGAATATTTGAAGAAAAAAGAACAGATTCCTACAATTGTTTTATATCGCCATACACATCATATAGAGACACAATAGTCATGAAGGCAAGGGTGTGTGCATGAACACATTTATGCACGAATAGGGCACTAAACATGAAACCGATCAAGAGGTGCATGGAGGACTACCGACACTATGGGAGGATCTCAAGCTACATAAACAATCCCATGACAGCCCCGACATGATGCAGAGCAAGATCAGGGTGGCATGGAAACAAATGGACATCATGTTCGACTTCCATTGGGATGGATGGATGGTCGTACTTGGTACCGGTTGGCTACATTTCTTATCCAGTCATATTGTATGGTTTCGTCTCATGTTTAGAGGATGAAACATGTACCTAGGGAGGTAATATGGGGTACCTAGGGAGGTATCCAATGTGAATGTGGTTATGTATTATTAGTGGAAGTCATTTAATATATGATAATATGGGCATTCAATATAAGGTGGACTAGGTCCACTATATTAATAAAGGCCCACTATGGTAGTTAAATGTAATAAATGTGACAATGCTCTCTAGAAGGTTCCTAGGGGATAGAGAGAGCTATATAAAGAAATTTAGGCAATGTAATGAAACATAGTGAATAATATTGTGAATGTATCATGCATTTCTTGAGGAGTGTTATCCTTCCTTAAGGATTAATATATGGTGTTACCCTACCTCAAGGGTTTTCTCTATTTCTTGTGTTCAATATTTGGTTAATGGTTTGGATTATTAATGTCGATATTGTGGATGTATTTTGATATTTATTCTTAGATCTATTCAAGTACATAACAACTTTCGATGGAAAACCAAAAATTTAGATATGATCTAATGGAGTAAAAAGGTAATTTGTTTGGAGTTTTAAAAGGTTTGTTTTTTTGCAGTTATTTTTTTTAATATATTATTTGTAAGAATGGTTGTAAATACAAGAGAGACTTAGGTTTTAATGGTCCCATTTTTTTAATGACATGTCAGAAAGTGAACATTTCCGAATTATCAATCATAGTTAAGGCCAATTTAAGAATTTTATCGAACATATTTCGAGTCAATTTTAGATGTTTTACGTAAGATGAAAATCTTGGAGTGCAACCACACATATTTTTTTTAAATCTGCCTTGATAAATGGATCTGAATAATTCTGGAACAAGTATAAAGTAACATCCAAAACCAATACAATCTAAGAGAGTATACAAGGCTCCAATATTTCGAGTCTCCAATCAAAATTCAAAACAAAACATCATATTTCCCATATAATGCGGAGCAACAACCTAAAAATGAATATGATTCTTCTATGTACTATTCATATTCAAATAAAACTAAGAGAATACATATAATGAGTTCAAGTTCTTAGCAATTAGTGTTAATTTGTAATCACAATCTATAGAAAACACATCATAAATCTATGGTATCGCTAGATAATCTACTCTCAATGATCTTGACAATCCTCAACCATTATACCAAATGAAGGGGTGATGGTATCCTATTGTAATTGGAAATTTCAACCATTGCAACAAAGAATAAGAGCGTATGCCTTGAATATGTGTACCTCCCTTCAAATTTTCATCATCTCTTTTATCCTACCAAATTTCTTTGCCATTAACTGGAGGTAAGTATCTTATTAAGAAACTCATATACATTCAGAATATTTTGGGTTCCATATCTATACAGGGGATTCAACTTTAAAACTTGTGGTATTAATCACACAACAAAGCTCATATTAAATCAATATGCCTCAGAAAAGAACACCCCATCCCATCCCCACCCTTTGTCTCCAAAAAAATAGAGATACATTTTTATATCATCTATGACCGTGCATTTTCATACAACTCCTCTTATGCAAACAATACATAAATTATAATAGACATGTACATGATGGACAATTCTCATGCCTCTGATCTTATGAACCAACAATTGTACTGGTTAGAAAAAATTTCCACTGTAAGAAGTAACATTCCTTGAATATGGTGGAGAAGTAAGAAATGTTTCCATTTGTTCATCCATCCAAATCTATTGGTAATGATATTCCACCCTTGAAAATTATTTGTCACCTCTGCAATAATCAACAAGTAGAGAATGAGACTAGAACTTGAGAATTTGAAACTATAATCGAATTCAATTTGATTATCAAATATTAAAATCAATATCTAACATAAAATCCATGGTATAATCATTATAGAATACATGTACATGTAGATATCCTTCCCATGGTTCAATTGTCATTTGCAGAGATAGCAAGCATCGAGAAAGTGTTCAACATGAAAAACCAGAACATTTGAATATCTTTGTGGTGGCATCATAGGTAAAATATGCATCAAGGTAGTGGAAGAAGGAGGTGTAGTAACTACTAATGCTGTGCAATGCTCATTAAAAATCCCCTTGGAGGGTGTAGTTTGAAGGTATGATGACAGTCTTGATCTGATTCATGAGGCTCATGCATGTAGATCACCACGTGACATGCTTCCACTGCAACAACCATCATTGACTGCAGCAACTAGACAATCCTCGACTACAACAACCATCATTGACTGCAGTCCTTTACATATTACATTTAATGAAAAAATTAAGGTTCATCGCCTAATAACGAGGTAAACCAATATTAGTTTTGAATTTATTTTAATTTCAATATATTTTTTATCAAGAATTTCCTAAGTTCGACCTTGGAAATGTGAGAGAAATTGAAGTCATCGAGTGAATTAATAGCGATTCACTGCCTGAATCATTGCTATAGTCCCTGGGCCTTTGACGTGAACTAATTATCATATATTTTATTTGATATTGATTTCTATTCAGAAGTTAGTCATTGCTATGTAATGATTACGTATAAAAAACCAACTTAGAATTTGACCCATTTTTTTCCCTTCAAATACATTAGTGATCAAAATCAATCCATTTTAAGACTTAATAGCACTCAATAAATCATTATTATCAAGCATATCTAAAGGCCTAGTTTATGAATTTCCACCGAATAAATTGTAATATGAAATAATTTAAGTGCCATTTATTTACTTAACTCAGTGATGAAAGAATGGAAGCTCAGTTGAAGATATGGAAATAAAAAAATTCCGGAAGAAAATGTGAAGGAGAGCAAATTAAACTACCATTTCAATAATCATATATATTAAATTTTTTTTTTCTATTCCATTAATTATTATGGATTTATATAGGAATATTCACCTAAAACTATATTAATGACAAGATAGCTATATGATCTAAGAAACTATAATCTTTGAGGGTTAGCTCAGTTGGTTTAAATCCATTCGTGAGTATATCATGCTTGTTTTTTGTCACAATTTTGACTCTCTTGATTCCCCAGGGTGAGGCCCTATAATCAGGGCTGAATATTTACCTTGCTTACTATCCATATAACATGGGGTGGTATTTAGATGATTTTAACATTTCATTGGAAAAAAAAAATGATCTAAGCAACTATTTAGTTACCCGTCAGAATGAAAACAAACAAAATTAAGAACATTTCATATGTTCCTTTTAAAGTAGTCATGCATTCATTGTTATGCATGACCAACATGATATTCTCCTCTCAAGGTGGGATGTACGAGTATCTTGAAACTCAGGACCTACTAGACATCGAAGACGAAGGATATTTCTATTTCTTCTGACATCCAAGCAAATTTCTTTCGTAAGTAAAATAATCCAAATTTCTCAGTGAATGAATAGGCAGATCTATTTCAACAACTTACACCTATATACTAAATGTAGCTTAATAAACATAGTTCCTGGTTAGAGTGCACGCATATTATTGGAAAATATTTTCCTCTTGATTGATCTTGGATGTTGGACCAGATTTGTCTACATTTCAAGTGATAATCGGAGAGGTGGAAACTCTTAACCATTCGAAGGAAAAAAATTCATTGACAATTGTGAAATGTGAAAATTTATTAAATTGTAGATCAAGAAATAAAGAACTATAAAAGTTTCAATTTTAAAGGAATGTAAATTCTAATTTTTATGTCTATCAAATTGATATATATTGTTAAAAATT
This sequence comes from Picea engelmannii, assembly GCA_009831015.1. Taxonomy (NCBI): domain Eukaryota; kingdom Viridiplantae; phylum Streptophyta; class Pinopsida; order Pinales; family Pinaceae; genus Picea; species Picea engelmannii. Next base: position 647,138 of record ML784712.1, on the reverse strand, counting down.
GCAATTATAATTTTACGGTAAATTTCAAGATCAAGTAATTAAAATTCTTAGAGATAAATATGAAAAAAACTATAGTTATCAACATAAATGTCATAAGTAATTGAAATTCTTAGAGCTAAGTGTCAAACGACTATAGTTTTCAGTTGAAAGAGTTCCACAATTGAATTTGAGTTATAATTAAGAAATGAAAGCATGAAAACTTGTACAAAAACATGTTCTATATGTAGAGTTTTCAAAGTTAAACTGAACCACTTGTTCAAGCTCAAGTGGAAAAAATAATTCTAAAGAAATTAGACTAAAACACTCGATTCAAAAAATATCATCGTTTTAGTATAAAATCTAGTTAAATGTAGTCTTTTTAGTCGGTCCATTTGCATATGTCAAATTGTATATTCCTACAATTTATAATGAAATTTCTTGTTAGAACACATTGAACGAATTTCAAAATTTAAATTGTGAAGGATCTTAGTAGAACAATCTTTTGAAACATACCTTTTTTGGTTGAGGGATTCATTTGCAAAAATTAAAAAGGAAAATCTCATTATGTGACAGTTCTCTCTACTTCAACTATTGTATTGTCTTGATTGAGTATAAATTTCCCTTGAAAAAAAATTCACATAGTATGTAGATGGCATGAGATTTTTCTTGCATGTATCTTCGTATGATAAGGCTTTCAAATTCAGAATTTGTTTTCTTAATATGTCGTTAATGAACATCCTCGTTACAGCGACAAACCTCTTATAACAAGCGCAAAATAAAAAAATTGTGTGAGCGTGTGTGCAAGGGTAACTAGACATTACACTCTGCGCCGCCACATGACGACGAATCACGATGCATACAACTGCGATATCAACATAAAGATCCAAGACACATATCAACCTCTGCCAGCAATGAACAACCATCAACCGACATTTATAATATTGACTACCCGCCCATCCTACCCTGCAATGGTTAGGACCTCCAAGACACATAAGAAACGCTCAAGCCCAGGTTCCCATCGATTTTAACCATTTAAGGTCTCAGGGCTGGCGATTTTTCTGAGGAACATGGAGGTGTATACGTCCCGCCCGACCCAAGCAGACCAAGCACACAGAAGGTTTACCAACCAAGTTCAACATTATTTAAATGAACAATAACCGTTATCTACCAAATCAGAATAAATTATGGTAGTTAATTCAAGGACCTTACGCTATATATATGTTTATCAATAACAATAAAAGTTACAATAACGCTACCATAAAACACATTACATGTATATCCCATTAACATTGCAAAAATAACCATCACATTACATCTTATGTGTTATCCATCACAATAGAACTACATTATCGTTACCACAAAATGACAACACCATTACATTTTAAATCAAAAGTAACCTTGCAATAATAACAATCACATTACAAGACAATGACAATTAATACCGCAAGTACGGCGATAATCATGACATTAACACAACCATTGATATCACAATTAACAAGTTATCTATATTAAGGCAGTTTGAATTAGAGAATCATTGTTAACTTCTTAATTTACTCACTACTACTACAGTATTGCTTGGGAGTGTACTTTTAATCAACTATGAGACAAGGCAACTCTAAAATTCAAGTCTGGCTTATCAAGGTCAACATCCTAAATTGACATAACTCACAACTACTTCTGGCAACTTGTTAAGGCATAACCTAATCATATAACCAATCGAAATTTTAACAATCTAATAGTAAAAACATTTATACCATTATCCACAACTCATTATTTTAATACTAATCATCACCACCAAGTTTTATATATATTTTTGTTACCTTTAAATTTATAAAATCATTCCACAATAATTAATTAAATCTCAATGAAAAATTAATCATTTAGTAATTATAAACACAAGGCTACCAATTCCCATATACATGTTTATTCATTATTCTAATGAAAATCCCTTTTTCCAGCGCTATCCAACAGGCTTGTAACTCAATATGTGTTAGCCATTTAGAAAATATAATTAAAAAGCTACCAACCTAGAATATAGCTCGAATAATCAACATTCTGACAATATTTCTTTACCAACGTCGTCTAACAGTTTCCTTAACGTTTATGCAGAACCTGTTGACTCTGACACCTACTGTCCACCAAAGTTTCTCCCTAAGAATAGATAAAAGAATCATTAAACCAGGGTGTATCCGAGGACAATCAACCAATAAATAAAATGTCTTGGCAACAATTTATCCAAGGAGAGGGTTAAGAGTGTTGTCAAGGGTTAATAACTCACACGCCAGCCTTAAATTCGTGACAGCCAAATCATGGTTGCAATCTAGCAAGGTAATCGCTAGTAGCATCAGGGTATTAACATGTAAGGTATTTGTGACAGTAAGGATGTTTCAGTGAATCGATAAAACCCAAACTCAGTCAGGGAGAAGGAATGCTTCCAAGGAGATAAAACTTGAGGGGTCGCATCTCCAGGCAAAACGCAGGCTAGGAAAGAAAAACATTTCAGTAAAAAGAGTCTTTCATGAAAAAGTTATTTAAGAAATAATGAGACTAAATATTGATTCCAACTTATCATACTGTTGCTTCTCACCGGTAGATCCACGAGTCATTTTAACACAATACACCCCACCTCACGTTATATTCAGAATCATTAGTACAATCGGGCGACAATCTTTCAAAAAATGGCAATGGGATCTTTTTATGATCACGGGCCTGCTCCTGTCGAACTGTGAATTGATCTTGCAAATAGAAGTGTGGTTAGATCGAAGGAAGGAGACTGGTGAGATGAGAATTCATTGAGCACATTATTGAGAATGTTGGAACATTGAAATATTTGTTATTCCAGATCTGATTAAATCTAAAACACTACCAGGATATCAACAATTTTACCTCCATTACAGTCTCGGAAGGGCGCAATTATATTCTGAAGAAAAAGACAAGTTTGGTCACTAAAATCGGAAAAAGAAAGCTCGTTGGTGAAGGAGGATAGACAGTCCGTAAATACAAAAACGAAATGCCAGAACCAAAAGACAACATGATCTTTATGCAGAAGAATTCGCCAATTAAGGGAAGGGGCGCAAGGCTGGAGTTTACATAGTAAAATTACACAGCAAGGGTGAAAACATCATAAAACCTTGCCGGTGGAAAGAGGAAGGCGCAAGACTAGATTCTCCATCATTATGTTCGACAACACAGGTATTCCAACAGAGGAAGAACACCTTCAGTAACCACTCACATAACTAGATCGAATATCAACACACCGATGTTTTCACGTGGTAAAACCCCTACGGGGAAACATCCACGGCCCCAGCCAACACGGCCACTTGGAGCAGTTTACTAATGCAAAGAAAAAGATTACAGAGAGATTTTACAAGAGGTTTTCTCACAATCGATCATCGGCAAATGACCCTCCATGCTCTTTAAATAGAGATCATGGACCAATCGGGTGTTAAGCCATGGATCAATGGCCATTAAGATCGAGGAGAGTATGAATCGTCGGATCACTCTATGTCGAGAACATATCGTGACCGTCGGATTTCCTAACTACAAATGCATACTAATGCATACTAAAGAAACACACTTTTACCTAACGACATATTAGACCAAGTAGA
>ML784712.1:606857-639818 GCA_009831015.1 Picea engelmannii | reverse complement strand
TCAAAAAAGGTAACAAAAGAGAGACTTGAACTCAAGACCTCTTACTTAATAAGGCAAGTTTTAACCAAATGGTCTAGCAAAACATATTGTAATGTTCAGAAGGAGGATTGGGGGTGTTGTTGGTGTTGTTGTTGTTGTTGTTGTTGTTGTGGAAGACGGCCTTGGAGAGCATGCTCCAAAAAAACTCTTTTCACACAAGAAAAATATTTCGCTTTTCGATGACAACGAGGGTTAGATCTCGGTTAGCTTACTCGGAAGATGCACCTTTTCCTATATGTTTCTGATTTTCTGAGATCGCACAAGGTGCAGGGAAAAGAGCATACGCGGATCTAAAAGAGTAGCAGCCCGAAAATAAAAAATACAAATCGAAATAAAATCAAAACTTTGCAAAAATTAAAAAAAAATGCGTATTCAGACTTTATACCTCCGGATCTGACTGTAATGGTCGTATCTTGGGCAAACGGAAACCTTTTCGAGTGAAACGAAAAATGTTACTAAATGGAACGACTGCTCCAGACGCAATGGAATAGTCCCCTCAGCCCAGAAATGTACGAAAATTCTAGAAAATGAAGATGAGGCAACTCGACTTCACGATCTCGATCTACAACATGAGCGGGTCTTCAAACAGGCTCTGATACCATGTTCGACAACACAGGTATTCCAACAGAGGAAGAACACCTTCCGTAACCACTCACATAAACAGATCAAAGATCAACACACCGATTTTTTCATGTGGTAAAACCCCTATGGGGAAACATCCACGACCCCAGCCAACGCGGCCACTTGGAGCAGTTTATTAATGCAAATAAAAAGATTACAGAGAGATTTTACAAGAGATTTTCTCACAATCGATCATCGACAAATGACCCTCCATGCTCTCTAAATAGAGATCATGGACCAATCGGGTGTTAAGCCACGGATCAATGGTCGTTAAGATCGAGGAGAGTATGAACCGTCGGATCACTCTATGTCGGGAACATATTGTGACCGTCGGATTTCCTAACTACAAATGCATACTAATGCATACTAAAGAAGCACACTTTTACCTAATGACATATTAGACCAAGTAGATCTTAAATAACTCCTAAGTGTCTAAATATCCTAACACATTAGGCAACTCTGGAACAACATTTGTGCAATGATCATATAACGCAATCGCCGAAGTCAGACACAATTTTCTTTTTTCATCCATTACCGGATTACATTAGCCGAGTTAATATTTTTGCATCCGTCACACAAATTTAATCGCCGAAGTATATATATAAAAAAAACAGTCAACCAACAAGAACTAAATACAGATTAACTAAATATTTTTCTACTCATTACGTATGCAGATCTAAGTCATAAATCCTACATCATTCTATCATTCAAGCGAGGAGTGTACCATTGCATGTTCGCCCACTTTGAATGACTTCCGCACGCTCCGTGCCACTCCCACTCGCCGACCGTAGAGACTACATCGGTACCTCCCAGCCAATCGCTAGGGGTACCATGATTCCCCCTTAGCCCCCCGAGCCGCAAAGGGGCCACACAATATCCAGATGGTACATCTAGCTCCCAGCTCGCCTTGCAAGACCGAGCTACCACTACTATCCGAGCTGGAAAACCCAACTCCCCACAAGTAATCAGTCAAGTCACAAATCTGGTAGCGTAACGTTATGCTAACCGTTGATCCCTTACTTCCTACTCCTTCCTCTCTTTTATAGATTTTTAGAACTTCCAAACTTTCCCTAAATCTCATTTAATTTAAGTTTTAATAAAAATATTCTAATAATTCTCCTTCGTACAAGTGTCGTTCATCCCCAACTTTCCTCCAATAAATATTTTCTTTAAAATAATAATTTTTTCATTCCCCTCACCCACCTAGAGTTTCTCCTAAATTTACTCCTAGGTGTTCCTAGATTCCCTTACAGGTTTACATACTTTCCCTAAAATGAAGTTGCTAATTTAGTTCAATTTTAGAAGGTTCTTTATTGCAGATTCTTTACTAAGTTGACCTCACTTTTTACCCTAAGTTCCATTCTTGCCTTTATTATGTTTCCTCCATTCCTTAGTTTCCTAATTTTTATTATTCCCTTCTTTCCCCTTTTTATTAGAGCCAAAAATGGCAGTTGCTCAATTTAACCTCTTTTCCTTTTTATTAATAATTTAATATCTTTCACACTTTCATAAGTTAAACAATTAAATTCTTCTTTACAATTTTAAATCCACTGATTTTAATTAAATTCTTACTCTCTTCATTTTACCCCAAAATTTTTATGAAGACTAAAACTATTACTTAAGTGGTTTTGAGTTTAATTTTTATTTTTTTATTTTTATAGGGTATTTTTCTTAAGGTTTAGACAAAATTTTACCCTAGAGAAGTTTTAGACTTAGTACTTAGATTCTGAACTGGGCGACATTTAATTAGGGAAGTTGTTTAAGAATTTCTTAATGTGTTAAATATCTTAGGGCCATCTAGGTTTGTTCCCTCATCATCATCAACGCGATGTGCCCTTCAGGATGCACCATGTGCTCCAAGGGTGCCACTCGCCTCATTTTTTTCTTTTGCGCGACGTGCCCTTCAGGATGCACCACGTGCTCCAAGGGTGCCACTCACCTCGTTTGTTTCTTTTGTGCGACGTTCCCTTCAGGATGCACCACGTGCTCCAAGGGTACCACTCACCTCTTGACTGATTGGTAGACATCAATAACCCCTGGAGTCAATACTCTGCCAGGTGAACTTGTGGGAGATTAAGGGCTTCTAATGAATAATGCCCCCGCTTTATTGTGCACCGCTTAGAGTCATAGTGAGCGACTGTCGTAGTCTTCTTTCATGCCATCGTGGATCCTCTCGAACTAGGTAATCATTAACCTACATTTTGATCCACGGTGGGAGTGCTAGTAGGCTGTGGTAGGGCTGTTGTCCACACCTCTCCCTCAACCTCTCTGGTAATCATGTGTGGCCCCTTTACTCCATATGTGAGTCTGGTCGGCAAGCTATCATCAGCCTGCATGATCAACAATCTGGTCAGAACATGTCCACATCATATCATCTAATCAAATGTACTAAAATCACAGTAAAGCAATCAAACCCCAATAGCACACTCCCTGACTCAATCCGAAGTCCAAGGGTTACGTCGATGCCTCTGCATCCTCAAGGTCCAAAACCCTGCACACTAAGTAAAACCGAGTCAATAGCACCTATCTTTGTCAATGCAGTAAAACATCAGGTCATGTATCATAACGCCTCATAATCAAGAACAAATGTTTTAATATCATAAGAGTCCGTATCACTTGTGAGAAAGTATCCTCAAAGAATAAGTTTTCTCAGTGCGCCAGAGCGAGATGTTACATACACCCCCTCTTGGTCTACACTTCGTCTCGAAGTTTCATAGTATAAATGCCAAAATAAATGTGTCATAGTATCATAAGTCTATCTATCAAACAAAAATGGAGACTTCTGGTGCATACCATATGCGTCCTCCCAGGTCACCGAGTGTAGACTATAATTGTCCCACTGGACCTTGACCTGATCTACCGTTCGACGTCATAACTGTCAAACGTGGTGGTCTAAGATGTGGACTGGCTCATCTGTGAGCACTCCCTCGTCTGATACCTATAAGGAACTCAAGTCAATCACATGTGTAGGATCACTAATGTAATGTCTCAAAACAGATACATGAAAAACATCGTGCATACGCCTCAAAGAATCAGGCAAGTCTAGTCGATAGGCCACGGGCCCCTTTCTCTCCACAATCTCAAAAGGTCCCATGAACCTAGGAGAGAGTTTAGCTCCCTTTCCAAACTTGATCGAACTCTTATACAGTTTAACCCGCAAGAAGACTCGATCGCCGACCTCGTAACTACAGTCGACTCGGTGCGCATCGTCATAACTCTTCTGTCGATCCTGTGCTTCTTTAATCCTTTGTCTTATGGTTTGCATTCTCTCTTCCATTTCTTGGATCGCTTCTGGTCCCACTAGGACCCTATCCTCAAGTCGATCCCAACTCAAGTGTGTCTGACACGGTCGCCCGTAAAGAAACTCGAAAGGTGTCATCTTAATGGTGCTCTGGTAACTGTTGTTGTAAGCGAACTCCACTAGTGGCAAGAATTCCTCCCAACGCTTTTGTTGGTCCATTAGGTACATGCGTAACATGTCCTCTAAGGTCTCATTCGTTTGTTTGATCTTCCATCAGTCTCTGGGTGATACGCAGTACTAAAGTTAAGTTGAGTTCCCAAGGCCTCTTGGAAACTCGTCCAAAATCATCCAATAAACCCCGATCATCGATCGGATATAATCCTCTTAGGCACACCATGCAGCCTCACAATCTCACTGATGAAAACTCTAGCTGTGTCATGTGCCTGATACGTCGTACGCACAGGAATAAAGTGAGCACTCTTCATCAGAGTGTCTACTACTACAAAAATCGAGTCAAGTCTCCTTGTCGTCAGTGGCAATCCAACAATAAAATTCATCGAAATGACCTCCCATTTCAATTCTGGAATGGCATGTGGTTGTAGTAATCTTGTTGGGTGTCTATGTTCAGCCTTTACTTGCTGGGACTCCAGACATCTGGCCACATAGTTGACTATGTTGGCCTTCATTCCCTTCCAAAAGAATAAGGGCTTAAGGTCTTCCCTCATCTTCATGACTCCTGGGTGAGCCATGTAAATTGCTCTATGAGCCTCACTCAGGATCAAAATCCTCAACTTATCATTTGGAAGTACATAAATCTGACTTTTAAACCTCAATAGCCCATCGTTATCAAAAGAAAATCCCTCATATCATTGTACCATCTTTGTGTTTTGTCCGATAAAACTCTCGACCTCTTTGTACCTGTCATCATCACGCTGTAAAGTCAGAATCTTTTCACGTAGATTTGTCTGAAGAGGCAACACCAAAAAGATGCGTGGTCTCTGACTCAAAGCATCTGCCACTCATTTCACTAAGCAATTCCGACCAACGTCGTCGTCACGCGTTCAGGTCGGTTTGTGTAAAAATGTGTTATATTCCACAATGATCAATCTTTAGTTCAAATTTTTTTCCAACAAGGTAGTGTCTCCAAACCTTCAAGGCATATACGATGGCTAATAACTCCAAATTGGGCATAGCGTAGTTCTCCTCATGCCTTCTCAGTTTCTTCGAAATGTAAGCGATTACTCGTCCATCTTTCATTAAGACTCCACCTAAGCTTTCCTTGGATGCGTCTGTGCATACCAAGAAGGTCACATCCATGTCAGGGACCTTTAGTATCGGCGTTGTCGTCAACAACTTTTTAAGCCTCCAAAATTCTTCCTTGCATTTCTCGGTCCAAACGAACTTCTTGTTTTTCTTATGCAATTCCGTGATCTGATTTTCTATCTTCGAAAATCCCTCGACAAACCATCAATAGTATCCTGCTAAACCCATAAAGCTATGCACTTCCGTGACATTCATCGGCGCAGGCCATTCCATAATAGGCTCGACCTTCGATGGATCCACGGTGATGCCTTCGTCGGACATGACATGCCCTAAGTAGTGAATCTTCAATTGATAAAAAGAGCATTTAGACAATTTCACATACAATTTGTGCTCTCGCAGACACTACAGTACCAAGCGCAAGTGTTCTTCATGCTCCTCCGTCGTACGAGAGTAAATCAAAATATCGTCAATGAACAGTTGGACGAACTTGTCCAAGTACTCACGGAACACCCCGTTCATCAACTCATAAATACGCCTCGGGTGTTTGTTAGTCCAAATGGTAAAACAATAAACTCGTAATGTCCAAACCTTGTCTTAAAGGCGGTCTTAGGGACGTCATCCTCCTTGATCCGCAATTGGTGATACCCTGATCACAAATCAATCTTGGAGAACACTTTCACACCCTTCATTTGATCGAACAGATCATCAATTCTCGGCAAGGGATACTGATTCTTGATCGTAGCCTTGTTCAATTGATGGTAGTCAATGAAAAGCCTCCACGATCTATCCTTCTTTTGTATGAAAATAACTAGTGCACCCCATGGTGACACACTAGGACGTATCAGTCCCAGGTCCAACAACTCCTTCAGTTTCATTTTCAACACTTGTAACTCTGGGGTAGACATCCGATAAGGCGTTCTTTCTATCGGTTCAGTCCCCAGTTTTAGGTCTATGGTAAACTCCAATTCCCTCTCCGGCGGCATCCCAGGTAACTCCTCCGGAAATATGTCCACAAACTCTCTCACCACCGGAAGGTGTTCTAGACCTTCTACTACTCCCTTCTCATTTAACACAAGGATCGCATAAATCTTTCACCCCTTGAACATACTCTTTCGTAGCTATAAGGAAGAGACGAATCTCAGGGAAACTCCCTGGGTCCATCCTATAATCACACATCTCTGTCCCTCGTCATCGACCAAGCTCAACCATTTCGTCTTATAGTTGAGTATCGCCTCATGCGATTCCAACGAATCCATACCAATAATGACATCATAAGATCCTAAGATCGTGACATACAAGTTGCCCCTCGTGAAAAACTCTCCCAAGTTAATTGCATAGCCCGTAACCTTTCCTCCAACCTTCTGTTTGGCTCCAGAAGCCATCTCCACGAAGCTAAACTCATCCTATTCGACTGCCTTTACCTTAATCCTTTTTAGCACTGCACCGGAAATGAAACTCTCGGTAGCACCGAGATCTATCAAAATACTAAGGGTCTGGTCAACAACAATACCTATCATCTCGAGCAAAGTCGACTCATGCTCTGCCTGGCGGTTATTCACCCCTGCATGAATCCGATGGGCCTTGCCCATATCTCCCATGGTAGTGGGTCCTACTGATCCATACACTCTGGTCCTCTCCACAGGACAGTCGCGCTGGTAGTGCGGCTCCCCACACGTCCAACACCCCTTCTTCTGCCCAGTAGTCCTGGTACCCGAAGTAGAAGATGACAGCTCACCGGCCTGTAACCCTGGTCTATTCTGCTGAACAAGTCTAAACTGTTGTTGCTGCGGGCGATGCTGCTGCTGATGTTGTGGTCCCCTATAAGATGTGTGATGCTATTGTGTTGGTCACCGGGGTGTGGTGAAAGTGGATCCCCTATGGAAGCCACGATATCCCAGCGTATGTCTTGTTGGTATTTGGTGTTGCTGTGTTCCAGATGAAAATTGCCCTACTGGTCTTGCTGGAGTCCTAGTCTGACCCCCACTGATAAGCTCCTCCTCTGCTATGAGGGCCTTCTGGACGACATCGTGCAAGGTTTGAGGCATCAAAATACTAACCTTTGCACGCAGGCGTCCATTAAGGCCGAAAACGAACCGGTTGACCTTAAGTTTCTTTGTGTTAAGGTGCGGAGCATACCAAAGAAACTCCATAAAACGGGTCTCGTATTCGGGCACCATACGACCTCCCTGTCGTAGGGCGTTGAACTCATTGAGTTGATGCTCAATGAATTCCTCTGAAAGGTACCTCTCTCGGAACCATTCCTCAAACAGTTCCCATGACACGTCTTCAACGACAATGTTCAGTTGTGGTAGGAGCTTCTTCCACCATAGAATAGCACTCCCCTTCAGTTGAAATACCACCATGTGGACCTTCATGTTGGAGGTATAATCGTGAAGTGTGAAGCACATCACCATGTTCTCCAACCATGCCTCGGCGGTTGCGCCATCCGAGGTACCAAAGAACTCGGGAAATTTGACCTTCTCGAGTTCACGGTGAATGCTACCAGTAACGGTCAGTGCGTGCAACAGAGCCTGAGTAGGTGTCAGTGCCTTGGCCTCATCTCTATCCAAATGGCTGACGAGTGCCTCAGACATGCGTTAAAATATCTCATCATCCCAACAACATTGCCAACTACTATCTGCTCCTGTCCAAGAACCTTCTCGTCTCCTTTGGGGTTAGACCCCTCATGTGTGGATGCTACTGGAGGCATCGCGCCTCCTCCCCTGGAACCCTGTCGTTTGCCTCTGTGGTGTCCTCTAACCATGATTACCTTCATGAACACAATCAAATCGATTAGCAACAGTATATCAAATCATGTCAACGAAAGTCGTAGCGATCCCAAGTCGCGGGTTGAACCCGCTCTGATACCATATGTAATGAACCTCCTCGTTACAGCGACAAACCTCATATAACCAGTGCAATTTTTTATTTTTATTGTGAGCGTTTGTGCAAGGGTAACCAGACATTACACTCTGCACTGCCACATGACGAATAATCAAAACGCATAGAATTGCGATATCAACATAAAGATCCAAGACGCATATCAACGTCTTCCAGCAATGAACAACCATCAACCGACATTTATAAGACTCACTACCCGCCCATCCTACCCTGTAATGGTTAGGACCTCCAAGACACATAAGCAATGCTCAATCCTAGGTTCCCATCGATTTTAACCATTTAAGGTATCAGGGCTGGCGACTATTCTGAGGAACATGGAGGTGTCTACGTCCCGCCCGACCTAAGCAGACCAAGCACACAGAAGGTTTACCAACCAAGTTCAACATTATTTAAATGAACAATAACCCTTATCTACCAAATCAAAATAAATTATGGTACTTAATTCAAGGACCTTACGCTATATATATGTTTATCAATAAAAATAAAGTTACAATAACGCTACCATAAAACACATTACATTTATATCCCATTAACTTTGCAAAAATAACCATCACATTACATCTTATGTGTTATCCATCACAATAGAACTGCATTATCATTACCACAAAATGACAACACCATTACATTTTAAATCAAAAATAACCTTGCAATAATAACAATCAAATTACAAGACAATGACAATTAATACCGCAAGTACGACGATAATCATGACACTAACACAACCATCGATATCGCAATTAACAGGTTATCTATATTAAGGCAGTTTGAATTAGAGAATCATTGTTAACTTCTTAATTTACTCACTACTACTACAGTATTGCTTGGGAGTGTACTTTTAATCAACTATGAGACAAGGCAACTCTAAAATTCAAGTCTGGCTTATCAAGGTCAACATCCTAAATTGACATAACTCACAACTACTTCTGGCAACTTGTTAAGGCATAACCTAATCATATAACCAATCGAAATTTTAACAATCTAATAGTAAAAACATTTATACCATTATCCACAGCTCATTATTTTAATACTAATCAACACCACAAAGTTTTATATATATTTTTGTTACCTTTAAATTTATAAAATCATTCCACAATAATTAATTAAATCTCAATGAAAAATTAATCATTTAGTAATTATAAATACAAGGCTACCAGTTCCCATATACGTGTTTATTCATTATTCTAACAAAAATTACTTTTTCCAGCGCTATCCAACAGGCTTCTAACTCAATCTGCATTAGCCATTTAGAAAATATAATTAAAAACCTACCAACCTAGAATATAGCTCGAATAATCAGCATTATGACAGTATTTCTTTACCAACGTCGTCTAACAGTTTCCTTAATGTTTATGCAGAACCTATTGACTCTGACACCTGTTGTCCACCAAAGTTTCTCCCTAAGAATATATAAAAGAATCATTAAACCAGGGTGTATCCGAGGACAATCAACCAATAAGTAAAATGTCTTGGCAGCGATTTATCCAAGGAGAGAGTTAAGAGAGTTGTCAAGGGTTAATAACTCACACACCAGCCTTAAATTCATGACAGCCAAATCGTGCTTGAAATCTTGCAAGGTAATCGCTCGTAGCATCAGGGTATTAACAGGTAAGGGATCCGTGACAGTAAGGACATTTCAGTCAATCGAGAAAACCCAAACTCAGTTAGGGAGAAGGAATGCTTCCAAGGAGATAAAACTTGAGGGGTCGCATCTCCATGCAAAACACAGGCTAGGACAATAAAACATTTCAATAAAAAGAGTCTTTCATGAAAAAGTTATTTAAGTAATAATGAGAGTAAATCTTGATTCCAACTTATCATACCGTGGATTCTCACCGACAGATCCACGAGTCATTTTAACACAATACACCCCACCTCACGTTATATTCAGAATCATCATTATAGTTGGGCGACAATATTTCAAAAACTAGCAATGGGATATTTTTATGATCACGAGCTTGCTCCTGTCGAACCGTGAATTGATCTTGCAAAGCGAAGTGTGGTTAGATCGCAGGAAGGAGACTGGTGAGATGAGAATTCGTTGAGCACATTATTGAGAATGATGGAACATTGAAATAGTTGTTATTCCAGATCTGATTAAATCTAAAACACTACCAAGATATCAACAATTTTACCTCCATTACAGTCCCGGAAGGGCGCAATTATATTCTGAAGAAAAAGACAAGTCTGGTCGCTGAAATTGGAAAAAGAAAGCTTGTTGGAGAAGGAGGATATATAGTCAGTAAATACAAAAACAAAATGCCAGAACCAAAAGCCAGCATGATCTTTACGCAAACGAATTCGCTAATTAAGGGAAGGGGCGCAAGGCTAGAGTTTACATAGTAAAATTACACAGCAAGGGTGAAAACATCATAAAACCTTGCCAGTGGAAAGAAGAAGGCCCAAGAATAGATTCTCCATCATTAGGCAACTCAGTAACAACATTTGTGCAATGATCATATAATGCAATCGCCGAAATCAGACACAATTTTATTTTTTCATCCATTACCGGATTACATTAGCCGAGTTAGTATTTTTGCATCTGTCACACAAATTTAATCGCCGAAGTATATATAAAAAAAAAGAGTCAACCAACAAGAACTAAACACAGATTAACTAAATATTTTTCTACTCATTACGTATGCATATCTAAGTCATAAATCCTACATCATTCTATCATTCAAGTGAGGAGCGTACCGTTTCATGTTCTCCCGCTTCGAATGACGTCCGCGCGCTCCATGCCACTCCCCCTCGCCGACTGTCGAGACTACACCGGTACCTCCAAGCCAATCGCTAGGGGTACTCTTCTTCCCCCTTAGCCCTCCGAGCCGCAAAGGGGCCACACAATATCCAGATGGTACGTCTAGCTCCCAGCTCGCCTCGCAAGGCCGAGCTACGACTCCTATCCGAGTTGGAAAACCCAACTCCCCATAAGAAATCAGTCAAGTCAAAAATCAGGAAGCATAATGTTACGCTAACCGACAATCCCTTACTTCCTCCTCCTTCCTCTCTTTTATAGATTTTTAGAACTTCCAAACTTTCCCTAAATCTCATTTAATTTAAGTTTTAATAAAAATCTTCTAATAATTCTCCTTCGTACAAGTGTCGTCCATCCCCCACTTTCCTCCAATAAATATTTTCTTTAAAATAATAATTGTTTCATTCCCCTCACCCACCTAGAGTTGCTCCTAAATTTACTCCTAGGTGTTCCTAGATTCCCTTACAGGTTTAAATACTTTCCCTAAAATGAATTTGCTAATTTAGTTCAATTTTAGAAGGTTCTTTATTGCAAATTCTTTACTAAGTTGACCTCGCTTTTTACCCTAAGTTCCCTTCTTGCCTTCATTATGTTTCCTCCATTCCTTAGTTTCCTAATTTTTATTATTCCCTTCTTTCCCCTTTTTATTAGAGCCAAAAATGGCAGTTGCGCAATTTAACCTCTTTTCCTTTTTATTAATAATTTAATATATTTCACACTTTCACAAGTTAAACAATTAAATTCTTCTTTACAATTTTAAATCCACTGATTTTAATTAAATTTTTACTCTCTTCATTTTACCCCAAAATTTTTATGAAGACTAAACTATTACTTAAGTGGTTTTGAGTTTAATTTTTATTTTTTTATTTTTATAGGGTATTTTTCTTAAGGTTTAGACAAAATTTTACCCTAGAGAAGTTTGAGACTTAGTACTTAGATTCTGAACTAGGCGACATTTAATTAGGGAAGTTGTTTAAGAATTTCTTAATGTGTTAAATATCTTAGGGCCATATAGGTTTGCTCCCTCATCATAATCAACGCGATGTGCCCTTCGGGACACACCATGTGCTCCAAGGGTGCCACTCGCTTCGTTTGTTTCTTTTGCGCGACATGCCCTTCAGGATGCACCACGTGCTCCAAGGGTGCCACTCACCTCGTTTGTTTCTTTTGTGCGATGTGCCCTTCAGGATGCACCACGTGCTCCAAGGGTGCCACTCGCCTCTTGACTGATTGGTAGACATCAATAACCCCTGGAGTCAATACTCCTCCAGGTGAACTTGTGGGAGATTAAGGGATTATAAGGAATAAGGCCCCCGCTTTATTGCACGCCCCTTAGAGTCATCGTGAGCGACTGTCGTAGTCTTCCCTCATGACATCGTGTATCCTCTCGAACTAGGTAATCATTAACCTACAGTTCGAGCCACGACGGGAGTGCTAGTAGACTGTGGCAGGGCTGTTGTCCACACCTCTCCCTCAACCTCTCTGGTAATCGTGTGTGGTCCCTTTACTCCATATGTGAGTCTGGTCGGCAAGCTATCATCAACCTGCATCATCAACAATCTGGTCAGAACATGTCCACATCATATCATCTAATCAAATGTACTAAAACCACAGTAAATCAATCAAACAAAAATAGCACACTCCCTGACTCGATCCGAAGTCCAAGGGTTACGTCGATGCCTCTACATCCTCAAGGTCCAAAACCCTGCACACTCAGTAAAACCGAGTCAATAACACATGTCTATGTCAATGCAGTAAAACATCAATTCATCTATCATAACACCTCATAATCAAGAACAAATGTTTTAATATCATAAGAGTCCAGATCACTTGCGAGAAAGTATACTCAAAGAATACGTTTTCTTAGTGTGCCAGAGCGAGATGTTACATACACCCCCTCTTGGTCTAAACTTCGTTCCGAAGTTTCATAGTATAAATGCCAAAATAAATGTGTCACAGTATCATAAGTCTATCTATAAAATAAAAATGGAAACTGCTGGCGCATACCATATGCGTCCTCCCAGGTCATTGAGTGCGAACTATAATTGTCCCACTAGACCTTAACCTGATCTACCAATCGACTTGTAACTGTCGAACATGGTGGTCTAAGATGCGGACCGACTTAGTCGTGAGCGCTCCATCGTCTGATACCTGTAAGGAACTCATGTCAATCACATGTGTAGCATCACTAATGTAATGTCTCAAAACAGATACATGAAAAACATCGTGTATAGGCCTCAAAGAATCAGGCAAGTCTAGTCGATAGGCCACGGGCCCCTTTCTCTCCACAATCTCGAAAGGTCCCATGAACCTAGGAGAGAGTTTAGCTCCCTTTCCAAACTTGATCGAACTCTTATGCGGTTTAACCCGCAAGAAGACTCGATCGCCAACCTCGTAACTACAGTCGACTCGGTGTGCATCCGCATAACTCTTTTGTCGATCCTGCACTTCTTTAATAATTTGTATTATGGTTTTCATTTGCTCTTCCATTTCATGGATCGCTTTTGGTCCCACCAGGACCCTATCCTCAAGCCGATCCAAACTCAAGGGCATCCGACACGGTCGCCCGTAAAGAAACTCGATAGGTGTCATCCTAATGGTGCTCTAGTAATTGTTGTTGTAAGTGAACTCCACTAGTGGCAATAATTCCTCCCAATGCTTTTGTTGGTCCATTAGGTCTATTTCGTTCGTTTGATCTGTCCATCAGTCTTTGGGTGATACGCAGTACTAAAGTTAAGTTGAGTTCCCAAGGCCTCTTGGAAACTCGTCCAAAATCGTCTAGTAAACACCGATCCTCGATCAAATATAATCTTCTTAGGCACGCCATGCAGCCTCAAAATCTCACTGATGAAAACTCTATCTGTGTCAGGTGCCCGATACGTCGTACGCATAGGAATAAAGTGAGCACTCTTCGTCAGAGTGTCTACTACTAAAAAAATCGAGTCAAGTCTCCTTGTCGTCATTGGCAATCCAAAAATAAAATCCATCGAAATGACCTCCCATTTCGATTCTGGAATGGCATGTGGTTATAGTAATCCTGTTGGGTGTCTATGTTGAACCTTTACTTGCTAGCACTCCAGACATCTAGCCACATAGTTGACTATGTCGGCCTTCATTTCCTTCCAAAAGAATAAGGGCTTAAGGTATGCCCTCATCTTCGTGAGTCCTGGGTGAGCCATGTAAACTGCTCTATGAGCCTCTCTCAGGATCAACATCCTCAACTTGTCGTTTGGCGGTACGTAAATCCGACTTTTAAACCTCAATAACCCATCGTTATCAAAAGAAAATCCATCATATCGTGGTACCATCTTTGTGTTTTGTCCGATAAAACTCTCGACCTCTTTGTACCAGTCATCATCACGCTGTAAAGTGAGAATCTTTTCACGTAGATTTGTTTGAAGAGGCAACACCAAAAAGATGCATGGTCTCTGACTCAAACCATCTTCCACTCGGTTCACTATTCCCTTTATGTAAGTAATATCAAATTCGTACTTGCTAAGCAATTCCGACCAACGCCGTTGTCACGCGTTCAGGTCAGTTTGTGTAGAAATGTGTTGTATTCCACAATGATCAGTCTTTAGTTCAATTTTTTTTCCAACAAGGTAGTGTCTTCAAACCTTCAAGGCATATACGATGGCTAATAACTCCAAATCGTGCGTCGCGTAGTTCTCCTCATGCCTTCTCAGTTTCCTCGAAATGTAAGTGATTACTCGTCCGTCTTTCATTAAGACTCCACCTAAGCCTTCCTTGGATGCATCTGTGCATACCAAGAAGTTCGCATCCATGTCAGGGACCTTTAGTATCAGTGTTGTCCTCAACAACTTTTTAAGCCTCCAAAATGCTTCTGTGCATTTCTCGGTCCAAACGAACTTCTTGTTTTTCTTCTGCAATTCCGTGATCGGATTTTCTATCTTCAAAAATCCCTCTACAAACCGTTGATAGTATCCTTCTAAACCCATAAAGCTATGCACTTGCGTGACATTCTTCAGCGCAACCCATTCCATAATAGCCTCGACCCGTGTTGGATCCACGGTGATGGCTTCGTCGGAGATGACATGCCCTAAGTAGTGAATCTTCAATTGATAAAAAGAGCATTTGGACAATTTCCCATAGAATTTGTGCTCTCGCAGACACTGCAGTACCAAGCGCAAGTGTTCGTCATGCTCCTCCATCATAGGAGAGTAAATCAAAATATCGTCAATGAACACTTGGATGAACTTGTCCAAGTACTCACGAAACACCCCATTCATCAACTCATAAATACCCCTGGGGCGTTTGTCAGTCCAAACGGTAAAACAGTAAACTTGTAATGTCCAAACCTCGTCCTAAAGGCAGTCTTAGGGACGTCATCCTCCTTGATCTGCAACGCGTGATACCCTGATCAAAAATCAATCTTGGAGAACATCGTCGCACCCTTCATTTCATCGAATAGATAATCAATTCTCGGCAAGGGATACTGATTCTTTATCGTAGCCTTGTTCAGTTGATGATAGTCACGATCCGTCCTTCTTTCATATGATAATAACTGGTTCACCCCACGGTTACACACTAGGACGTATCAGTCTCAGGTCCAACAACTCCTTTAGTTGCATTTTCAACTCTTGTAACTCTAGGGTGGACATCCGATAAGGATTTCTTGCTATCAGTTCAGTCCCCAGTTTTAGGTCTATGGTAAACTCCAATTCCCTCTCCAGTGGCATCCCAGGTAAATCCTCTGGAAATACGTCCGCAAACTCTCTCACCACCGGAAGGTGTTCTAGACCTTCTGCTACTCCCTTCTCGTTTAATGCAAGGATCGCATAAAGCTTGCACCCCTTGCGCGTACTCTTCTGTAGCTGTAAGGAAGAGACGAATATCAGGGAAACTCCCTGGGTCCATCCTACAATCAAACGTCTCTGTCCCTCGTCATCGACCAAGCTCAACTGTTTCGTCTTACAGTTGAGTATCACCTCATGCAATTCCAACGAATCCATACCAATCATGACATCATAAGATCCTAATATCCTGACGTACAAGTTGGCCCTCGTGACAAACTCTCCCAGGTTAAGGGCACATCCCGTAACCTTTCCTCCAACCTTCTGTTTCGCTCCAGAAGCCATCTCCACAAAGCTAAACTCATCCTATTTGACTGCCTTTACCTTAATCATTTTTAGCACTGCACCAGAAATGAAACTCTCGGTAGCACCGGGATCTATCAAAATGTTGAGGGTCTAGTCAACAACAATACCTATCATCTCGAGCACAGTCGAATGATGCTCTGTCTGGCAGTTATTCGCCGCTGCATGAATCCTATGGGCCTTGCCCATATCTCCCATGGTAGTGGTTCCTACTGATCCGGACACTCTAGTCCTCTCCACAGGACAGTCATGCTGGTAGTGTGGCTCCCCACATGTCCAACACCCCTTCTTCGGCCCAGTAGTCCTGGTACCCAAAGTAGAAGATGACAGCCCACCATCCTGGAACCGTGGTCTATTCTGTTGAACAGGCCTAAACTACTGCTACTGCGGGAAACGCTACTATTGATGCTATGGTCCCCTATAATATGTTTGTTGTTGATGTGGTGGTCACCGGGGTGTGGTGAAAGTGGATCCCCTCTAGAAGCCACGATATCCCGTCGTATGTCTCGCTGGTGTTTGGTGCTGTTGTGTTCCAGATGAAACCTGCCCTGCTGGTCTCACTGGAGTCCTAGTCTGACCCCCAGTGATAAGCTCCTCCTCTGCTATGAGGGCCTTCTGGATGACATCGTGCAAGGTTTGAGGCATCAAAATCCTAACCTTTGCACGCAGGCTTCCATTAAGGTCAAACACGAACCGGTTGACCTTAAGCTTCTTTGTGTTAAGGTGCAGAGCATTCCGGAGTAGATCAATAAAATGGGCCTCGTATTCAGGCACTGTACGACCTCCCTGTCCTAGGGCGTTGAACTCATTGAGTTGACACTCAATGAATTCCTCTAAAAGGTACCTCTCTCGGAACCATTCCTCGAACAGTTCCCATGACACGTCTTCGACGACCATGTTCAGCTGTGGTAGGAGCGTCTTCCACCATAAAAGAGCGCTCCCCTTCAGTTGAAATACTGCCATGTGGACCTTCATGTTGGAGGTATAATCGCGAAGTGTGAAGAACATCACCATGTTCTCCAACCACGCCTCGGCGGCTGCGCCGTTCGGGGCACCAAAGAACTCGAGAAATTTGACCTTCTCGAGTTCATGGTGAATGCTACCAGTATTGGTCGGTGTGCACGGTGGAGCCTGAGCAGGTGTCGGTGCCCTAGCCTCATCTGTCCAAATGGTTGATCAGTGCCTCAGACATGCACTAAAAATATCTCATCATCCCGACAACATTGGAAACTACTATCTTCTCCTGTCCAAGAACCTTCTCGTCTCCCTGGGGGTTAGACCCCTCATGTGTGGATGCTACTGAAGGCATCGTGCCTCCTCCCCTGGCACCCCTTCATCTGCCTCTGTGGCCTCCTCTAACCATGATTACCTGCATGCACACAATCAAATCGATTAGCAACAGTATATCAAATCATGTCAACGAAAGTCGTAGCGATCCCAAGTCGTGGGTTGAACCCGCTCTGATACCATATGTAATGAAACTCCTCGTTACAGTGACAAACCTCTTATAACAAGTGCAATTTTTTTTTTTTGTGAGCGTGTGTGCAAGGGTAACCAGACATTACACTCTGCGTCGCCACATGACGAAGAATCATAACGCATACAATTGCGATATCAACATGAAGATCCAAGACGCATATCAATGTCTGCCAGCAATGAACAACCATCCACCGACATTTATAAGACTAACTACCCGCCCATCCTACCCTGCAATGGTTAGGAGCTCCAAGACACATAAGCAACTCTCAAGCCCAGGTTCCCATCAATTTTATCCATTTAAGGTATCAGGGCTGGCGCCTGTTCTGAGGAACATGGAGGTGTCTATGTCCCACCCGACCCAAGCAGACCAAGCACACGAAAGGTTTACCAACCAAGTTCAACATTATTTAAATGAACAATAACCCTTATCTACCAAATCAGAATAAAGTATGGTACTTAATTCAAGGACGTTACGCTATATATATGTTTATCAATAACAATAAAAGTTACAATAATGCTACCATAAAACACATTACATTTATATCCCATTAACGTTTTCCAGCACTTTCCAATAGGCTTCTAACTCAATCTGCATTAGCCCTTTAGAAAATATAATTAAAAAGCTACCAACCTAGAATATAGCTCGAATAATCAACATTATGACAGTATTTCTTTACCAGCGCCATCTAACAGTTTCCTTAATGTTTATGTAGAACCTGTTGACTCTGAAACCTGTTGTCCACCAAAGTTTCTCCCTAAGAATATATAAAAGAATCATTAAACCGGGGTGTATCCGAGGACAATCAACCAATAAATAAAATGTCTTGGCAGCGATTTATCCAAGGAGAGAGTTAAGAGTGCTGTCAAGGGTTAATAACTCACACGCCAGCCTTAAATTCATGACAGCCAAATCGTGGTTGAAATATTGCAAGGTAATCGCTGGTAGCATCAGGGTATTAATAGGTAAGGGATCTGTGACAGTAAGGACATTTCAGTCAATCAAGAAAACCCAAACTCAGTCAGGGAGAAGGAATGCTTCCAAGAAGATAAAACTTGAGGGATCGCATCTCCACGCAAAACACAGGCTAGGACAACAAAACATTTAAATAACAAGAGTCTTTCATGAAAAAGTTATTTAAGAAATAATGAGAGTAAATCTTGATTCCAACTTATCATACCGTGGCTTCTCACCGGCAGATCCATGAGTCATTTTAACACAATACACCCCACCTCACGTTATATTCATAATCATCAGTACAGTCGGGTGACAATCCTTCAAAAACTTGCAATTGGATATTTTTATGATCACGAGCCTGCTCCTGTCGAACTGTGAATTGATCTTGCAAAGTGAAGTGTGGTTAGATCGTAGGAAGGAGACTGGTGAGATGACAATTCGTTGAGCACATTATTGAGAATGATGGAACATTGAAATAGTTGTTATTCCAGATATGATTAAATCTAAAACACTACCAGGATATCAACAATTTTACCTCCATTAGAGTCCCGGAAGGGCGCAATTATATTCTGAAGAAAAAGACAAGTCTGGTTGCTAAAATCGGAAACAAAAAGATCGTTGGCGAAGGAGGATATACAATCAGTAAATACAAAAACGAAATGCCAGAACCAAAATCCAGCATGATCTTTACGCAGAAGAATTCGCCAATTAAGGGAACGGGCGCAAGGCTGGAGTTTACACAGTAAAATTACACAACAAGGGTGAAAACATCATAAAACCTTGCCAGTGGAAAGAAGAAGGCGCAAGACTATATTCTCCATCATTAGGCAACTCGAGAACAACATTTATGCAATGATCATATAACACAATCGCCGAAGTCAGACACAATTTTATTTTTTCATCCATTACCGGATTACATTAGACGAGTTAGAATTTTTGCATCCGTCACACAAATTTAATTGCCGAAGTATATATAAAAAAAAAACAGTCAACCAACAAGAACTAAACACAGATTAACTAAATATTTTTCTACTCATTACGTATGCAGATCTAAGGCATAAATCCTACATCATTCTATCATTCAAGCGAGCAGCGTACCGTTGCATGTTCGCTCGCTTCGAATGACGTTCGTGCGCTCCGTGCCACTCCCACTTGCCGACCGTCGAGACTACACCGGTACCTCCCAACCAATCGCTAGGGGTATTCTTCTTCCCCCTTCTCTCCCAAATCGCCTCGCAAGGCTGAGCTACCACTCCTATCCGAGATGGAAAACCCAACTCCCCACAACTAATCTGGCAGTGTAACGTTACGCTAACTGCCAATCCCTTACTTCCTCCTCCTTCCTCTCTTTTATAGATTTTTAGAACTTCCAAACTTTCCCTAAATCTCATTTAATTTAAGTTTTAATAAAAATCTTCTAATAATTCTCCTTCCTACAAGTGTTGTCCATCCCCCACTTTCCTCCAATAAATATTTTCTTTAAAATAATAATTGTTTCATTCCCCTCACCCACCTAGAGATGCTCCTAAATTTACTCCTAGGTGTTCCTAGATTCCCTTACAGGTTTAAATACTTTCCCTGAAATGAAGTTTCTAATTTAGTTCAATTTTAGAAGGTTCTTTATTGCAGATTCTTTACTAAGTTGACCTCGCTTTTTACCCTAAGTTCCCTTCTTGCCTTTATTATGTTTCCTCAATTCCTTAGTTTCCTAATTTTTATTATTCCCTTCTTTCTCCTTTTTATTAGAGCCAAAAATGGCAGTTGCGCAATTTAACCTCTTTTCCTTTTTAATAATAATTTAATATCTTTCACACTTTCACAAGTTAAACAATTAAATTCTTCTTTACAATTTTAAATCCACTGATTTTAATTAAATTCTTACTCTCTTCATTTTACCCCAAAAATTTTATGAAGACTAAAACTATTACTTAAGTGGTTTTCAGCTTAATTTTTTTTTTTTTATAGTGTATTTTTCTTAAGGTTTAGACAAAATTTTACCCTGGAGAAGTTTTAGACTTAGGAATTAGATTCTGAACTTGGCGACATTTAATTAGGGAAGTTGTTTAAGAATTTCTTAATGTGTTAAATGTCTTAGGGCCATCTAGGTTTGTTCCTTCATCATCATCAACACGACGTGCCCTTCAGGACGCACCACGTGCTCCAAGGGTGCCACTCACCTTTTCTGTTTCTTTTGCACGACGTGCCCTTCAGGATGCACCGCATGCTCCAAGGGTGGCACTCACCTCGTTTGTTTCTTTTGTGCGACGTGCCCTTCAGGATGCACCGCGTGCTCCAAGGGTGCCACTCGGCTCTTGACTGATTGGTAGACATCAATAACCCCTGGAGTCAATACTCCGACAGGTGAACTTGTGGGAGATTAAGGGCTTCTAAGGAATAAGGCCCCTGCTTTATTGCGTTCCCCTTAGAGTCATCATGAGAGATTGTCGTAGTCTTCCCTCACGACATTGTGGATCCTCTCGAACTAGGTAATCGTTAACCTACAGTTCGAGCCATAGTCGGAGTGCTAGTAGGCTGTGGCAGGTCTGTTGTCCACACCTCTCCCTCAACCTCTATGGTAATCGTGTGTGGCCACTTTACTCCATATGTGAGTCTGGTCGACAAGCTATCATCAACCTGCATCATCAACAATCTGGTCAGAACATGTCCACATCATATCATCTAATCAAATCAAACCCCAATAGCACACTCCCTGACTCGATCCGAAGTCCAAGGGTTATGTCGATGCCTCTGCATCCTCAAGGTCCAAAACCCTGCACACTCAGTGAAAGCGAGTCAATAGCACATGTCTATGTCAATGTAGTAAAACATCAGGTCATCTATCATAATGCCTCATAATCAAGAACAAATGTTTTAATATCATAAGAGTCTGGATCACTTGCGAGAAAGTATCCTCAAAGAATAAGTTTTCTCAGTGTGCCAGAGTGAGATGTTACATACACCTCCTCTTGGTCTAAACTTCGTCTCGATGTTTCATAGTATAAATGCCGAAATAAATGTATCATAGTATCATAAGTCTATCTATCAAACAAAAATGGAAACTGTTGGCGCATACCATGTGCATCCTCTCACGTCGTCGAGTGCAGACTATAATTGTCCCACTGGACCTTGACCTGATCTACCATTCGACGTCGTAACTATCGAACATGGTGGTCTAAGATGCGGACCAGATCAGTCGTGAGCGCTCCCTCGTCCGATACCTGTAAGGAACTCATGTCAATCACATGTGTAGGATGACTAATGTAATGTCTCAAAACAGATACATGAAAAACATGGTGCATACGCCTCAAAGAATCAAGCAAGTCTAGTCGATAGGCCATGGGCCCCTTTCTCTCCACAATCTCGAAAGGTCCCATGAACCTAGAAGAGAGTTTAGCTCCCTTTCCAAACTTGATCTAACTCTTATGTGGTTTAACCTGCAAGAAGACTCGATCGCTGACCTTGTAACTACAGTCGACTCAGTGCGCATCGGCATAACTCTTCTATTGATCCTGCGCTTCTTTAATCCTTTGTATTATGGTTTGCATTTGCTTTTCCATTTCTTGGATCGCTTCTGGTCCCACCAGGGCCCTATCCTCAAGCCGATCCCAACTCAAGGGTGTCCGACATGGTCGCCCGTAAAGAAACTCGAAAGGTGTCATCTTAATGGTGCTCTGGTAACTGTTGTTGTAAGCGAACTCCACTAGTGGCAAGAATTCCTCCCAATGCTTTTGTTGGTCCATTAGGTACATGCGTAACATGTCCTCTAAGGTCTGGTTCGTTTGTTCGATCTGTCCATCAGTCTCTGGATGATACGCAGTACTAAAGTTAAGCTGAGTTCCCAAGGCCTCTTGGAAACTCATCCAAAATCATCCAGTAAACACCGATCCTCGATCAGATATAATCCTCTTAGGCACGCCATGCAGCCTCACAATCTCACTAATAAAAAATCTAGCTGTGTCAGGTGCCCGATACTTTGTATTCACAGGAATAAAGTGAGCACTCTTTTTCAGAGTGTCTACTACTACGAAAATCGAGTCGAGTCTCCTTGTCATCAGTGGCAATCCAACAATAAAATCCATCGAAATGACCTCCCATTTCGATTCCGGAATGGCATGTGGTTGTAGTAATCCTGTTGGGTGTCTATGTTCAGCCTTTACATGTTGCCACTCCAGACATCTGGCCACATAGTTGACTATGTCGGCCTTCATTCCCTTCCAAAAGAATAAGGGCTTAAGGTCTGCCCTCATCTTCGTGACTCCTGGGTGATCCACGTAAACTGCTCTATGAGCCTCGCTCAGGATCAACATCCTCAACTTGTCGTTTGGCGGTACATAAATCCGACTTTTAAACCTCAATATCCCATCGTTATCAAAAGAAAATCCCTCATATCGTGGTACCATCTTTGTGTTTTGTCCTATAAAACTCTCAACCTCTTTGTACAAATCATCATAATGCTGTAAAGTGAGAATCTTTTCACGTAGATTTGTCTGAAGAGGCAACACCAAAAAGATGCGTGGTCTCTGACTCAAAGCATCTGCCACTCGGTTCATTGTTCCCTTTATGTAAGTAATCTCAAAGTTGTACTTTCTAAGCAATTCCAACCAATGTTGTTGTCGCGCGTTCAGGTCGGTTTGTGTAAAAATGTGTTGTATTCCACAATGATCAGTCTTTAGTTCAATTTTTTTTCCAACAAGGTAGTATCTCCAAACCTTCAAGGCATATACGATGGCTAACAACTCCAAATCGTGCATCACGTAGTTCTCCTCATGCCTTCTCATTTTCCTCGAAATGTAAGCGATTACTCGATCGTCTTTCATTAAGACTCCACCTAAGCCATCCTTAAATGTGTCTATGCATACCGAGAAGTTCGCATCCATGTCAAGGACCTTTAGTATCAGCGCTGTTGTCAACAACTTTTTAAGCCTCGAAAATTCTTCCGCGCATTTCTCGATCCAAACGAACTTCTTGTTTTTCTTATGCAATTCCGTGATCAGATTTTCTATCTTCGAAAATCCCTCGACAAACTGTCGATAGTATCTTGCTAAACCCATAAAGCTACGCACTTCCGTGACATTTATCGGTGCAGGCCATTCCATAATAGCCTCGACCTTGGATGGATACACGATGATGCCTTCGTCGGAGATGACATGCCCTAAGTAGTGAATCTTCAATTGATAAAAAGAGCATTTGGACAATTTCCCATACAATTTGTGCTCTCGCAGACACTGCAGTACCAAGTGCAAGTGTTCATCATGCTCCTCCGTCGTACGAGAGTAAATCAAAATATCGTCAATGAACACTTGGACGAACTTGTCCAAGTACTCACGGAACACCCCGTTCATCAACTCATAAATACCCATGGGGCGTTTGTCAGTCCAAACGGTAAAACAATAAACTCGTAATGTCCAAAACTCTTCTTAAAGGCGGTCTTAGGGACATCATCCTCCTTGATCCGCAACTGGTGATACCCTGATCACAAATCAATCTTGGAGAACACTGTTGTGCCCTTCATTTGATCGAACAAATCATCAATTCTCGGCAAGGGATACTGATTCTTGATCATAGCCTTGTTCAGTTGACGGTAGTCAATGAAAAGCCTCCACTATCTGTCCTTCTTTCGTATGAAAATAACTGGTGCACCCCACGGTGACACACTAGGATGTATCGGGGGAAGAAGAATACCCCTAGCGATTGGTTGGGAAGAAGAATACCCCATCCTACCCTGCAATGGTTAGGACCTCCAAGACACATAAGCAACTCTCAAGCCCAGGTTCCCATCGATTTTATCCATTTAAGGTATTAGGGCTGGCGCCTATTCTGAGGAACATGGAGGTGTCTACGTCCCGCCCGACCCAAGCAGACCAAGCACACAGAAGGTTTACCAACCAATTTCAACATTATTTAAATGAACAATAACCCTTATGTACCAAATCAGAATAAAGTACGGTACTTAATTCAAGGACCTTAAGCTATATATATGTTTATCAATAACAATAAAAGTTACAATAACGCTACCATAAAACACATTACATTTATATCCCATTAACTTTGCAAAAATAACCATCACATTACATCTTATGTGTTATCCATCACAATAGAACTACATTATCATGACCACAAAATGACAACACCATTATATTTTAAATCAAAAATAACCTTGCAATAATAACAATCACATTACAAGACAATGACAATTAATACCGCAAGTACGACGATAATCATGACATTAACACAACCATCGATATCGCAATTAACAAGTTATCTATATTAAGGCAGTTTGAATTAGAGAATCATTATTAACTTCTTAATTTACTCACTACTACTACAGTATTGCTTGGGAGTGTACTTTTAATCAACTATGAGACAAGACAACTCTAAAATTCAAGTCTGGCTTATCATGGTCAACATCCTAAATTGACATAACTCACAACTACTTCTGGCAACTTGTTAAGTCATAACCTAATCATATAACCAATCAAAATTTTAACAATCTAACAATCAAAACATTTATTACCATTATCCACAACTCATTATTTTAATACTAATCAACACCACCAAGTTTTATATATATTTTTGTTACCTTTAAATTTATAAAATCATTCCATAATAATTAATTAAATCTCAATGAAAAATTAATCATGTAGTAATTATAAATACAAGGCTACCAATTCCCATATACGTGCTTATTCATTATTCTAACAAAAATCCCTTTTTCCAGCGCTATCCAACAGGCTTCTAACTCAATCTGAATTAGCCATTTAGAAAATATAATTAAAAAGCTACCAACCTAGAATATAGCTTGAATAATCATCATTATGACAGTATTTCTTTACCAGCGCCGTCTAACAGTTTCCTTAATGTTTATGCAGAACCTGTTGACTCTGACACCTGTTTTCCACCAAAGTTTCTCCCTAAGAATATATAAAAGAATCATTAAACCGGGGTGTATTCGAGGACAATCAACCAATAAATAAAATGTCTTGGTGGTGATTTATCCAAGGAGAGAGTTAAGAGAACTGTCAAGGGATAATAACTCACACGCCAGCCTTAAATTCATGACAGCCAAATCGTGGTTGCAATCTTCCAAGGTAATCGCTGGTAGCATCAGGGTATTAATAGGTAAGGGATCTATAACAATAAGGAAATTTCATTCAATCGAGTAACAATACACCCCACCTGACGTTATATTCAGAATCATCAGTACAATCGGGTGGCAATCTTTCAAAAACTGGC
Source organism: Picea engelmannii (assembly GCA_009831015.1). NCBI lineage: Eukaryota > Viridiplantae > Streptophyta > Pinopsida > Pinales > Pinaceae > Picea > Picea engelmannii. The sequence continues at coordinate 614,214 of ML784712.1, read as the reverse complement.
AATGGGATCTTTTTATGATCACGAGCCTGCTCCTGTCGAACTGTGAATTGATCTTGCAAAGCGAAGTGTGGTAAGATCGCAGGAAGGAGACTGCTGAGATGAGAATTCATTGAGCACATTATTGAGAATGTTGGAACATTGAAATAGTTGTTATTCCAGATCTGATTAAATCTAAAACACTACCAGGATATCAACAATTTTACCTCCATTATAGTCCCAGAAGGGCGCAATTATATTCTGAAGAAAAAGACAAGTCTGGTCGCTAAAATCGGAAACATAAAGCTCGTTGGTGAAGCAGGATATACAGTCAGTAAATACAAAAACGAAATGCCAGAACCAAAAGCCAGCATGATCTTTACGCATAAGAATTCGCCAATTAAGGAAAGGGGCGCAAGGCTGGAGTTTACACAGCAAAATTACATAGCAAGGGTGAAAACATCATAAAACCTTGCCGGTGGAAAGAAGAAGGCGTAAGACTAGATTCTCCATCATTAGGCAACTTAGGAACAACATTTGTGCAATGATCGTATAACGCAATCGCCGAAGTCAGACACAATTTTCTTTTTTCATCCATTACTGGATTACATTAGCCGAGTTAATATTTTTGCATCCGTCACACAAATTTAATCGCCGAAGTATATATAAAAAAAAAACAGTCAACCAACAAGAACTAAACACAGATTAACTAAAGAAAATTCTACTCATTACGTATGCAGATCTAAGTCATAAATCCTACATCATTCTATCATTGAAGCAAGAAGCGTACCGTTGTCTCTTTGCCCGCTTCGAATGACGTCTGCGTGCTCTGTTCCACTCCCACTTACCGACCGTCAAGACTACACCGGTACCTCCCATCCAATCGCTAGGGGTACTCTGCTTCCCCCTTAGCCCCCCAAGCCGCAAAGGGGCCACACAATATCCAGATGGTATGTCTAGCTCCCATCTCGCCTCACAAGGTCGAGCTACCACTCCTATCTGAGATGGAAAACCTAACTCCCCACAAGTAATCAGTCAAGTCACAAATCAGGCAGTGTAACGTTACGTTAACCGCCAATCCCTTCCTTCCTCCTCCTTCCTCTCTTTCATAGATTTTGAGAACTTCCAAACTTTCCCTAATCTCATTTAATTTAAGTTTTAATAAAAATCTTCTAATAATTCTCCTTCGTACAAGTGTCGTCCATCCCCCACTTTCCTCCAATAAATATTTTATTTAAAATAATAAGTGTTTCATCTCCCTCACCCACCTAGAGTTGCTCCTAAATTTACTCCTAGGTGTTCTTAGATTCCCTTACAGGTTTAAATACTTTCCCTAAAACGAAGTTGCTAATTTAGTTCAATTTTAGAAGGTTCTTTATTGCAGATTCTTTACTAAGTTGACCTCGCTTTTTACCCTAAGTTCCCTTCTTGCCTTTATTATGTTTCCTCCATTCCTTAGTTTCCTAATTTTTATTATTCCCTTCTTTCCCCTTTTTATTAGAGCTAAAAATGGCGGTTGCGTAATTTAACCTCTTTTCCTTTTTATTAATAATTTAATATCTTTCACACTTTCACAAGTTAAACAATTGAATTCTTCTTTACAATTTTAAATCCATTGATTTTAATTCAATTCTTACTCTCTTCATTTTACCCCAAAAATTTTATGAAGACTAAAACTGTTACTTAAGTGGTTTTCAGTTTTATTTTTATTTTTTTATTTTTATAGGGTATTTTTCTTAAGGTTTAGACAAAATTTTACCCTAGAGAAGTTTTAGACTTAGGACTTAGATTCTGAACTGGGCGACATTTAATTAGGGAAGTTGTTTAAGAATTTCTTAATGTGTTAAATGTCTTAGGGCCGTCTAGGTTTGTTCTTCCATCATCATCAACGCGACGTGCCCTTCAGGACGCACCACGTGCTCCAAGGGTGCAACTCGCCTCGTTTGTTTCTTTTGCGCGACGTGCCCTTAAGGATGCACCACGTGCTCCAAGGGTGCCACTCGCCTCATTTGTCTTTTGTGCGGTGTGCCCTACAGGATGGACCACGTGCTCCAAGGGTGTCACTCACCTCTTGACTGATTGGTAGACATCAATAACCCCTGGAGTCAATACTCTACCAGGTGAACTTGTGGGAGACTAAGGGCTTCTAAAGAATAAGGTCCCCACCTTTTTGCACACCCCTTAGAGTCATCATGAGCGACTGTTGCAGTCTTCTCTCACGGCATCGTGGATCCTCTCAAACTAGGTAATCATTAACCTACAGTTTCAGCCACGACGAGAGTGCTAGTAGGCTGTGGCAGGGCTGTTGTCCACACCTCTCCCTCAACCTCTCTGGTAATCATGTGTGGCCCCTTTACTCCATATCTGAGTCTGGTCGGAAAGCTATCATCAGCCTGCATCATCAACAATCTGGTCAGAACATGTCCACATCATATAATCTAATAAAATGTACTAAAATCATAGTAAAGCAATCAAACCCCAATAACACACTCCCTGACTCGATCCAAAGTCCAAGGGTTCCGTCGATGCCTCTGCATCCTCAAGGTCCAAAACCCTGCACACTCAGTAAAACCGAGTCAATAGCACATGTCTATGTCAATGCAGTAAAACATCAGGTCATCTATCATAACGGCTCATAATCAAGAACAAATGTTTTAATATCATAAGAGTTTGGATCACTTGCGAGCAAGTTTCCTCAAAGAATAAGTTTTCTCAGTGCGCCACAGCGAGATGTTACAATGTCATATCTAAGAGAACATGATACTTTTGTATTTTGTGTGTTGATTATGTTGCACTTTAACTGCTGTGAATAGTTTAAGGGAGTTTCAGTTTGACATTTGGCACAATGCAACATTGATCCTTGTATTGATCCAAAATGTTCTACTGCTAAATCATATTTTGTGCATATAGAATGAAAAAGATTAGAATATATGTTTGCTACTATGAATGTGCCTTGAACCTATTTGGTATTGGTCAATGTAAGTGTAATTCAATTATACTTGCATTAAAATTTCTCTCTAGCATACCCACTTGCACCTCTCTCCACTTTGAAGGGCTTCTGAAATTTCGGAAATGTGAGAATTGGTACCACATATCAAGTTTTCAAAAGTCTTATGATGATTTTTCCCACTTGAAGCTCTTTCCACTTGATTTTATGGCCTGGATTGATGCAATCATAACTAAAAAGGATGATTGGGTATTCTTTTCTCCCAAAAAGATCCTAACTTAGTGACATTAGTAGGAAATGACCATTTAATGATAGCCTCCATCTTTGCAGGTTCATTGATGAGTTCTCCTCCAATATTCGCATACCTCATGGACATGAGAGACTGTAGAAAAATATCACATTTCTTAATATTTTCCATGAGATAATGCTTTCTCACAGTCTCAAACACCTAGGTATCATGTGTGAGATATGCTCTTTAGAGGTAGACATAACTATTATTATATCATCCAAGCATGCTATACAAAGTGAATCTAGAAAGGGACACAATACATCATTCATTAAACACATAAATGTAGTTATTGCATTAGATAAACCAAAATACATTACCAACCACCGATATACACCTTGCCTTGTCTTGAAGGTAGTATTCCTTGAGTGTCTTTTTCTTTGACTTGCCCCCTAGCCTAGTATCCATATTTAAAATCTAGGTTGGTGAAGCACTTATCATGCTACAACTAATGCAATAAGTCATTGTTTCTAGGAAGAGGGTACCAATTCTTGAGGGTGATCTTATTTAGCAATATATAGAAAAAGGCACATTCTCCAAACCCCATTTTTCTTCGGTGTTATGATGATAGGTGACCCACAAGGTGTGGTTCTTTTTCAAATTACTACCTAATCCAATAATTTTTCCAACTATTTGTTCACTTCTTTAACATCTATAATTGACTACTTGTATCATCCTCTATTTGGAAATAAAGGGCTAGGAAACAACTTTATCTCATTCGACACTACTAAGTTGTAATTCTTAATTCTTTAGACTCTTGGAAAATCACATTTTATTCGTACAAAATATTTTCCCAGTAATGTTTATATGATCATTAGTACCTCACTCAAAAGTTGCATTCACTTCTACCAATTTATTTCTCCTTGTTGATTTTGTCTCTAGAAAACCAATACAATATAATGAGATTGTTAGTGTCATTGGCATATAGTACTAAAATATTGACTTTAAATTTATATACATTTATAATGAAATATTTACACTATTTTCTATGAAGTATTAATCTCTAAATTTTAAATATGTTACCAATCTTTTATTTTAAGTAAAAGAGAATTAGTGGAAAAAATAACAATAACTTATTTATCATAAATAATATTCAGAAAAGTATATATAGGTACAAATTCATCATTCACTTTGATGAAAGTGGTTTAATCATGTAAAACTTATTATTAATATTAAAACCAATTTACATAATTATTACTTTATATTTTTTGTTATACATTATTATTATTATTATTATTATTATTTTAAAAATAATATAAAATAAAATCAATTTTAAATATAGTTTTTAAAATTATAAATATCATTTTTTATATTATTGTAAAATATAATTAAAATTTATTATTCTTACTAATGAAAAACTAAAAATTATAAGTCAAAACTAAAACCTAATATAATTTTGTCTTTTAACCAAACGATCCCATTCAAACATCCTATTTCAAGGGCACATTAATATTCAAATATCTTTGAATTGATATTCACCACAAGCTCAATTGGAATTATAGCATTGAGAAAAGGATTATTGGAAGATGGAAAGCTTATTATGGGCTTGAAAAAAATTGTAAATCAACTGATCTTTGGAGTTGGATAAGAAGAAAATCCTCTTTCAGGCTCTTGTTACACCTGTTATTTTCTATGGATGTGAAGTATGGGGCTGTAGTATGTCTCGTGAATCCTGGAGAAAGATAGAGAAAATACAAAATAATTTTATAACCTATAATCTCAAAATTAAAGGAAATACGCCCTATCCCATCCTCCTCTTAGAAACAAGCCTCTCCCCCATTGAGAGCATGGCTATGACTAGATACCTAATGTATAAGAACAAGTTAAGCAACATGGAAGACAAGAGGCTACCTAAAATTGCTTCAAAATCAAGTCATAAACACCATTGACTCAAGTGAGGATGGCATAAAGACACTCGGTCTTGGCTAAACTATTGGGGAATCATGGAAGAAACCATTTTGCAGAATAAAGATACTATTAAAAAAAATGTCAAATCAAAATTTAAGGAGAAAATGTGGTGTGATAAAGAGTTAGAGGAAAGAAGAAAATTAAGGTATTATAAAGATGTAAATAACCCTAATCTATAAGATCAAAATTATCTATCTGTTTTGTCAACTGTAAAGAAAAAAATAAGCATTGCTAAGATACAAATAAATTGTCATGAGCTCCATAGTGAAACTAGGCATTGGCCAATTCCTAAAATTCCATGGGATGAAAGAGTGTGTCACGTTTGTGACACTAATAAGGTTGATGATGAAAAGCACTTTCTCTTAGACTCTCCATCCTATACGCATATTAGATCTCATTTTCAAAATAGTTATCACACTACCAACCTTCCTAACCTCTTAACTCAACAAAAGTATGGTGATCTTGGAAAGCTTCTCTTAATGTTTTTCGAGCACAGAAACAAAATTCTAAAAAATCACAAGTAATCACTTACCCTCTTAAGGTCCGATAGACCAATTCGGTCTTAGTGAATGTTAATCATCATCATCATCATCATTTTATAAAAATTCTATCCAAAAACATCCTATTTCAATGAAACATTAATATTCTATAAAAATTGTTATAGAAACAAAAGGGTTTGGAAAGGCTCAATTGGTTGAAGATCAAATTGTAGCGTTATAAACTACTTTTTTGAAGGTAACTAGGTAACCCACACTTTAGGACATGCCACCCTATTAGTGGAGAGTTTGTAAAATATATATTAATTTTTTAAAGGTAATCAAAAGTTATGCACTATAAAATATTTGTATAGATGTTTATTCATATAAATGACTACTTTTGAAGGTAGCCCACTGATGCAACCCCTTCCCTCGATGGCACAGTCGCTCTACCAGGACCTTCTTTTTCCCCGCGGCCCGAAGAGTCGACGCTCTTCCAACTCCCTCGGGAGGTCTTTACCCACAGTTTCCTCCGTCGATCCTTGCTCTTATCTAATGAAGGATCGGTTCTCGCGGCTTCGCGAATTCCGCAACCGAGAATTTGATTCTCGGGTTCCGAGACCCGATTCTCCCAGTCAGCGTTGACCCTATCTCTATTTGTCGGGACCTCGCACTATCGCGACTCGCGACTCTATGCCACCGAATGCTCAACCTCCGAGGTCCGAAGTCCCGAGATGCCACGACTCGGAATCTCGCGATCTCGCCCACTCGTCACTTCTGGGCCCAGACTTTGAGGCCTCCAAACCTCGAGATCCGATATCCCGCGACCACTTGTCACGTCATCAAATACCGACGTGCACCATGCAAACGTTCTGAGACGTCGCGTTTCACATCCTCGTGGTCTCACTCTATGAGAAACAAGAATCGTCCATCGCGAACCACCGATCCATCTGTCCTATAAGTCGGATCGCGACCTCAGTGATTCCCCACGACAATTCAAGTCGTCGATTCTCTTCCTCTTAAAGAGTTCCTCTATTCCCCACCTTTCTCAATGCAAGTGGAAACTAAGGTGCTATCCCTCCAAGGCTTTTACCAACTCAGACTTTTCAGAGTTTCTCGAACACATTTCCCGTGCTCGAACTCCAACGTTTTCCAGGGTTGAAGTCCTTCTGGACCATGCACTGTCCTCGTCACAGGACTCTGGCCTCTCTGTTCTCAGACTTGCTTCTGAGACTAAAATTCGACCTGCACTCACCTGTCCGCTCGAATAGCTCAAACCGGCTCTGAGCTAAGGAGAACCAAAGTTCAACTGCGTAGCCTCCTCAACGCACTCTATGCGGAGGTATTCAACTGCACTTGATGCAAAAGTCTCCTGGCTTAAACAGAGAACAATTGAACTCCTTCTCGCAGGCGCTCAACTTCTAATTCTTCCACATAATTACATACACAGCATATGAAAGAAAAATATAACCGGAAACAAAGATGCTAAGGCATAATCCCAACAACACACAGAGGATAATCACGTCCATGGGGTTAGGATTCAACTTAGTCACTCCTGGCGGACGAGAACAAGAGCTCTCCTATTGAACCTCCTCTACACACTCTTATGCGGAGGAATTCTACTGCACTCTATGCAGGAATTTCCTGGTTCAATCAGTGGGACAAGCGAAACTTATTCTCTCCTTTCCCCCAGATTTCTAATCTGCCATGAGATCACATATGCAGCATAAATAATGAAAGCATAACAAGAAGCAAGCATACAAC
>ML784712.1:543018-599982 GCA_009831015.1 Picea engelmannii | reverse complement strand
AGCTAAATTGTCAAATCTAAACTTAATGGTCCTATCTACCTGCACTAAATCTACTCTCTCTGCATTAAATCTAATAAGTGCCTCTGTTGTACAAGGACGAGAGCTTATCTGCTCGCGGTCTATTTCAGTATACAAGTACGCCTCAATATGGAGGCTTTTATGTAAACGGCGGCGCTCATCAAAATGGTCAAAACCGTGATGCTGGCGTCACCCTGCGGTCTTTTCCTTACTCTAAGTGCAGCTTCGCATGACGAGGTGCGGATGCTCCTGCATCACCCACACGTTAGGGCATGCCACCCTATTAGTGGAGAGTTAGTAATATATATATTAATTTTAAAAGGTAATCAAAAGTTATGTACTACACCATATTTGTAGAGATGTTTATGGATGTAAAAGTTCTGTAATTTGTTATGCAGTGATCCTGTAATTTGTTATTAAAATATATAATAATTTTAGAAGGTAATCAAAAGTTATGTACTACACCATATTTGTAGAGATCTGTATGGATGTAAAAATTCCTGTAATTTGTTATGCAGTAATCCTGTAATTTTCATGTAATTTGTTATGCAGTAATAAAAACATCACCCCATGAGATCCTTGATAAAAACATCACCCCGGGAGATCGAGGAAGAGATTGCTTTACTGTTATCAAATGACCTTCACATTTACCTATGCCATTATCAAATTAACAATTACCAGATTAATGTTGCCATTTTATCCTTCGTTACGAGTGCGGCCACGTTGTCCTTCCATTTATGATTTATCCAATTAAACCCGCGGGTTAGCATGGCCACCTGTTATTATCCATGCTTCAATGTTTAGGAATACCCGCGTGTTATAAAAAACTGAGAATTATAAATAATATTATGACCCTTGCTTTCAAGTTTTAAAAATTAAATAATATATAGTATTGTAAATATTAATATAATATTAGTTTTAAATTTCTGAGAAATAATAAGGTAGAAGATTATAAAGAATATTATATTCAAAATTTTAAAATGATAATATGATTTAGGTTTAAAACATTAAATTTTTTATTATATTAATTTAACTTTATTTTAATATATGAAAAATGAAAAATAATGATGTTTATAGGTTTATCTCAACCACTTTTATTTATGTAGTTGTGCTAGTTATGTATATTTTTATAATAATAAAATATATTATAAAGATGTATATACTATATCTCTATGGTTTTAAACCTATAATTTCTTTAAAGAAAACATATGTTATTAACCATTAAACTTACTATAAAATTATTATCTTATCTTATCAATAAAAATATTTCATACACTAATTTAATATCTAACTTTATTATAATTTCAAAATTAAATTAAAAAATTATAATTATTGAGTTTTGTAATCAAATTATAACTTTGAAATTAAATTATTATTATACATGCAAACAAAAAAAATTGCATGGAGTTTTTCCATCAATTTATTGTTGGAAACGGTCACAACAAATTCTTCCATGAATAGGATTCCAGATCCTATAATCCATCATTGTAACCAATACGATCAAGTTAGAATATGGATGAGTTTACATTTAATAATCAGTTTCTAATGTACATTGCTATAAATTGATGTATGTCCATAGAGGCTGTGAGAGTGAGGAGTGTGACCCTGTTGTAATGTCCAATAGATGAATAATAAGACAAGCGATACCTATGCTTGGTGGACGTAGCTCAACATTTGGGTGAACCATGTAAATTGTTGTGTTTCTTGTCTGCATTCTTATTGATTGTCTTATGTTAATTTGTGTTTCCGCATTAGCAAATTACAACAAGTGGTATCAGAGCCATAAGGAAACCACACATCATTCAAATTTTGTGAGGAGGCCATGCACCAGTCAAATTTGATAAGAAGGCTGCAAACTGAAATGGAAATTTTAGGTTTTTTGGTTCGCTGAAAGAGTCGCACGCTCGAGAGAAAACTGTAAAATAGCAAACTGGAAGGGGAGCGCTGTTTACAAATCAGCACTGGCTGCTCTGGTGAAGGATATTCCTTTCAGCGCTGGCCGGTATAACAAAACGGAGCGTTGACCTCCTTTATAAGCGCTGACCTCCTTTCTTTCAAAAATATTCGTATGGTTGTTAAAAACTTAAGGTATGAATAAGTGTTTGGCTTTTTCAATATTGAATTTCGTTTTTTGTTAAACTTGAAAGTCAAGTCATATGGAGGATCACATGGAGGATATTTAAAAAACAAAACTTTTTTAATGGAGTGAACGTTTATTATATTTAGGATTAAATATAATATTTAAAAGGTAGGAGTTATAAGGTTTTAAAAGTTAAAGGGTTTTTGGTTTAAAATTATTAAATATTTTATTAAACTTTGCAGAATTTAAACCATTATTCTTCTCATATATTTTTTGAAAGGGTCTTGGTTATTATAAGAAGCGGTGTTTGTTTTGTATGTTTTCTCTAATGAAAAAGATGCAAAGTTCTAAATTCGAATTTGAGAAGTTCAATGGCAAGAACAACTTCGAGATCTGGAAGGTTAAGATGCACGATCTACTCGTGCAACAAGGCGTGGTGAAGGCGCTTTTGGGAAAAGAAAAACAACCCGCATCCATAACAGACGATGACTAGGATGATATAGATGCGAGAGCACTGAGTGCCATACGCCTGTGTTTGGCCAACGATGTACTGTTCAACATTGTTACAGAGAAAACAACAATCGGTTTGTGGTCAAAGCTAGAAATCCTGTACATGACGAAATCCTTGACAAACATGATCTTTCTGAAAAGGCAATTGTACAGTTTGCGCATGAAGGTACGAAAATAGTTGATCATCGAAATACTTTCAATACTCTTCTGGTCCAGTTAGATAGCATGGGAGTGAAATTTGAATCCAAAGATAAGTCAATTACATTATTGTGTTATTTTCCCGCGTCATGGGATCATTTTGTTACTTCTATTAGTGTTAGTTCTACAGAAAGTATTGAGTTTGATGATACTGTTGGAGATTTACTGTCTGAGGAAACAAGGAAGAAATCCAATCTAGAAACCTCTACATCTGAGGCAATGGTGATCAGAGGCAGACCGAAAAAAAGAGGACACGGTCAGATGGATTTCTCTCGGTCAAAGTTGAAGGGCAGAAAGAGCAAGATCAAGTGGTAGTTTTGTGGAAAATTTGGACACCTGAAGAAGGACTGTTGGAAGTGACAACAAGCCTCCAAAGAAGACCCTCCAAAAGAAATGAAGGAAGCAAACGCAACTGAAACAGGTTCGTCAATACGATCAGGTATGGTTGTTGAATTTTTATCAATTAGTATTGGTTCACGTCATGATCAACAATGGATTTTAGATTCTAGTGCTTCAAAGAACATGTGTCTTCATAGACACTGGTTTATTACTTACCAATCTATAGATGATGGAGTAGTTTACATGGGTAATGATATTTCATCTAAATTTGTGGGAATTGGTATCATCTGAATTAACATGTTTGATGGAACTATTAAAATACTAATTGATGTAAGACATGTACCTGATCTTAGGAAGAACCTAATCTCTTTGGGAGTCTTAGACACAGGAGGCTACAAGACTATTGTTCAAGGTGGAGTTATGAAGGTTTCCAAAGGAATTCTACTGGTTATGAAAGAAAAGAAGGTTGGTAACATGTTTATGTTAGAAGGGAGGACTGAATTAGATCATGCGACAGTGGTATCTGATAACGACAGTGATTTTTTTTAACTGTGTCATCAACGGTTGGGTCATATGAACGAACAAGGATTAAAGGTATTAACTGATCGCAATTTTTTTTTTTTGTTAGTTTGTCCGTGACATGTGGGACTAACCTGTGGCTAAGAAACCACTACTCAGGGACATCTAATCCATCAAAATCACCCAGGGATCGCACCCAGCCTGAGCCACACCAACCCTTAACATGAATGGATTTTTTGTCCCTGTAGGTTTCGAACCGGCGACTTTAACATCACGGAGTTCCTTAACAACACACTTCGTCACCAACTGTCTTACACCTCGGGGACTTAACTGATCGCAAGTTACTTCCTAGTCTAAAGTCTTTAAAGTTAGATTTCTGCAAACACTGTATTTACGGAAAATAGAATAGGAAGAAATTTAAAACCGGAAGACACATCAGTGAAGGAATCCTAGACTATATCCATTTTGATGTTTGAGGACCATCCCCTACTATTTCATATGGAAGATCATCATATTTTGTAACTTTTATAGATGATTTCTCTAGGAAGGTGTGGATCTATATGTTAAAGAGTAAGGCTGATGTATTTACAGTTTTCAAGCAGTTTAGAGCTTTAGTGGAAAAGAGCACTGGTAGATCCATTAATGTTTAAGAACTGATAATGGTGCTGAATTTACGTCAATGGCGTTTGAGAATTATTGCAAGGAATTTGGGATCGATGGGCATAAAACCACTGCCTATACTCCTCAGCAAAACTGAGTTGTTGAACACATAAACAAGACTCTTCTAGAGAGAGAAAGGAGTATGATGAGTAATGCCAAATTGCAGCAGGAACTGTGGGCGGAAGCAGTATCTACATCTTGTTATCTGGTAGATCGATCACCATTAACAAAAATAGAATGCAAAATTCCAGAATAGGTATGGATAGGTCACCCTTGTAATTATTCTAATCTTAAAGATTTTGGTTGTGATTCCTATGCTCTAATTCTGAAACATCAACATTCTAAATTAGATCCAAAATAAAAAAGGCTTATCTTTGTTGGATATGGTAATGGTATTAAGGGGTACAGGTTGTGGGATCCTACTGCCCACAAGATCACCATTAACAAAGATGTAATATTTGACGAATCATCTCTCATCAAATCAAATGTAGATGTTCAAGTGAAACAAGAAGAAACACCAAAGTATCAACAAATTCAGTTTGAAACCAATGAAGGTGAACATGAACAAGTTTCAAAAGATGTTCATGAAGAGCCTTCTACAATAGAGGAAGACATGGTTGATGATGACAGTTAATAGATTTTGGATGAGCCACAAACTTCTCTAAGGAGATCTACACGGGTTAGAGTTTTTTCCGAGAAGGTATGATGGTTTTGTTTCATCAGTTTCTTTAGCTACTAATGGTGATGAAACTTCGTGCTATCAGGAAGCTGTGAAGGGTTCGAACGGTGATAAATGGAAAAAAACAATGAAGGATGAAATGAAGGCATTAGACAGGAATGATAAATGGGACCTGGTAGAACTTCCAAGAGATAGGAAAAATGTAGGTTGCAAGTGGATATACAAGCTGAAGAAGGGTGTTGATGATAAGGTGGAAAGGTACAAGGCAAGGCTGGTTGCGAAAGGGTATTCTCATAAATAAGGTATTGACTTTCATGATATTTTTTCACCAGTTGTAAAGACTATTTCAATTCGAATTGTGTTAGCATTAGTTGTAGTGTTTGATTTGGAGTTGGAGCAACTAGATGTTAAAACGACTTTCTTACATGGAGATTTGGATGAGGAAATTTACATGGAACAACGGGAAGGGTTCATTCAGAATTGCAGCAAGAAATTTGTTTGCAGGCTCAAGAAATCATTGTATGGTCTGAGGTAGTCACCTAGACAATGGTACAAGAAATTTGACTCTTTCATGGTGAGCCAGAATTATACAAGGAGTGAGTATGATCATTGTGTCTACTTTAAGAAGTTGAATAATGGCATATTCATTATCTTATTATTGTATGTTGATGATATGATTTTAGCAAGCAAAAGCATAACTGAGATCAATAGGTTAAAGGCTTGGATGGTTAGGACATTCGATATGAAAGATCTAGGAGCAACAAGGAAGATTTTGGGCATGGAGATATTTAGAGACGGGAGGAATGGTAAGCTTTGGTTGTCACAACAGAAGTATGTTGAGAAGATACTTTTGAGGTTTGGTATGAACGACGTGAAACCAATTTCAGTCCCTTTGGTTTCTCATTTTAAGATTTCTTCAAGTTTATTTCCTAGTACAAAAGAAGAAAATGAATATATGTCTCGAATACAATATGCTAATGCAGCAGGAAGTCTAATGTAAGCGACGATTAGTACAAGGCCAAACATTTTACATGCAGTTGGGGTTGTCAGCAGGTTTATAACAAATCTAGGTAAAGAGCATTGGGAAACAGTGAAATGGGTGCTTCGGTATCTAAGAGGCGGAAATGATTACTGTATCACCTATAAAAGTGGTTGTGAGTTAGTCTGTGGATATGTTGATTCTGATTTTGTAGGTGATCTGGACAAGAGAAGGTCGACTTTAGGGTATGTTTTTACTCTTGCAGGTGGAGGTATTAGTTGGATTTCAAAGCTACAGAACATTGTTGTTTTATCCACTACAAAAGAAAAATATGTAGCTTCTTCACATGCTTGCAAAGAGGCAGATTGGTTGAAAGGTTTGTTTTGGTGAGTTTGGAAGGATGCAGGACAAAGTAAAGTTACTTTGTGATAGTCAGAGTGTTATTCATTTGGCTAACAATCCAAACTCTCACAGTAAAACAAAACATATACCTATCAAGTACCATTTTGTAAGACAGTTCATCGATGAAGGTGGAGTCTCTCTTGAGAAATTGCATACAAAAGAGAACTGCGTAGACATGTTTACAAAACCAGTACTGTTAGAGAAGCTATGGTGGTGTTTGGTTTCTCTCATCTTGCACACAAGGTGATGAGAAAAAGGAGGAGCAAGGTATCAGGTTAATTGTTGTCAAGGTGGAGATTGTTGGAAACGGTGACAACGAATTCTTCCACGAATAGGATTCCAGATCCTATAACCCATCGTTGGTTGTAACCAATACGACCAAGTTAGAATATGGATGAGTTTACATTTAATAATCAGTTTCTAATGTACATTGCTATAAATTGATGTATTCCTGTAGAGGTTGTGAGAGTGATGAGTGTGAGCTTGCTATAATATCCATTAGCTGAATAATAAGACGATGAGTGTGAGCTTGCTATAATATCCATTAGCTGAATAATAAGACAAGCTTGGTAGACGTAACCCAACCTTTGGGTGAACCACGTAAATTGTTGTGTTTCTTGTCTGCATTCTTATTGATTGTCTTATGTTAATTTGTGTTTCTGCATTGGCAAATTACAACATTTATCATTTGAATAATCTATAAAAATAGGTCTTATGACATCACATCTTGTGCACGTGGATATAATATAATCAGGTGCACGCAGTCGTTTTAAGATGTCATCCACCAGCACAGAAATCACATAATAAAAAGCGGAAGGAAAATTTTAAGCATATAGAAGTAACAAGATTTCAAAACATCTTTGTAAGCATCTAGAAGTAACAAGATTTCAAAACATCTATCAATGTGAAGAGAAACTAGGAGTAACAAGTAACCCAATCTACCATTGTCAATACTATAATTCTATTCATATTTCCGTTTAAGTGCATTGCAGCTGAAGGGAAATGCATAAATATAATTCTACTAAAACTATACTCATATAATTCTGTTCACATTTCCGTCTAAGTGCATTGCACCAGAATGGAAATGCATAAATATAATTTTACTCAAACTGTAAAGCTCATATAATTCTGTTCACATTTCCGTCTAATTGAATTGCACCTAAAGGCAAATGCATAAATATAATTCTACTCAAAATGTAGTCTCATATAATTCTGTTTACATTTCCGTCTAAGTGCACTGCACCGGAAGGGAAATGCATACACATAATTATACTCAAACTCTAGTCTCATTAAATATAATACGATATTGCATTGTCAATGGTGTCATCTATCAATTACTGTATTTACTCTGCTTCCCACTAAAATAATGCAAATTATAACTCCAAGTAGAGTTCGAGGTTAAATGACTTGAAAATGGGAAAGATAAACACATTGATGACTACCATGCTAATTTTTTTTAAATTGGACAATCTATCATCCTCCATCACATATACATGATTTTCAATTTAACAATCAAGCAGAGCTTCCCTAAACCCTGGACAAGGAAGCCCCATTGTACCTATTCTTAAAAATAGGGATAGAAACATTCCCTCTAATTATAGGACCTTTATGATTAGCCTAATTTTATCCAAGCTATATGGAATTATTTTGGAAAAAAAGATTAGCCTATGGCTAGAAAGTCATGGTAAAAGAGCTAAAGGAAAGGTCAGATTTAGGAGATATCATTCAACTATGGACCATATTGTTACCCTTGGGATAATTTTAGAGGAGTTTTGTAATACTAAAACCAATCTTTTGTGTTTTTTTGTTGACTTTAGAATTTGTTTTGACATAGTACCTAGGAAAAACCTTTGGGATAGGTTTGAAGAGACAAAATTTCCTTTTGAGTTGAGGATTGTTTCAATAAGGTTGTATGAGAACATTATTTCCAAGTTTAGGAACACTCAGAGTCCCTTGTCCCTTACCCTTTTTGACATAAAACATGAACAAGTTAGAAGATTGTTTGGAAGAAGCAGGTTGTGTCGGCCCAAATCTCATTGGTATAGTCATCAGTCTTTTTCTTTATGATGATGATATCGTTATTATGAGGAGGATTCCACACAATCTTGGAAAGGAACTAATAATCCTCAAGTATTTTTTCTCCAATATGGGTATGATTGTTAACACTGACAAAACAAAGGTCATGATCATTAAATCCAATAAGATCACATAGTATACTTTCATACATGACAACAAAAACTTGGGGGAAGTCACTTCATACAAATATCTTGGAATCGATATTGACCACAAGTTTTACTGGAATTATAGTATAGAGAAAATGATAAATGGAGGATGAACAAATTATTGTGGACTTGAAAACAATTGTAAATCAGTCAATCCTTGGATACATGATAAGAAAAAACTCCTCTTTGAGACTCTTGTTACTCTTATTATTCTATACAGATGTGAAGTTTGGCGATTTGAGAATCATGGAGAAATATAGAGAAGATAAAAAAGAACTTTATAATCTATAATCTCAAAATTAATAGAAATATACCCTATCATATCCTCCTCTTAGAGGCAATCCTTTCCCGCATTGGGATCACAACTATGACTAGATACCTATTGCATAAGAACAAGTTAAAAAACATGGAAGACAATAGGCTTCCTAAAATTTCTTCAATCTCCAGCTAAAACCACCTTTGACTCAAGAGGGGATGGCATAAATATGCCCACTCTTGTCTAAGCCATTGGGGAATAACAAAAGATATATTTTTGGAGAATAACTTCAATACCATTAAAAATATTATGAAATCAAAATTTAAGGAGAAAATGTGGCGTGATAAAGACTTGGATTAAAAAACAAATTAAGCTATTGTAAAGAGGTAATCAACCCTCATCTAGAAGATAAAAAACATCTCTTTGTTTTGACAAGTGTCAACTAAAAAAAAAGCATTACTAAATAAAGAAAATTTCTCATGAGCTCCATAGTCAAATTGGGCATTGGTTAATTCCTAAAATGCATTGGAATGAAAGAGTGTGTCTCCTTTTTGATCTAATCTATACCCAGATTAGATATCAATTTCAAAATATGTGTCACCCTACCAACCTTCCTAACATTTAAACTCAACAAAACTATGGTGATCTTGAAAAGCTTCTCTTAATGCTTTTTAAGCATGGAAACAAAATTCTAAAGAATTTCAAGTAATCCCTTACCTTTTTAAGGTTCAATAAAACAATTCAATCTCGAAGTGGACTTTAATCATCATCAACATCATATTCTTCATAATCATTATTAAAATCTATATATTATCTTAATTTTTCTATATACTTTTTGAAATCAATGTACATAAACAATTCACATTATATGATGATTAATCATATATTAAACCATTTTATATTACACTATTATAATGAATTATATGATTTGTATTTTGAAATTTAAATATAATAAAAAAAAAAAATTAACTTTTAATAAAATTAATAAATTATTACAATTCTCAATAATTTTTAAAATTGATAATTACAATTTTGTATACTTATTCTAAAATTCTATTGTCAAAATCCCCAAATCAATAATCAAATCATAATACTCAAAAATTTTAATATTATAATTCTCAAACCAATAGCTAATTATGTTAAAATTATAATTCTCATTTATCAATATCTAATTATCTAATTATGTTATTATTATTTTTTTCTTAATCTCTTAATAAAATTAATAAATTATTATAATTCTCAATAATTTTTAAATTTGATAATCACAATTTTGTATACTTTTTCTAAAATTTTATAATCAAAATCCCCAAAACAATAATCAAATCATAATACTCAAAAAATTTAATATCATAATTCTCAAACCAATAGCCAATTATGTTAAAATTATAATTCTCATTTATCAATATCTAATTATGTTATAAAAATATATGGTTATAAAATATAAGAATAATGATAATATAATTATTTTAGTGTATTTAATATGGGTTGGTTAGTTAACGTCTTTAATGGCTATACAAATCTTAAGCAAGATTTATGTGGCTCCTAAAGGTTAGAATTATGTTATAAAAAGAAATGCCCTATAAAATATAAGAGTAATGTTCATATAATTATTTGTCTATTTAATATGTGTTGCTTAGTTAGAGTCTTTAATGGTTAAGTAACTCTTATGCAGGCTTTATGTGGTTCTTACAATATCTATGGAATTAAATTTGATAAATTTGAAATAACATATATTTACTATAACGGGTGTATACTTATTGGAAATGGGTATATTTAATCATCTTTTAATTTTAAATTATAATCTTATGGCTAGCAAGCAATTGAAGATGTTGGCATATTCTTCATGGTCTTTCCAAATCAATGAATGAGATTTAACGTTCATAACTTCCTAGCATTTTTAAATACATCCTTAATATGTTTACTTTTTCACATTTACTTAATCATGTTAATCAATTATTGTCCAACCATCTCATTGCCACATTTAAATGATTAACAAACTTACCTGAAATTAAATATTTACTTTACTATTAACAAACTTACCTAAAATTAAATATTTACTTCACTATTAACTTTTTAACTTTTACATATTTAAATTTACATTTCAACCACGTTTAACCATATCTGGCATAGAACTACGCTATCATATTAGCCGTACGTTTCATTTCTACATGAGCCTGATGCCAGGCATCGTAAAATGAAATGGCAGGTGAAATACCGGGCATGGTAATTCCAATCCATTTCTATCTCATTATAATACAAATCATTATGCTCACAAATTTAATTCGGTGAATAGCTGTAACTCTGAAACCCCCAACAGGCCTTTCGAATCCTTCTCTAATTCCCACATTCAACAATTCCAGTACTCCAACCTATGGTTACACGCAGCCCCTGCTGAAAAATAGTGAAAGAAATAAAAGCACTCTTTTCAGCGCTGAGATCATTTCTCCCAGCTCTTGTATCATTGCTCTCAGATCATTACTCTGCACAATATCTAGGGTTTTGATACATCAACAATAGTCTCTACAATTTTAATCAATAGAAGTTGGATTTTTGTGTTTTGCAGGTGAGAGCAAGTAGTAGAGGTTATCACAGATTATAGTATAAACAAATTAATTTTATGGAAGCTATGAATTACAATGTCATTTATTTATGAATTGTTGAAGCTATTCCCGCCTGCCACATATTTAGATTTCCTGTGTATCGCCCCTGAGGAATAATACCTTTTTAGTATAGAGCGTATGAATATTGGTACACACTCGTGTCTCACATACATCTATATTGGTGTTGGTAATCGGATGAGCATATGCATGTTGCATTCAAATAATTTTATTCGTTTTTTGAAGAAGATAATATTGACAATGTTATGAGATCAACTAGTTTTTAGTTTTGAATTGTACTCCTGTCTATTGATCTGAATTATGTTTTGCTGTTGTTTTCTTTATGTTGGTGTTTTGAACTTTAATCAGAAAACATTTGTAATAAATATATCAATAATCAAAATAAATTTTGTAAGGTTATATAAAAACGTATAAAATTATATTTAAGTAAAAATAATTACTAAAGCAATTTGGGTGTGGATCGAGATGGTTTTTTATAGATATATTCCAAAATAAAAAATTCAAAGTTTACAAATCAAGTTTCTGGAACAAGCTTTTGTGGTGCGAAGGTTCTTCTCTTATAAGGCTCTTGTGTTCCACATAAGTTTTGTTTTAGTTAGGTTGAATAGACGTAATACGCCATTGCCTGCACATGCATGTTGTTAGGTTCATGCATTCACTACATCGATCTTTGCAAAGTATGAAATATTGCCATTTCTCTGTGGATTTATCCTCTTCTCTATAATCTTGAGAATCAAGCAAGTAGCACTAAACCGACAGTGTATCAGCAAAACAGAACTCATACTTAGAGCATATGAAATGAATTCAAATCAAATTTCTCTACATGTTGCAATCCCATGGGAAATCACTTATTATTTAGGGTCAACTTGTAGTTCATGACTTGTGCGGCTCCTAGGAGCTCTATAAAATTTGATTCTGGATCCAAAATCTTTTGTTGGAGACTCAAAATCAAATTTGTGAGCCAAAATTATTGTTTCATTCGTTGATACTGGACTTTGTTACATGCGCTAAATCATTCATGAGCTAATACGCTCCTTTGTTACATGCGCTAAATCAATATGTTTATTGCGAATACTATCCTTTGTTACATACCAATAAATGTATTTGTTACTACAAATACTGTGCTAAATCAAATTTGTTACTAATATTGTTCTATGTTCCTTTGTTACATACCAATAATTGTATTTGTTACTACAAATACTGTGGCAAATCAAATTTGTTACTAATATTGTTCTCTGTTCAATAGATATTAGATATTTGAAGCAGAGCTGGAATAAAACCGTAGTTCTAAGTTTACTTGCAATGCATGCCAAATCAATTAGTTAACCTAGAAAGGGAAAACCATGTGCATCTTCAGGTTGAATGAATAACATTTAAATATAGCTTACTAGCATAGCCAAAAAATTGAAATTGCGATCAATAAACTCCTATAATTATATTTAATTTAAAAATCCTAATTTTAACATAAACTCGAATTAAGGTTTATAAATTGAATACGCTTATCGACTTTCATCATCCACACCATTGTGGATGTACTAGTGATATGATTCAATAAAAGATATAGATTATATATATATATATATATATATATATATATATATATATATATATATATATATTATAATAGATTTATATTGCATTTTGATTTATCCAATATTGAGAGAAATCAATTTTTTTAAGGTGTAATTTTTTATTATTTTATTCAATGTTAATTATTAATCCCTTTTAAAAAAATTACATCTTAATAAAATTAATTCTTCTCCATACTTGATAGATCAATTTAAGTTTCTTTAATATTTTAGATGTTATCATTTACATTTTGGCCTGTAGAGTACCTAACTACTAGAGTCCAATAAAATTTATGATGTATATTAAAATTATGTAATATAATGATATTTTGATTTTGGATATTTAATATGAGACATTGTTTTCAACATTTTAAAATTAATACGATATTAAACATATAGTAAGAGACACCATTTCTCACTAATTTGTATTTCATCTATAGAAAAAAATTTGATAAAAATTGTTTTTCGCAAAATCTATTGGAATTTTATATATTATATATACTTTTATGGTGAGTGAAAAACATTTCAATAAACACTCTAATCAACACGCTACTTGATTCATTGAATTTTTCAAATACATTTACAAGAATTTACATAAAATATACAGAATAAAAATGACACAAGTATTATGATGATGATGGTGATTAACCTCCACTAAGATCGAATTGGTCTATCAAACCTTTAGAGGGTAAGTGGTTACGTTTGATTCTTTAGAATTTTGTTTCTCTGCTAAAAACGAATTAAGAGAATCTTTCCAGGATCACCATATTTTTGTTGAGTTAATAGGTTAGGAAGGTTGGTAGTGTGACAAATATTTTGAAAAATGAGACCTAATCTGGGTATAGGCTGGACAATCTAAGAGAAAGTGTTTTTCATCTTCAACCTTCTTAGTGTCACAAAGGTGACACACTCTTTCATCCCATGGTGTTTTAGGAATTGACCAACGCCTAGTTTCACTAAGGAGGTCGTGAGAATTTGTTCTTATCTTAGCAATGCTTATTTTCTTCTAGATTAGGGTCAATTACATCCTTATAATAGATTTGTTCTTATCTATATCTCTATCACACCACATTTTCTCCTTAAATTTTGATTTGATGATATTTTTATTAATATCTTTACTCTGCAAAATGGTGTCTTCCATGATTCCCCAATAGTTTAGCCAAGATTGGGCATCTTTATGCCATCCTCGTTTGAGTCAATGGTGGTTATGACTCGATTTTGAGGAAATTTTAGGAATCCTATTGTCTTCCATGTTGTTTAACTTGTTATTTAACTTATTGTTTAACTTGTACTTATACATTAGGTATCTAGTCATAGTCGTTTTCTCATTGGGGAAGACACTTGTTTCTAAGAGGAGGATGGGATATGGCGTATTTCCTTTAATTTTGAGATTATAGGTTATAAAATTATCTTGTATTTTCTCCATCTTTCTCCAAGATTCATGAGAGATACTATAGCCCCAAAATTCACATCCATAAAGAATAACAGGTGTAACGAGAGTCTCAAAAAGGAGTTTCTTCTTATCCCAAATACAAAGATCGGTTGAATTACAATTTTTTTCAAGCCCATTATAAGGTTTCCATCCCCCAATAATCATTTTCTTAATGCTATAATTCCAGTTGAGCTTCTGGTGAATATCAATTCCATGGTATTTGTATGAATTCACTTCCTCCAAGCTGTTGTTTTCATATACAAAGGTATCATAAGTGATTTTATTGTATTCAATAATTATAACCTTAGTCTTATCAATATTAACAATCATACCCATATTGGAGAAAAAATAATTGAGGATTCTTAGTTGGTTTTCAAGATCATGGGGACTCCTTTCCTTAAGAACGATATCATCAAAATAAATAAGAACATCGATGACTCCTTTCTAGCCATAAAGGATTATGGTTGGAATCAATGCTTAAAAGAGTAGCTTGTTTAGTTGCAATCCTAGCATTAAAGTCTCCTAGCAGGAGGGTATTACCTTCATTTTTCAAATTATAAATATCTTGTTCTAAATTATTATAGGGACAATTGTTATCTAGATTATTTTTCTAAAAGTAGAATTAGTAGGTGAAAAATAGAAAATTGTTATATACATCTTCTTAGAATTGGTGTCTAAAATTTCTATCCAAATGTATTGATTTAGAGGGTCGATATTACGATCCCTTCGTTGCGACTACAAGAGAAGCAGAAAGTGAATTTTTTTTTTTTTTTTAAACAGAACGAAAACAACGATTACAGCTAAACAACCCCTCTGATGGTGAGCACCATGCCTCCAGAACATGCAAAAGACAACTAGGACTCTCTACCTGGTCACAAGAGAAACTGGGCGAAACATGTGAAAAATAACAAGGAGAAATGACTACCCGCCCAACACAAACATGACCATGCCTACAAGCTAAGGGACAACATCCCCATCCCGAAACAACAGCCTCGACGGTTGGTTAACTAGAACCTCTATAGCGCGCAACCAAACGCATGAAAGCATTATGACCCAAACACTCACAACAACTTACAACGATCAACAACACCCTCAACGGGAGGCCTGACTTCGAACAAGTCATCATTCGCTGGTATCGAATTAGGGTGCGTCTTGATCCCCTCAACATAATCATGCTGTCCCCAGGTGATAGACGTGATAATAACCTGACTTGACCAAGGACTCATGGAAATCTAACGCTCTATGGGACCGAAAAACAGACAAGAAGGCTACACCCAAACCCCAAGAGATAGTTCGACGAGATGTAAAATGACAAAAATCAAGAGAAAGAGGAAGATAATACCTGACTCTACCAACAACCCAACCATTAATTGATAAGTAAGGGGTCTAAGTGCAAAGGTTGAACTATTAACAAGCTATTAAGGTCATAAAAGCTATCATAATGCGAACTAAGAAATTCACGTAACCAAATCCAATAAGCTTAGCAACAATTAAAAATGTCCACTAAAATGAGTGAACTACTTGACATTTTAAAGGTGCTCCATGCTACAAAATAAACGACATTCTTGTCAAAATAAGTGCCTTTTCAATACAAAATTTTCATGCTATTTTAACATTGTTAGGCGGTTATAAAAAGGTCATTTCGAAGCTATTCAAAAGAAAATCTTAACGCTGACTTGTTGCTTATAATTAAATGTTATTTTCGGGCCATTCATTGCAATTTGATGCTACTAGGCTAAAAATAATTGTCATATCCATGCTAACAAACTATCTTGCGGTCTTAACCAATACTACCTATCAGAACGTCGATGTATCCTGCTGTCTAATAACAAGATTGTTGCCAATTTGGTAATCATCTAGGGATAGAAATTCGTGTTACCGTAGATATATACAAGGAACGCGATCAACCACCCCAGGTAGTCCAAAAAAGTAAGAAGTTGCTGCGTAAAGAAATATAATTTTCACCATGGCTGATCAACTGCTGTGTAATTTATCCAATGGCTGTCAAAATTAAAAATACAATACTACTATCTATAACACAAATGGTAGGGTTATCTATTGATCGAAGAAATTTCTATCCAATTAGGGGATTGTCTAGCAAAGTAAGGTTGTCTAAGACATAGTCTATCTATTACACAACCTATCGCTATTATTAACACTATCCAAAATTAATAAATATTAATGCAAATTAAAAAAAATAGAAGAACGTTGTCGAGAACCAAAATTGCCATCTCTTAACATGGTCAAAGGATTCTACGCAACCGCTCATAACAAAACAGTTGTGTAATAAATAGAGGAAGACGCGGTGTTAAAAGGGATCAAAGGAAGTTACCACAAACTGAAAATCCAGGAGTGAATAAATATTTAGCTCGCACTCATTAAGGGGCAGATTCGTTGGTATGAAAATTCGTTGTAATAAAATTGGGGCGACCTCCATACTTTTGTTGTCTTTACCATTCAAAAAGGTTGATGTCCATAAACTCACCCTCAAATTTAATTTTGCTATCACATTTAAAAGTTGTTGTCAATAGGTTGGCTGTCAGTAATCACGCTAGATGTAAAAGGAATCGACACCATTCCAATAAATTCATTCGCTATACAACAATTCGTCTTGCATAACACATGCCATTCCAATAGCAATCAACGCCAAAGAAAATTGATAGTTGTCTAAAAACAATTATATTCTAAATTCATTCAAAACGCAGAGGCATTAGATAGCTTCTAAAATAAAAACTAAATAGTATGTGGTCAAACACAGAGCCATTAGTTGGTTTTCTAAATAAGGGAAGGATATCGTTGTCGATTCCCAATGAGAAATCACTATGTATCAAAGGTAACTTAACCAGACTACTAGTTGTCCAGAACGGTGTGGTTAAAACAATTGTTGTCAAAGAAAATAAATAAATAAAAACGTTTGATAAAATTACTGAGTGCAAACATTCAAAACTCGCTGAGATTTATACATTCAAATAAATTAATTTGTTGAGCTTATTTATTTATAAAAGCACCATCTAAGAACCATAAGTATAATTCTCTTTAATTCATAAGCTTGTCGGGCACCTGGAAATCTAAACAAATCTGACCAAAATATAAATTCGTCGGGCAAAATTTTGCCCCCAAATCAAACAAAATGCAGCCTAATATGTGGCAAAATCGGTAGGTAAATAAAATGAAAAGCAGTGTCAATCGTCTTCAAATGTTAGAGAGCAAAGGTAAAAAAAAAATGCAGAGAATATCTAACCATAAAATGCATTCTAGAGACCAATCGCAGAGAAATATTTTCCGGCAATCCCATGCAATCAAGATACAAAAACACAAAGATTCGGCCTTCAACTAAAGGTTTATCAATCAAGGAGACGCAAGGGTCTTCGGATTTTAGGCAATCAGATGCATAGGTAGTCGATTGCCAGAAGGAAATATCCAAAGTAAATCAAGAACAACCAGCAGGGGTAGACGACTGGCAGGAACATCCTTCGCTCATCATCCATGAACAACAGAACATGGCGTTTAGATCCATATGTCTATTAACACTGGACTGACGACCGTAGATCAGGCTCCTGACCGACTTCTCAGGCGTGCACTGATGAGTTAGGGATGAAGGAAAAACTATAAATTGCAAATCATCACAAATCAATAAAACCATAGGACGGTCAAGACATCCAGGGATCGAAAGCCAAGGGAATCAATCAACAACGAGCTTAAGGCTATGGGAAAAATCAGTCATCAATTAAAATGCTAATTCAATCATTTTATTTACCCAACTAAACATACATACTAAGAGCGTAAAGTATACTAATAATCTACCAAGCATCAATAAACAAAGCGTATCGTATCCCAAGTAGCCCGCTCTGAGTTGTTGTCCTACGCGCTCCGTGTAGCTCCCACTTTCCGACCGATGAGACTTCACCGGTACCTCCCAACCAATGCTAGGGGTACTCTTCTTCCCCCTTATCCCCCCGAGCCACAAAGGGGCCACGCACACTAACCAGAGAATCACCTAGCTCCCATCTCGCCTCACAAGTCCGAGCTACCACTCCTCACCGAGATGGGTATCCCAACTCCCACAAGCTAAGTCAATCAAGTCTTAAATTCTGCAGCATAATGTTACGTATAATAGAAAAGATCCATCATCCTCCTCCTCCCTCCTTTATATAGATTTTCTAAGTCAATTACTTTCCCAAACTCCCTTTTAATTTATTGTTCAATAATTTAATTCATAATAATCATCTTCGCACATGTGTCACCCATCCCCTTCATTGCACCATAAATTAATGTCCTTAATTAATTAATTACCCCTAGTTCTCTCACCCACCTAAAATCATTCCTAGAATCGCTCCTAGGTGTCCCCATATTCCTTTACAAGTTTTAAGGACTTTCCCCCTTACTAATTTACTAGTTGAGTTTAATTTAGAAAGTTCTTAAATGCTAGATACCTTAGTAAGTTAGACTTTTTGCTTTTTCCTTGTGTTTCCCCTTTCTTTTTATGTTTCCCGCTTTTTCCTAGTTTCCTAATTCCTTTAAATTTCCCTCTTTCCCTTTTCATTTAAAACTCAAATTGGCAGGGGTAGAAAATTAACTTCTTTGTTTTTTTTTTCTTTTTTCTTTTTTAATTAATAAATTTTAAATTAACATGAGACAAAACAATTATTTCCCCCCTTTTCCCCTTTTTTAAATTTTATCCCCCAAAAGATTTTTATAAATTAAATGAATTATTTACCCCCTTCTCGTCACATGATTAATGATGATTATCATTATTATTTATTTATTTTTATTTTTATTTTTATATAAATAGATAAAAATTTGTATCACAAGTATCACTTACACCTAGACTTTATTTTCCTAGGCTGGGCGACATTTTATTAGGGGAAATGTTTTAATTCTTTCTTATCATGTTATTTGTCCTAATGCCATCTAGTTTTATCCATTTATTAATTAACAATGCGACGTGCCCTTCAGGATGCACTAGATACTCCAAGGGTGAAACTCGCCTCAATCTATTTCCCTTGCACGACATGCCCTTCAAGACACACTATGTGCTCCAAGGGTGCCACTCGCCTCTTTCCATTTTTCTTGAGCGATGTGCCCTTCAGGACACACTCTGTGCTCCAACGGTGCCACTCACCTCTTGACTGACTTGGTAGACATCAAAAACCCCTGGAGTCAATACTCTGCTAGGTGATCTTATGGGAGACTAATGGCCTCTAAGGAATAAGGCCCCTATCTTATTGTGCGCCCCTTATAATCATCATGAGCGACTGTTGCAATCGGTCCTCATGACATTGTGGGTCTTCTCGAACTAGGTAATCGTTAACATATAGTTCAAGCCACAACGGGAGTGCTATTAGGTTGTCCCAGGGATACTGTCCATACCTCTCCCTCAATGTCTCTAGTAGTCATACGTGACCCCTCTACTACACATCTGAGTCTGTTCAACAAGCTATCGTCAGCTTGCATCATCCACGAATCATGTCAGAATAACATCCATAATCATAACATCTAATCAGATGCACATATGTCATATATATAGAACAATCAAACCCCAATAGTCCACTCCCTGACTCGATCCAGAGTCCAAGGGTTTCATCGATGCCTTAGTATCCTCGAGGTCCAAATCTTACACATTCAGGAGAACTAAGTCAATAGCACATATCTAAGTCAATACAGTAATATAACACATAATCACATCCATAATGCCTCATAATAGTAATCAACGATCAATGGTATAATAATCTGTCTCACTTGCAAGCAAGTGTCCTCAAAGAATAAGTTCGCTCAGTGTGCGCAAGAACGAGATATTACATACACCCCCTCTTTTTATAAACTTTGTTTCGAAGTTTCAGAGTAAAAAAAGTGCCAAAATAATGTGTATCACAATATCCTAAGTCTTTCTATCCAACAAAAATGGAAACTATCGGCGCAGACCATATGCATCCTCCGAGGTCGCCGGGTGAAAACTATAGTTGTCCCATTGGACCTTGACCTCATCTATTGTTCGACGTCGTAGGTGTTGTATGCGATGATCAAGGATGAGGATTGGCTAAATCGTGAGCGCACCCTCATCCGACACCCCCAAGCTGCTTAAGTCAAAACATGTGTAGGATCACTAATCATAATGTGTCAATAGAGACGTGAAAGACATCATCGATAGGCCTAGAGAATCAGGGAAGCCTATTCATTAGGCCAGAGGTCTCTCCTTTCCACAATATCGTAGAAGATAGTTTAGCCCCTTGTCTGAACTAGATCGAACTCTTATGCGGTTTCCGCCACAAAAATACTCGATCGCCACAATGTAACTATGGTCGACTGATGCACATCGATATAAATGTTTTTTTTGATCCTGCGCTTCCTGATCCTTGGTCTTATAGTTTTCATTTAATATTCAAATTCTTGGATCATTTCCGTCCCCACTAGGACCCTATCCTCAAACTGATCCCAACTTAAGGCATCCGATATTGTCTCCTGTAAATAAAATCGAACGACGTCATCTTAATGGTTCTTTGGTAATGGTTGTTATAAGAGAATTCCACCAGTGGCAAGAATTCTTCCCAATGCTTTTGTTGGTCCATTACGTACATGCGCAACATGCCCTCCAAGGTCTGGTTCTTTCGTTCGGTTTGCCCACCAGTCTCTGGATGATATGAAGTACTAAAGTTAAGTTGGGTTCCCAAGGCCTCTTGAAAACTAGTCACACCATTGTCCAAAATTGTCCAATAAACACTGATCCTCGATTAGATATAATCCTCTTAGTCACACCATGCAACCTGACAATATCACTGAAGAAAACTTTAGTTATGTTAGGTTCCCAATACTTTGTATGCATAGGAATAAAATGAGCACTCTTCGTGCGGCTGTAGTAATCCACAAAAATTCCAATGAGAGTGTCGAATACCACAAAAATCGAGTCCTGTCTCCTTGCCGTCAGTGGAAATCCAACAATAAAATCCATCGAAATAACATGCCATTTAGATTCTGGAATAGCGTGCAGTTGTAGTAATCCTGTTGCATGTCTATGTTCGGCCTTTACCTGCTGGCACTCTAGATATCTAGCCCCATAGTTGACTATGTTTGCCTTCATCCCTTTCCAAAATAATAAGGGTTTAACGTCCTCCCTCACCTTCGCGACTCCCGGGTGAGCCATGTACACTGCTCTATCAGCCTCATTTAGGATCAAGCTCCTCAACTCGTCATTCGGTGGTATGTAAATCCGATTTTTAAACCTCAATAATCCATCGTCGTCCAACGTAAATCCTTCAAATCTTGGTACCATCATTGTGTTTTGTCCAATAAAATCCTCGACCTCTTTGTACCAGTCATCGTCGCGATGTAAAGTTAGAATCTTTTCGTGTAGATTCGTCTGAAGATGCAACACTGAAAATATGTGTGGTCTCCGAGTCAATGCATCTGCCACTCGGTTCATTGTTCCTTTTATAAAAGTAATCTTGAATTCGTACTCGCTAAGAAATTCCGACCAACTTCGTTGTCGCGTGTTCAAGTCACTTTGCGTAAAGATGTGTTGTAGTCCACAGTGGTCTGTATTTAGTTCAAATTTTCATCGAACAAGGTAGTGTCTCCAAACTTTCAAGGCATATACAACGGCTAACAAATCCAAATCATGCATCGCATAGTTTTCCTCATGCCTTCTCAGTTTCCTCGAGATGTAAGCGATCACTCTACTGTCTTGCAGCAGGACTCTACCTAAGCCTTCCTTGGATGCATCAGTGCATACCAAGAAGTCTGCGTCCATATCAGGGAACTTTAGTATCAGTGCTATTGTCAACAACTTCTTGATCCTCCGAAATGCTTCTGCGCATTTCTTAGTCCAAATAAACTTCTTGTTCTTCTTCTGCAATTTCGTGATCGGATTTTCTATCTTCGAAAATCCCTCGATGAATCGTCTATAATATCCTACTAAACGCATGAATCTACACACTTCCGGGACATTCATCGACACAGGCCATTCCATAATAGCCTTGACCTTTGTTGGATCCACGGCGATACCTTCACCGGAGATGACATGCCCTAAGTAGTGAATCCTCGATTGATAGAACGAGCATTTGGACAACTTCCCATATAATTTGTGCTCTTGCAGACACTGCAGTACCAAGCGCAAGTGCTCGTCATGTTCCTCCGTTGTCTGAGTATAAATCAAAATATCATCAATGAATAATTTGACGAAGTTGTCCAAGTACTCGCGGAACACCTCGTTCATCAAACTCATAAATACCCTTGGGGAGTTTTTCAGTCAAAATGGTAAAACATTAAACTCGTAATGAACAAACCTCATCTTAAAGGCAGTCTTAGGGACATCATCCTCCTTGATCCATAACTGGTGATACCCTGATCGCAAATGGATCTTTGAGAGCACCATCACACCCTTCATCTGATCGAATAGGTCATCAATCCTCGACAACAGATACTGATTATTGATCATTTCCTTGTTCAATTGACGGTAGTCAATGCAGATCCTCCACGACCCATCCTTTTTTCATATGAAAATAACAGGCGCACCACACGGTAACACACTTGGACGTATCAGTCCCAGGTCCAGAAATTCCTTCAGTTGCATTCTCAACTCCTGTAACTCCGAGGTCGACATCTAATAAGGCATTCTAGCTATTGGTTTAGTCCCCGGTTTTAGGTCTATGGTAAACTCCAATTCCCTCTCTGGCGACCTCCCAGGTAACTCTTCCGGGAAGACGTTCACAAAATATCTCACCATAGGAAGGTGTTCTATACCTTCTGCTACACCCTTCTCATTTAAGGCAAGGGTCGCATAAAGATTACATCCCTTGCGCATGCTCTTCCATAACTGCAAGGAAGAGATAAACCTTAGGGAAACTCCCTGGTTATGACATACAATCACGCGTCCTTGTCCCTCATCATCGACCAAGCTCAATTGTTTCCTCTTATAGTTGAGTATCACCTCATGCGATTCCAACCAATCCATACCAGTCACAACGTCATAAGATCCTAAGATCATGATGTACAGGTTGAAACTGGTGACAAACTCTCCCAGGTTAAGGGTACAACCCGTAACCCTTCCTCCAACCTTCTATTTGGTTTCTGAAGCCATCTCTACAAAGATAAACTTATCCTATTCAACTGCCTTTAACTAAAAAAAAATTAGTGTTGCACCAAAAATGAAACTCTCGATAGCACTGTGATCTATCCAAAACTAAGAGTTTGGTCAATGATGGTACCCGACTTCTCGAGTCTAGTCGACTAGTGCTCTGCCTGTCAGTTTTTCACCTGTACAAGAATCCGATGGTCCTTGCCCAAGACTCCCACGGTAGTGGGTCCGACTAATCCAGAAGCTCTGACCCCTTCCTCTGGGAAATAATGTTGGTAATGTGGGTCCCCACAATCCAGCAGACTTTCTTTGGTCCCATATTCTTAGAACCCAAAGTAGAAGTTGAATTCTAATAATAAGGCCAAACTCGGAGTTCTTGACCTTAAGTTTCTGGGTAATTTGGTGCGGAGCATACTGAAGCAGCTCCAAAATGGGCCTCGATCTCAGGCACTATGCGACTGCCTTGTCCCAAGGCGTCGAACTCATTGAGATGATGCCCAACGAATCCTCAGAAAGAAATCTCTCCTGGAACCGTTCCTCCAATAATTCCCATGAAACATTGTCGATGGCCATGTTCAACTGTACTCCTGTCTATCAATCTGAATTATATTTTGCTGTTGTTTTCTTTATGTTGGTGTTTTGAACTTTAATCAGAAAACATTTGTAATAAATATATCAATAATCAAAATAAATTTTGTAATGTTATATAAAAACGTATAAAATTATATTTAAGTAAAAATAATTAAGTTCATGAATTACTAAAGCAATTTGGGTGTGGATCCAGATGGTTTTTTATAGATATATTCCAAAAAAAATTCAAAGTTTTCAAATCAAGTTTCTGGAACAAGCTTTTGTGGTGCGAAGGTTCTTCTCTTATAAGGCTCTTGTGTTCCACATAAGTTTTGTTTTAGTTAGGTTGAATAGACCTAATACGCCATTGCCCGCACATGCATGTTGTTAGGTTCATGCATTCACTACATCGATCTTTGCAAAGTATGAAATATTGCCATTTCTCAGTGGATTTATCCTCTTCTCTATAATCTTGAGAATCAAGCAAGTAGCACTAAACCGACACTGTGTATCAGCAAAACAGAACTCATACTTAGAGCATATGAAATGAATTCAAATCAAATTTCTCTACATGTTGCAATCCCATGGGAAATCACTTATTATTTAGGGTCAACTTGTAGTTCATGACTTGTGCGGCTCCTAGGAGCTCTATAAAATTTGATTGTGGATCCAAAATCTTTTGTTGGAGACTCAAAATCCAATTTGTGAGCCAAAATTATTGTTTCATGCGTTGATACTGGACTTTGTTACATACGCTAAATCAATAAGTTTATTGCGAATACGCTCCTTTGTTACATGCGCTAAATCAATAAGTTTATTGCGAATACTATCCTTTGTTACATACCAATAAATGTATTTGTTACTACAAATACTGTGGTAAATCAAATTTGTTACTAATATTGTTCTATGTTGCTTTGTTACATACCAATAAATGTATTTGTTACTACAAATACTGTGGTAAATCAAATTTGTTACTAATATTGTTCACTGTTCAATAGATATTAGATATTTGAAGCAGAGCTGAAATAAAACCGTAGTTCTAAGTTTACTTGCAATGCATGCCAAATCAATCAGTCAACCTCGAAAGGGAAAATCAGGTGCATCTTCAGGTTGAATGAATAACATTTAAATATAGCTTACTAGCATAGCCAAAAAATTGAAATTGTGACCAATAAACTCTTATAATTATATTTAATTTAGAAATCCTAATTTTAACATAAACCCGAATTAAGGTTTATAAATTAAAAACGCTTATCTACTTTCATCATCCACATAATTGTGGATGTGCTAGTTATATGATTCAATAAAAGATATAGATTAAATATATATTTATATATATTATAATAGATTATATTACATTCTGATTTATCCAATATTGAGAGAAATCAATTTTTTTAAGGTGTAATTTTTTATTATTTCATTCAATGTTAATTATTAATCCCTTTTAAAAAAATTACATCTTAATAAATTTAATTCTTCTCAATACTTGATAGATGAATTTAAGTTTCTTTAATATTTGAGATGTTATCATGTAGATATTAACCTGTAGAGTACCTAGCTAATAGAGTCCAATAAAATTTATGATGTGTATTAAAATTATGTAATATAAGGATATTTTGATTTTGGATATTTAATATGCGACATTGTTTTCAACATTTTAAAATGAATACGATATTAAACATATAGTAAGAGACACCATTTCTCACTAATTTGTATTTCATCTTTAAATGAATACGATATTAAACATATAGTAAGGGACACCATTTTTCTTTAATTTGTATTTCATCTTTAGAAAAAAATTTGAGAAATTTTTTTTTGGCAAAATCTATTGGAATTTTATATATTATATAAAAAAAAAATTGGCAAAATCTATTGGAATTTTATATATTATATAAAAAAAAAATGGCAAAATCTATTGGAATTTTAGATATTATATATACTTTTATGGTGACTAAAGAACATTTCAATAAACACTCTAATCAACACGCTACTTGATTCATTGAATTTTTCAAATACACTTACAAGAATTTACATAAAATATACAGAATAAAAATGACACAAGTATTATGATGATGATGGTGATTAACCTCCACTAAGATCGAATTGGTCTATCAAACCTTTAGAGGGTAAGTGGTTACGTGTGATTCTTTAGAATTTTGTTTCTCTGCTAAAAACGAATTAAGAGAATCTTTCCAGGATCACCATATTTTTGTTGAGTTAATAGGTTAGGAAGGTTGGTAGTGTGAAAAATATTTTGAAAAATGAGATCTAATCTGGGTATAGGCTGGACAATCTAAGAGAAAGTGGTTTTCATCTTCAACCTTATTAGTATCACAAAGGTGACACACTCTTTCATCCCATGGTGTTTTAGGAATTGACCAACGCCTAGTTTCACTAAGGAGGTAGTGAGAATTTGTTCTTATCTTAGCAATGCTTATTTTTTTCTTTACTCTCATCAAAACAGATAGATAATTTTGATCTTCTAGATTAGGGTCGATTACATCCTTATAATAGATTAACTTTATTTTTTCCTCTATATCTTTATCAAACCACATTTTCTCCTTAAATTTTGATTTGATGATATTTTTATTAATATCTTTACTCTAAAAAATGGTGTCTTCCATGATTCCCCAATAGTTTAGCCAAGATTGGGAATCCTTTTGCCATCCTCGTTTTAGTGGATGGTGGTTATGACTCGATTTTGAAGAAATTTTAGGAATCCTATTGTCTTCCATGTTATTTAACTTGCTATTTAACTTATTGTTTAACTTGTACTTATACATTAGGTATCTAGTCATAGTCGTTTTCTCATTGGGGGAGACGCTTGTTTCTAAGAAGAGGATGGGATATGGCATATTTCCTTTAATTTTGAGATTATAGGTTATAAAATTATTTTGTGTTTCCTCCATCTTTCTCCAGGATTCATGAGAGATACTACAGCCCCAAAATTCACATCCATAAAGAATAACAAGTGTAACGAGAGTCTCAAAAGGGAGTTTCTTCTTATCGCAAATCCAAAGATCGGTTGAATTACAATTTTTTTCAAGCCCAGAATAAGGTTTCCATCCCCCAATAATCATTTTCTTAATTCTATAATTCCAGT
Source organism: Picea engelmannii (assembly GCA_009831015.1). NCBI lineage: Eukaryota > Viridiplantae > Streptophyta > Pinopsida > Pinales > Pinaceae > Picea > Picea engelmannii. The sequence goes on along the minus strand of ML784712.1, from coordinate 572,759 downwards.
TGAGCTTGTGGTGAATATCAATTCCACGATATTTGTATGAATTCACTTCCTACAAGCTGTTGTTTTCATATACAAAGGTATCATAAGTGATTTTATTGGATTCAATAATCATAACCTTAGTCTTATCAATATTAACAATCATACCCATATTGGAGCAAAAATCCTTGAGGATTCTTAGTTGGTTTTCAAGATCATGGGGACTCCTTTCCTTAAGAACAATATCATCAAAATAAACAAGAACATCGATGACTCCTTTCTATCCATAAAGGATTATGGTTGGAATCAATGCTTAAAAGAGTAGCTTGTTTAGTTGCAATCCTAGCATTAAAGTCTCCTAGCAGGAGGGTATTACCTTCATTTTTCAAATTATAAATATCTTGTTCTAAATTATTATAGGGACAATTGTTATCTAGATTATTTTTCTAAAAGTAGAATTAATAGGTGAAAAATAGAAAATTGTTATATACATCTTCTTAGAATTGGTGTCTAAAATTTCTATCCAAATGTATTGATTTAGAGGGTCAATATTACGATCCCTTCGTTGCGACTATAAGAGAAGCAGAAAGTGAATTTTTTTTTTTTTTTTAAACAGGACGACAACAATGATTACAGCTAAACAACCCCTCTGATGGCAAGCACCATGCCCGCAAAACATGCAACAGACAACTAGGACTCCTTGCCTGGTCACAAGAGAAACTGAGCGAAACATGTGAAAAATAACGAGAAACAACTACCCACCCAACACAAAAATGACCATGCCTACAAGCTAAGGGATAACATCCCCATCCCGAAACAATGGCCTCGACGATTGGTTAGCTAGAACCTCGATAGCACGCAACCAAATGCATGAAAGATTTACGACCCAAATGCTCACAACAACTTACAGCGATCAACAACACCCTCAATGGGAGGCCCGACTCCGAACAAGTCATCATTCACCGCTATCCAATTACGACACCCCTTAATCCCCTCAACACAATCATGTCGTCCCCAGGTGATAGACATGACAATACCCTAACTTGACCAAGGACTCACGAAAATCCAATGCTCTAGGGGACCGAAATACTGACAAGAAGGTTACACCCAAACCCCAAGAGATAGTTCGACGAGATGGAAGATGATAACAATCAAGAGAAAGAGCAAGCTAATACCCGACTCTGCCAACAACCCAACCATTAACTGATAAGTAAGGGGTCTAAGTGCAAAGGTTGAACTATTAACAAGCTACTAAGGTCATAAAAGTTATCATAATGCAAACTAAGAAATGCATGTAACCAAATCCAATACACTTAGCAACAATTAAAAATGTCCGCTAAAATGAGTGAACTACTTGACATTTTAAAGGTGCTCCATGCTACAAAATAATCGACATTGTTGTCAAAATAAGTGCGTTTTCAATACAAAGCTTTCATGCTATTTTAACGTTGTTAGGTAGTTATAAAAAGGTCATTTTGAAGCTATTCAAAGGAAAATCTTAACGCTGACTTGTTGTTTATAATTAAATGTCATTTTAGGGCCATTCATTTCAGTTTGATGCTATTAGCCTAAAAATAATTTTCATATCCATGCTAACAAACTATATTGCGGTCTTAACCAATACTACCTATTAGAACGTTGATGTATCCCACTGTCTAATAACAAGATTGTTGCCAATTTGGTAATAGTCTAGGGATAGCAATTCGTGTTACCGTATATATATACAAGGAACGCGATCAACCACCCCAGGCAGTCCAAAAAAGTAAGAAGTTGTTGCGTAAAGAAATATAATTTTCACCATGGCTGATCAACTGCTATGTAATTTATCCAATGGCTGTCAAAATTAAAAATACAATACTGCTATCTATAACATAGATGGTAGGGTTGTCTATTGATCGAAGAAAATTCTATCCAATTAGGGGATTGTATAGCAAAGTAAGGTTGTCTAAGACATAGGCTATCTATTACACAACCTATCACTATTATTAACACTATCCAAAATTATTAAATATTAATGCAAATTAAAAAAAAATAGAAGAACATTGTCCAGAACCAAAATTGCCATCTTTTAACGTGGTCAAAGGATTCAACGCAACCGCTCACAACAAAATAGTTGTGTAATAAATAGAGGAATGTGTGGTGTTAAAAGGTATCAAAGGAAGTTACCCCAAACCGAAAATCCAAGAGTGAATAAAGATTTAGCTCGCACTCATTAAGGGGCAGATTCGTTGGTATGAAAATTTGTTGTAATAAAACTGGGGCGACCACCATAATTTTGTTGTCTTTACCATTCAAAAAGGTTGATGTCCATAGACACACCCTCAAATTTAAATTTGCTATCACATTTAAAAGTTGTTATCAATAGGTTGGCTGTCAGCAGTCACGCTAGATGTAAAAGGAATCGACACTGTTCCAATAAATTCATTCGCTATACAACAATTCGTTGTGCATAGAACATGCCATTCCAATAGCAATCAACGCCAAAGAAAATTGATAGTTGTCTAAAAACAATTCTATTCTAAATTCATTCAAAACGTAGAGGCATTAGATAGCTTCTAAAATAAAAACTAAATAGTTTGCGGTCATACACAGAGCCATTAGTTGGTTGTCTAAATAAGGGAAGGATACCGTTGTCCATTCCCAACGAGAAATCACTATGTATCAAAGGTAACTCAACCAAACTACTAGTTGTCCAGAACGACGTGGTTAAAAGAGTTGTTTTCAAAGAAAATAAATAAATAAAAACGTTTGATAAAAGTGTTCAGTGCAAACATTCAAAACTTGCTGAGATTTATATATTCAAATAAATTAATTTGCTGAGCTTATTTCTTTATAAAAACACCATCTAAGAACCGAAAGTATAATTCGCTTTAATCCACAAGCTTGTCGGGCACCTAGAAATCTAAACAAATCTGACCAGAATATAAATTCGTCGGGCAAAATTTCACCCCCAAATCAAACGAAATGCATCCTAATATGTGGCAAAATTGCTAGGTAAATAAAACGAAAAGTAGTCTCAATCATCTTCAAATGTTAGAGAGCAGAGGTAAAAAAAAAATGCAGAGAATATCTAACCATGAAATGCATTCCAGAGACCAATCGCAGAGAAATATTTTTCAGCAATGCCACGCAATCAAGATACAAAAACGCAAAGAATGGGCCTTCAACTCAAGGTTTATCAATCATGGAAAAATAGGGGTAATCCTTCAAGGAGATGCAAGGGTCTTCGGAGTTTAGGCAATCAAATGCAGAGGTACTCAATCGCCAGAAGGAAATATCCAAAGTCAATTAAGAACAACCAACAGGGGTAGATGACTGGCAAGAACATCCTTCGTTCATCATCCACGCACAACAAAGTAGGGTGTTTAGAAACATAGGTCTATTAACATTGGAGTGATGACCGTAGATCAAGATCCTGGCCAACTGCTCAGGTGTGCACTGAGGAGTTACAGATGAAGGAAAAAATATAAATCGCAAATCATCACAAATCAATAAAACCATAGGACGGTCAAGACATCCAGGGATCGAAAGCCAAGGGAATCAATCAACAAACAGCTTAAGGCTATGGGGAAAATCATTCATCAATAAAAATGCTAAGTCAATAATTTTCTTTACCCAACTAAACATACAGACTAAGAGCGTAAAGTATACTAATAATCTAACAAGCATCAATAAACGAAGCGTACCGTATCCCAAGTAGCCCACTCTGACTTGTTGTCCCATGTGCTCCGTGTATCTCTCGCTTGCCGACCAATGAGACTTCACCGATACCTCCCAACCAACACTAGGGGTACTCTTCTTCCCCCTTAGCCCCCCGAGCCACAAAGGGGCCATGGAAACTAACCAAAGAATCACCTAGCTCCCATCTCGCCTCGCAAGTCCAAGCTACCACTCCTCACTGAGATGGGTATCCCAACTCCCACAAGCTAAGTCAGTCGAGTCTTAAATTCTGCAGCATAACGTTACGCATAACAGAAAAGATCCATCATCCTCCTCCTCCCTCCTTTATATAGATTTTCTAAGTCATTTGCTTTACCAAAATCTCTTTTAATTTATTGTTCAATAATTTAGTTCATAATAATCATCTTCGTACATGTGTCACCCATCCCCTTCATTGCACCATAAATTAATGTCCTTAATTAATTAATTACCCCTAGTTCTCTCACCCACCTAAAATCATTCCTAGAATCGCTCCTAGGTGTCCCCATATTCCTTTACAAGTTTTAATGACTTTCCCCCTTACTAATTTACTACTTGAGTTTAATTTAGAAAGTTCTTAAATGCTAGATACCTTAGTAAGTTAGACTTTCTGATTTTTCCTTGTGTTTCCCCTTTCATTTTATGTTTCCCGCTTTTTCCTAGTTTCCTAATTCTTTTAAATTTCCATCTTTCCCTTTTCATTTAAAACTCAAATTGGTAGGTGTAGAAAATTAACTTCTTTTTTTTTTTTCCTTTTTCCTTTTTAATTAATAAATTTTAAATTAATATGAAACAAAACAATTATTTCCCCCCTTTTCCCCTTTTTTAAATTTTATCCCCCAAAAGAGTTTTATAAATTAAATGAATTATTTACCCCCTTCTCGTCACACGATTAATGATGATTATCATTATTATTTATTTATTTTTATTTTTATTTTTATATAAATAGATAAAAAATTGTATCACAAGTATCACTTAGACCTAGACTTTATTTTCCTAGGCTAGGCGACATTTTATTAGGGGAAATGTTTTAATTCTTTCTTATCATGTTATTCATCCTAATGCCATATAGGTTTATCCATTTATTAATTAACAACGCGACGTTCCCTTCAGGATGCACTAGGTGCTCCAAGGGTGAAACTCGCCTCAATTTGTTTCCCTTGCACGACATACCCTTCAGGACGCACTATGTGCTCCAAAGGTATCACTGGCCTCTTTCCATTTTTCTTGAGCGACATGCCCTTCAGGAGACACTTTGTGCTCCAACAGTGCCACTCGCCTCTTGACTGACTTGGTAGACATCAAAAACCCCTAGAGTCAATACTCTGCCAGGTGATCTTATGGGAGACTAATGGCCTCTAAGGAATAAGGCCCCTGCCTTATTGCATGCCCCTTATAATCATCATGAGCGACTGTCGCAATCGGCCCTCATGGCATTGTGGGTCTTCTTGAACTAGGTAATTGTTAACATAAATTTCAAGCCACGATGGGAGTGCTAGTAGGTTGTCGCAAGGCTGTTGTCCACACCTCTCCCTCAATGTCTCTAGTAGTCATGCATGACCCCTATACTACACATGTGAGTCTGTTCGACACGCTATCATCAGCTTGCATCATCAACGAATAATGCAGAATAACATCCATTATCATAACATCTAATCAGATGCACATATGTCACATATATAGAACATTCAACCCCAATAGTCCAGTCCCTAACTCGATCCAGAGTTCAAGGGTTTCATCGATGCCTCAGTATCCTCGAGGTCCAAATCCTGCACACTCAGGAGAACTAAGTCAATAGCACATATCCAAGTCAATACAGTAATATAACACATAATCACATCCATAATGCCTCATAATAGTAATCAACGATCAATGGTATAATAATCTGTCTCACTTGCAAGCAAGTGTCCTCAAAGAATAAGTTCGCTCACTGTGCGCAAGAATGAGATATTACATACACCTCCTCTTTTTATAAACATTGTCCCGAAGTTTCAGAGTAAAAAAAGTGCCAAAATAATGTGTATCACAGTATCCTAAGTCTTTCTATCCAACAAAAATGGAAATTGTCGGCGCAGATCATATGTGTCCTCCGAGGTGGTCGGGTGCAGACTATAGTTTTCCCATTGGACCTTGACCTGATATACTATTCGACGTTGTAGTTGTCATATGCGATGATCCAGGATGAGGATTGGCTCAGTCGTGAGCGCACCCTCATCCGACACCCCCAAGGTGGTCAAGTCAAAACATGTGTAGGATCACTAATCATAATGTGTCAACAGAGACATGAAAGACATCGTGGATATGCCTCGAGAATCAGGCAAGCCTATTCATTAGGCCACAGGCCTCTCCTTTCCACAATATCATAGAAGATAGTTTATCCCCTTGTCCAAACTCTTATGTAGTTTCTGCCATAAAAATACTCGATCGCCACAATGTAACTATGGTCAACCGCTGCACATCGACATAAATATTTTTTCGATCATGTGCTTGCTGATCCTTGGTCTTATAGTTTTCATTTAATATTCCAATTCTTGGATCGTTTTTGGCCCCACTACGACCCTATCCTCAAACCAATCCCAACTCAAGGCGTCCGACATGGTATCCCGTAAATAAACTTGAACGACATCATATTAATGGTGCTTTGGTAACGGTTGTTATAAGAGAATTCCACCAGTGGCAAGAATTCTTCCCAACGCTTTTGTTGGTCCATTACGTATATGCGCAACATGCTATCCAAGGTCTGGTTCTTTTGTTCGGTCCACCCGTCAGTCTCTGGGTGATATACAGTACTAAAGTTAAGTTGGGTTCCCAAGGCCTCTTGAAAACTAGTCTAAAATCGCCCAATAAACACCGATCCTCGATCAGATATAATCCTCTTAGGCGCACCATGCATCCTGGAAATATCACTGAAGAAAACTCTAGTTATGTTAGGTTCCCAATACTTTTTATGCATAGGAATAAAATGAGCACTCTTCGTCAGAGTGTCGAATACCATGAAAATCGAGTCCTATCTCCTTGTCGTCAGTGGAAATCCAAAAATAAAATCCATTAAAATAACCTCCCATTTCGATTTTGGAATAGCATGTGGCTATAGTAATCATGTTGCATGTCTATGTTCGGTCTTCAACTGCTGACACACTAGAGATCTGGACCCATAGTTGACTATGTTTTCCTTCATCACTTTCCAAAATAATAAGGGTTTAAGGTCCTCCCTCATCTTCGTGACTCCCAGGTGAGCCATATACACTGCTCTATGAGCCTCATTTAGGATCAAGCTCCTCAACTCATCGTTTGGTGGTACGTAAATCTAATTTTTAAACCTCAATAATTCATCGTCGTCCAACGTAAATCCTTTAAATCTTGGTACCATCATTGTGTTTTGTCCGATAAAATCCTCGACCTCTTTGTACTAGTCATCGTTGCGATGTAAAGTTAGAATCTTTTCACGTAGATTCGTCTGAAGAGGAAACATTGAAAATATGCGTGGTCTCCGACTCAATGCATATGCCACTCGGTTCACTGTTCCTTTTACGTAAGTAATCTTGAATTCATACTCGCTAAGAAATTTCGACCGACGTCGTTGTTGCGTGTTTAGGTCACTTTCCATAAAGATGTGTTGTAGTCCACAGTGGTCTGTATTTATTTCAAATTTTCATCCAACAAGGTAGTGTCTCCAAACCTTCAAGGCATATACAATGGCTAACAAATCCAAATCATGCGTCGCATAGTTTTCCTCATGCCTTCTTAGTTTCCTCGAGATGTAAGTGATCACTCTACACTCTTGCATCAGGACTCTGCCTAAGCCTTCCTTGGATGCGTCAGTGCATACCAAGAAGTTTGCGTCCATGTCAGGGACCTTTAGTATCGGTGTTATTGTCAACAACTCCTTGATCCTCCGAAATTCTTCTGCGCATTTCTTGGTCCAAACAAACTTCTTGTTCTTCTTCTACAATTCCGTGATCGGATTTTCTATCTTCGAAAATCCCTCAATGAACTGTCGATAGTATCCTGCTAAACCCATGAAGCTATGCACTTCCAGGACATTCATAAACATAGGCCATTCCATAATAGACTTGACCTTTGTTGGATCCACGACGATACCTTCATCGGAGATGACATGCCCTAAGTAGTAAATCCTCGATTAATAGAACGAGAATTTGTAGAACTTCCCATATAATTTGTGCTCTTGTAGACACTGCAGTACCAAGCACAAGTGCTTGTCATGTTCCTCCGTCATCCGAGTGTAAATCAAAATATCATCAATGAATAATTTGACAAAGTTTTCCAAGTACTCGCGGAACACCCCGTTCATCAAACTCATAAATACCCTTAGGGAGTTTGTCAGTCAAAACAGTAAAACATTAAACTCGTAATGAAAAAACCTCATCTTAAAGGTCGTCTTAGGGACATCATCCTCCTTGATCCGTAACTGGTGATACCCTGATCGCAAATGGATCTTTGAGAGCACCATCGCACCCTTCATTTGATCGAATAGACCATCAATCCTTGACAACAGATACTGATTCTTGATCGTTGCCTTGTTCAATTGACGGTAGTCAATACAGATCCTCCACGACCCATCCTTTTTTCATATGACAATACTAGGCGCACCACACGGTGACACAGTTGGACGTATCATTCCCAGGTCCAGAAATTCCTTCAGTTGCATTCTCAACTCCTGTAACTCCGAGGTCGACATCCAATAAGGAATTCTAGCTATTGGTTTAGTCCTCGGTTTTAGGTCTATCATAAACTCTAGTTCCCTCTCTGGTGTCCTCCCAGGTAACTCCTCCGGGAAGACGTTCGCAAAATATCTCACCATAGGAAGGTGTTCTAGACCTTCCGCTACACCCTTCTCATTTAAGGAAAGGGTCGCATAAAGGTGATATCCCTTGCACATGCTCTTCAGTAACTGCAAGGATGAGATAAACCTTAGGGAAACCCCCTAGTTCTGACGTACAATCACGTGTCCTTGTCCCTCATCATCGACCAAGCTCAATTGTTTCCGCTTACAGTTGAGTATCACCTCATGCGATTCCAACCAATCCATACCAATCACAACGTCATAAGATCCTAAGATCATGATGTACAGGTTGGAACTATGAAAAACTCTCCCAGGTTAAGGGTACAACCCGTAACCCTTCCTCCAACCTTTGTTTTGGCTTCTGAAGCCATTTCTACAAAGATAAGCTTATCTTATTCGACTGCCTTAAAATAATTTTTTTTTAGTGTTGCACCAAAAATGAAACTCTCGATAGCACTGTGATCTATCTAAAACTAAGGGTCTAGTCAGTGACGGTACCTGACATCCCGAGCACAGTCGACTAGTGCTCTGCCTGTCAGTTTTTCACCTGTATAAGAATCCGATGGTCCTTGCCCAAGACTCCCACATTAGTGGGTCTGACTGATCTAGAAGCTCTGACCCCTTCCTCTGGTAAATAATGTTGGTAATGTGGCTCCCCACAATCCAACACACTTTCTTTGGTCCCATATTCTTGGTACCCAAAGTAGAAGTTGAATTCTAATAATAAGGCCAAACTTGAAGTTCTTGACCTTAAGTTTCTGGGTAATTTGGTGTGGATCATACCGAAGCAGCTCCAAAATGGGCCTCGACCTCAGGCACCATGCGACTGCCTTGTCGCAAGGCGTCGAACTCATTGAGATGATGCCCAACGAATCCTCAGAAATAAATCTCTCCTGGAACCGTTCCTCCAATAATTCCCATGACACATTGTCGACAGCCATGTTCAAATGTGGCAGGAGTGTCTTCCACCATAGAAGAGTGGCCCCCCTTCAATTCAAATACCACCATGAAGACCTTCATGTTGGAGGTCGTAATTGTGAAGTGTGGAGCTCAACGCCTTTCTCTACAACCGTTCCTCAATGAAACAACCGTTTGTGATAGTCGTGGACTCGAGAACTTGGCTCTCTTGAGTTATCTATGGATGCTAACGGTACTATCTAGGGTGCACTATGGACCCTCAGGGGTACCGGTGCCCTGGCCTCATCTTAGTACTAATGGTGAATCAAGGCCCCTTGACAATACCTGGAAGGGCCTTGTTAGACCATCATCATCCCTTACAAGAAACAAATCTAGCCCAAGGACTCATCCTTCCCCTTGGGGGTTCAACTCTGAGGGTGCAAGAACTTCTGGAGGTGTCACACCTCCTTCCATGACACCACGTTGCGAACCTCTGAGGTTTCCTCTAAATGATATCACCACAAGGACACATTAAGGTTTTTTTAATTAATGCAAGGGTTAATACTCAAGGGTTTACTATTGTGGAAAGCCTGGCGATCCACAGTCGCAGGGTTGAACCTGCTCTGATACCATATATAATGACCCCTTCGTTACAACTACAAGCGAAGCAGAAGGTGCAATTTTTTTTTTCTTTTAAAACAAAATGACAACAACGATTATAGCTAAACAACCCCTTTGACGACGAGCACCATGCTCGCATAACAGGCAATAGATAACTAGGACTCCCTTCCTGGTCACAAGAGCAACTGGGCGAAACATGCCAAAAATAATAAGGAGAAACGACTACCTGCCCGACACAAACATGACTATGCCTACAAGCTAAGGGACAACATCCCCATCCCAACACAACGACATTGAAGGTCAGTTAACTAGAACCTGGATGGCACACAACTAAACACATGAACGTGTTACGACCTAAACGTTCAAAACAACCTACAACAATCAACAACACCCTCAACAGGACGCCCGACTCCGAACAAGTCATCATTCACCGCTATCCAATTAGGACGCACCCTGATCCCCTCAACTGAATCATGCTATCCCCAGGTGATAGACGTGACAATAACCTGACTTGACCAAGGATTCACGAAAATCCAACGTGTTAAGGGAACGAAATACTGACAAGAAGGCTACACCCAAACCCTAAGCGATAGGTCGACGAGACGCAAGATGACGACAATCAAGGGAAAGTGCAAGCTAATACCTGAATTCGCCAACAACCCAACCGTTAACTGATAAGAAAGGGGCCTAAGTGAAAAGGTTGAACTATTAACAAGTTGTTAAGGTCATAAATGTTATCTTAATGCAAACTAAGAAAGGCACTTAACCAAATCCAATATGCTTAGCAACAATTAAAAATGTCCGCTAAAATGAGTGAACTACTTGACATTTTAAAGGTGCTCCACGCTACAAAATAAACGACATTGTTGTCAAAATAAGTGCCTTTTCAATACAAAATTTTCATGCTATTTTAACGTTGTTAAGTCGTTATAAGAAGGTCATTTTGAAGCTATTCAAAAGCAAATCTTAAGGTTAACTTGTTTATAATTAAATGCGATTTCAGGGCCATTCATTGCAGTTTGATGTTGTTAGGCTAAAAATAATTGTCATATCCATGCTAACAAACTATCTTGCGGTCTTAACGAATACTACCTATCAGAACGCGGATGTATCCCACTGTCTAATAACAAGATTGTTTCCAATTTGGTAATCGCCTAGGGCTAGAAATTCGTGTTACTATATTTATATTCAAGGAACGTGGTCAACCACCCCAGGCGGTCCAGAAATGTAAGAAGTTGTTGTTTAAAGAAATATAATTTTCACCATGGTTGATCAACTTCTGCATAATTTATCCAATGGCTGTCAAAAATAAAAATATAATACTTCTCTCTATAACAGAAATGGTATGGTTGTCTATTGATCGAAAAAAATTCTATCCAATTAGGAGACTGTCCAGCAAGGTAAGGTTGTCTAAGACATAGGCTATACATCACAAAACTTGTCCCTATTATTAAAGCTATCCAACATTAATAAATATTAATGCAAATTAAAAAAAAATAGAAGAACGTTGTCCAGAACCAAAATTTCCATATTTTAACTCAGTCAAAGGATTCAATGCAGTCACTCATAACAAAATAGATCTGTAATAAATAGAGGAAGACGTTGTGTTAAAAGGGATAAAATAAAGTTACCCCAAACCGAAAATCCAGGAGTGAATAAAGATTTGGCTTGCGCTCATTAAGGGGTGGATTCGTTGGTATGAAAATCCATTGTAATAAAACTAGGGAGACTGCCATAATTTCGAAGTCTTTACCATTCAAAAATGTTGTTGTCTATAGACTCACCCTCAAATTTAAATTCGCTATCATATTTAAAAGTTCTTTTCAATAGGTTGGTTGTCAGCAGTCACACTAGATGTAAACAGAATCGACACTGTTCCAATAAATTCATACACTATCCAGCAATTCATCATGCATATCACATGCCATTACAATATCAATCAACGCCCAAGAAAGTTGATAGTTGTCTAAAAAAAATGTTATTCTAAATTCAGTCAAAACGCAGTGGCAATATATAGCTTCTAAAATAAAAACTAAATAGTTTGTAGTCAAACATAGAGCCATTAGTTGGTTGTCTAAATAAGGGAAGGATATTGTTGTCCATTCCCAATGGGAAATCATTGTGTATGAAAGGTAACTTAATCAGGCTACTAGTTATCCACAATGGTGCGGTTAAAATAGTAGTTGTCCAAGAAAATAAATAAATAAAAACGTTTGATAAAATTGCTAAGTGCAAACATTCAAAACTCATTGAGATTAATACATTCAAATAAATTAATTTGTTGAGATTATTTTTTTATAAAAACAACATCTAAGGACCAGAAGTATAATTCGTTTTAATCCATTAAACAATGGCTGTCAAAAATGAAAAGCGTGTAGCTTGTCGGGCACCTGAAAATCTAAACAAAATCTGTCCAGAATATAAATTCACTGGGCAAAATCCCACCCCCAAATAAAAAGAAATGCAGCCTAAGAAGTGGAAAAATCATGAGGTAAACAAAATGAAAAGCATTCTCAATCATCTTCAAATGTTAGAGTGCAGAGGTAAAAAAAAAATGCAGAGAATATCTAGCCAGGAAACATATTCCAGATACCAATCGCAGAGAAATATTTTTCGGCAATTCAATGCAATCAAGATACAAAAATGTAGAGATTGGCCCTTCAACTCATGGGTTATCAATCAAGGAAAAACAAGGGTAATCCTTCAAGGAGATGCAAGGGTCTTCGGAGTTTAGGAAATCAGACACATAGGTACTCAATCACGAAAAGGCGAAAACCAAAGTCAATCAAGAACAACCAATAGGGGTAGATGACTGGCAGGAACATCCTTTGTTCATCATCCACACATAACAAAGGAGTTCGTTTAGATCCATAGGTCTATTAACACCGAAGTGATGATTGTAGATCAGGCTCCTGGCCGACTGCTCAGGCATGGACTGATGACTTAGGGACAAAGGAAAAAATATAAACCGCAAATCATCACAAATCAATAAAACCATAGGACGGTCAAGACATGCAGGGATCGAAAGACAAGGGAATCAATCAACAACGAGCTTAAGTCTATGGGGAAAAATAGTCATCAATTAAAATTCCTAGTCAATCATTTTATTTACCCAACTAAACATATAGACTAAGAGCTTAAAGTATACTGATAATCTACCAAGCAGAAATAAAAGGAAGCATACCATATCCTAGGTAGCTCGCTCTGAGTTGTTGTACCACGCGCTCCATGCAGCTCCCGCTTGCCGACCAATGAGACTTCACCGGTACCTCCCAGCCAAACCTAGGGATACTCTTCTTCCCCCTTAGCCCCCCAAGCCGCAAAGGGGCCACACACACTAACCAGAGAATCACCTAGCTCCCAAATCGCCTCGCAAGGCCGAGCTACCACTCCTCACCGAGTTGGGTATCCCTACTCCCACAAGCTAAGTCATTCAAGTCTAAAATTCTACAACATAACGTTTCGCATAATAGAAAAGATCCATCATCCTCCTCCTCCCTCCTTTATATAGATTTTCTAAGTCAATTACTTTCCCAAAATCCCTTTTAATTTATTGTTCAATAATTTAATTCATAATAATTCTCTCCATACATGTGTCACCCATCCCCTTCATTGCACCATAAATTAATTTCCTTAATTAATTAATTACCCTTATTTCCCTCACCCACCTAAAATCATTCCTAGAATCGCTCCTAGGTGTCCCCATATTCCTTTACAAGTTTTAATGACTTTCCCCCTTACTAATTTACTAGTTGAGTTTAATTTAGAAAGTTCTTAAATGCTAGATACCTTACTAAGTTAGACTTTCTACTTTTTCCTTATGTTTCCCCTTTCTTTTTTTGTTTCCCATTTTTTACTAGTTTCCTAATTCCTTCAAATTTCCCTCTTTCCCTTTTCATTTAAAACTCAAACTCGCAAATGTAGAAAATTAACCTTTTTTTTTTTTCCTTTTTCCTTTTTAATTAATAAATTTTAAATTAACATGAGAGAAAACAATTATTTCCCCCCTTTTCCCCTTTTTAAAATTTTATCCCCCAAAAGATTTTTATAAATTAAATGAATTATTTACCCCCTTCTCGTCACATGATTAATGATGATTATCATTATTATTTATTGATTTTTATTTTTATCTTTATTTTTATATAAATAGATAAAAATTTCTATCACAAGTATCACTTAGACCTAGACTTTATTTTCTTAGGCTGGGCGACATTTTATTTCGGAAAATGTTTTAATTCTTTCTTATCACGTTACTCGTCCTAAGGCCATCTAGCTTTATCCATTTATTAACTTACAACGCGACGTTCCCTTTAGGACGCACTAGGTTCTCCAAGGGTGCCACTTGCATCAATTTGTTTCCCTTCCGCGATGTTTCCTTTAGGACGCACTATGTGCTCCAAGGGTGCCACTCGCCTATTTCTGTTTTGCTTGCATGACGTGTCATTCAAGATGCACTATGTGCTAAAAAGGTGTCACTCACCTCTTGACTGACTTGGTAGACATCAAAATCCCCTGGAGTCAATACTCCTCTAGGTGATCTTGTGGGAGACTAAGGGCCTCTAAGGAATAAGGCCCCTGCCTTATTGCACACCCCTTAGAATCATTATGAAAGACTGTCGCAGTCGACCCTCACGACATCGTGGGTCTTCTTGAACTAGGTAAACCTTAACCTATAGTTCGAGCCATGACGTGAGTGCTAGTAGGTTGTGGCAGGGTTGTTGTCCACACCTCTCCTTCAACGTCTATTGTAGTCGTGCGTGACCCCTCTACTCCACATGTGATTCTGGTCGAAAATCTATCATGAGCCTGCATCATCAACGAATCATGTCAGAATAACATCCATAATCATAACATCTAATCAGATTCACATATGTCATATATATACAACAATCAAACCACAATAGTCCACTCCTTGACTCGATCTAGAGTCCAAGGGTTTCACCGATGCCTCAGCATCCTCAAGGTCTAAATCCTGCACACTCAGGAGAACCGAGTCAATAACACATGTCTAAGTCAATATAGTAAAATAACATATAATCACATCCATAATGCCTCATAATTGTAATCAATGGTCAATGGTATAATAAGACGGCTTACTTTCAAGCAAGTGCCCTCAAAGAATAAGTTCGCTCAGTGTGTGCAAGAACGGGATGTTACATACACCCCCTCTTTGTCTAAACTTCGTCCCGAAGTTTCAGAGTAAAACAAGTGCCAGAATAGTGTGTATCACAGTATCCTAAGCCTATCTATCCAACAAAAATGGAAACTGTTGGCGCATATCATAAGTGTCCTTCGAAGTCGCTGGGTGCGGACTATAGTTGTCCCACTGGACCTTAACCTCATCTATTGTTCGACATCGTAGCTATCGAATGCGATGATCCAGGATACAAATTGGCTCAGCTGTTAGCGCACCCTCATCCGACACCCACAAGGTGATCAAGTGAAAACATGTGTAGGATCACTAATCATAATGTCTCAACAGAGATGTGAAAGAAATCGTGCATACGCCTCGAGAATCGGGCAAGGCTAGTCATTAGGCCATGGGCCTCTCCTTTCCACAATATCGTAGAATATAGTTTAGCCCCTTTTCCAAAGTGGATCGAACTCTTATGCGGTTTCCACCGCAAACATACTCGATCTCCACATCGTAACTACGGTCGACCGATGCGCATTGACGTAACTCTTTTGTCGATTCTGCACTTCCTACTAATTGGTCTTATAGTTTGCATTTAATCTTCCAATTCTTGGATCGCTTCCAACCCCACTAGGACCCTATCCTCAAACCGATCCCAACTCAAGGCGTCTGATATGGTCGCCTATAAATAAACTCAAAAGGCTCCATCTTAATGGTGCTTTGGTAATAGTTTTTATAACCGAATTCCACCAGTGGAAATAACTCTTCCCAACTCTTTTGTTGGTCAATTACGTACATGCGCAACATGTCCTCCAAGGTCTGGTTCGTTCATTTGGTCTGTCCGTTAATCTTCGGGTGATATGCATTACTAAAGTTAAGTTGGGTTCCCAAGGCCTCTTGGCAACTAGACCAAAATCGTTGAGTAAACATCGATCCCCAATCGGATATAATCCTCTTAGGCACACCATGCAACCTCATAATCTCACTGAAGAAAACTCTAGCTATGCCAAGTTCCTGATATGACGTACGCACAGGAATAAAATGAGCACTCTTTGTCAGAGTGTCGACTACCACGAAAATCGAGTTGAGTCTCCTTACCGTTAGTGGCAATCCAACAATAAAATCCATCTAAATAACCTCCCATTTCGATTTCGGAATAACATGCAGCTGTAGTAATCCTACTCGATGTCTATGTTTGGTCTTTACCTGCTGACACTCTAGAGATATAGCCCCATAGTTGACTATGTCTGCCTTCATTCCCTTCCAAAAGAATAAGGGTTTAAGGTCCACCCTCATCTTTGTGACTCCTGGGTGAGCCATGTACACTGCTCTACGAGCCTCATTTAGGATCAAGCTCCTCAACTCCTCGTTCGGTGGTACGCAAATCCAATTTTTAAAACTCAATACTCCATCGTCGTCCAACGTAAATCCTTCAAATATTTGTACCATCATTGTGTTTTGTCCCATAAAATCCTCGACCTCTTTGTACCAATCATCGTCGCGGTGTAAAGTTAGAATATTTTCACGTATATTGGTCTGAAGAGGCAACACAAAAAATATGCGTCGTATCCGACTCAATGCATCTGCCACTCAGTTCACTGTTCCTTTTATGTAATTAATCACGGATTCGTACTCCCTAAGCAATTCTGACCAACATCGTTGTCGCGCGTTCAGGTAGCTTTACGTAAAGATGTGTTGTAGTCCATGGTGGTTCATATTTAGTTCAAATTTTCATCCAACAAGGTAGTGTCTCCAAACCTTCAAGGAATATACAATGGATAACAACTCCAAATCATGTGTCACATAGTTTTCCTCATGCCTTCTCAGTTTCCTCGAGATATAAGCAATCACTCGACCATCTTGCATCAGGATTGCATCTAAGCCTTCCTTGGATACGTCAATGCATACCAAGAAGTCTTCATCCATGTCAGGGACGTTTAGTATCAGTGTTGTTGTCAACATCTCCTTGAGCCTCTGAAATGCTTCCACGCATTTATCAGTCCAAACAAATTTCTTATTCTTCTTCTGCAATTTCGTGATCGGAGTTTCTATCTTCAAAAATCCCTCGACGAACCGTCGATAGTATCCTGCTAAACCCTTGAAGCTACGCACTTCCGGGACCTTCGGCGGCGCAACCCATTCCATAATAGCCTCGACCTTTTTTTGATCCACGACGATGCCTTCGTCGAAGATAACATGCCCTAAGTAGTGAATCCTGGATTGACAGAACGATCATTTGGACAAATTCCCATATAATTTGTGCTCTCGCAGACACTACAGTACCAAGCGCAATTGCTCGTCATGCTCTTTCGTCGTCCAAGTTTAGATCAAAATATCATCAATGAATACTTGGACGAACTTGTCCAAGTACTCATGGAACACCCCGTTCATCAAACTCATAAATACCCCTGGGGATTTTTTCAGTCCAAATGGTAAAATAGTAAACTCGTAATGACCAAACCTCGTCTTAAAGGTGGTATCAGGGACATCATACTCCTTGATCTGTAACTGGTGATACCCTGATTGCAAATGGATATTTGAGAACACAATCGCACCCTTCATCTGATCGAATAGATCATCAATCCTCGAGAACAAATACTGATTCTTGATCGTGGCCTTGTTCAATTGACAATAGTCAATGCAGAGCCTCCACGACCGATCCTTCGTTCATATGAAAATAACAAGTGCACCCGACAGTGACACACTTGGACAGATTAGTCCCAGGTCCAACAATTCTTTCAGTTGCATTCTCGACTACTGTAACTCCGGGGTATACATATGATAAGGCATTCTAGCTATCAGTTTAGTCCCCAGTTTTAGGTCTATGGTAAACTCCAGTTCCCTCTCTGGTGACCTCCCAGGTAAATACTCTGGGAAGATGTCTGCAAACTCTCTCACCACAGGAAGGTGTTCTAGACCTTCCGCTACACCCTTCTTTTTTAATGCAAGGGTGATATAAATCTTACATCCCTTGCACATGCTCTTCCATAACTGCAAGTAAGCGATAAACCTCAGGGAAACTCCCTGGTTCCGACTTACAATCACGCGTCCTTGTCCCTCATCATCGACCAAGCTCAACTGTTTCATCTTACAGTTGAGTATCGCCTCTTGCGATTCCAACCAATCCATACTAATCACGACATCATAATATCCTAATATCGTGACGTACAGGTTGGAACTGGTGACAAACTCTCCCAGGTTATGATACAGTCGGTAACCCTTCCTCCAACCTTTTGTTTGGCTTCTGAAGCCATATCTACAAAGCTAAAATTATCCTGTTCGACTTCCTTTAACTAAATTATTTTTAGCGCTGCACCATAAATGAAACTCTCAATAGCATTGTGATCTATCCAAAACTAAGGGTCTGGTCAACGATGATACCTGATGTCCCAAGCACAGTCGACTTGTGCTCTGCCTATTGGTTATTCACCGCTACAAGAATCCGATGGGCCTTGCCCAAGACTCCCACAGTAGTGGGTCCGTCTGATCCAGAAGATCTGACCCCTTCCTCTGGGTAGTAATGCCGGTAATGTGGCTCCCCACAATACAACACAGTTTCTTTGGTACTGTATTCCTGGTACCCAAAGTAGAAGTTGAATTCTAATAATAAGGCCAAATTCGAAGTTCTTGACCTTATGTTTCTAGGTAATTTGGTGTGAATCATACCGAAGCAGCTCCAAAATGGGCCTCGAACTCAGGCACCGTGCGATTTCCTTGTCGCAAGGAATCAAACTCATTGACTTGATTCCCAACGAATTCCTCAGAAAGAAACCTCTCCAGGAACCGTTCCTTGAATGGTTCCCATGAAACGTCGTCGACGACCATGTTCAAATGTGGCAGGAGAATATTCTTCCATAAAAGAGAGCACCCCCTTCATTTGAAAGACCACCATGCAGTCCTTTATGTTGGAGGTCGGAATTGCGAAGCATTGAGCTCAACGCCTTGCTCTACAACCGTGCCTCGACGACACAACCGTTTGCAAAAATCATGGACTCGAGAACTCAACTCTCTCGAGTTATCGGTGGATGCTAATGGTACTATATAGGGTTCCATGTGGACCCTCAGGGGTACAGGTGACCTTGCCTCATCTTAGTACCGATGGCGAATAAAGGCCCCTTGACAATACCTATAAGGGCCTTGTTATACCATCATCATCCCTTACAACAAGCGAATCTAGCCCAAGGAATCATCCTTCCCCTTGGGGGTTCAACTCCAAGGATGAGGGAACTTATGGAGGCATCGCATCTCCTTCCAAGGAACCACGTTGTGAACCTCTAAGGCATCCTCTAAATGAGATCACCACAAGGAAATGTTAAGGTTTTTTAATTAACGCAAGGGCTAATACTCAAGGGTTTACTTCTATGGAAATCTTGGTGATCCACAGTCGCAGGGTTGAACCTGCTCTGATACCATATATAACGATCCTTTCGTTACGACTACAAGCAAAGAAAAAGGTGCAATTTTTTTTTTTTTTTTAAACAGGACGACAACAACGATTACAACTAAACAACCCCTTTCACAGTGAGCACCACACCCGCAGAATAGGCAAAAGACAACTAGGACTCCCTACCTCGTCACAAGAGAAACTGGGTGAAACATGCCAAAAATAACAAGGAGAAACGACTACCCGCCCGACATAAACATGACAACGCCTACAAGCTCAAGGACAACATCCCCATCCCGACATAACGGCCTCGACGGTTGGTTAACTAGAACCTCGATGGCATGCAACAAAACGCATGAAGGCATTACGACCCAAACGCTCACAACAACTTACAATGATCAACAACACCCTCAATGGGATGCCTGAATCCGAACAAGTCATCATTCGTCGCTATCCAATTAGGACGCACCTTGATGCCCTGAACTGAATCATTTCGTCCCCAAGTGATAGATGCGACAATAACCTAACTTGACCAAGGACTCACGATAATCCAACATGCTAGGGGAACGAAATACTGACAAGAAGGGTAGACCCAAACCCCAAGTGATAGGTCGACGAGACGCAAGATGACGACAATCGAGGGAAAGGGCAAGCTAATACCCGACTCTTCCAACAACCGAATCGTTAACTGATAAGCAAGGGGTCTAAGTGAAAAGGTTGAACTATTAACAAGCTACTAATGTCATAAACGTTATTATATTGAGAACTAAGAAAGGCACTTAACCAAATCCAACACACTTAGCAACAATTAAAAATGTCCACTAAAATGAGTGAACTACTTGACATTTCAAAGGTGCTCCACGCTACAAAATAAACAACATTTTTGTCAAAATAAGTGCCTTTTCAGTACAAAATTTTCATGCTATTTTAACGTTGTTAGGTGGTTATAAAAAGGTCATTTCGAAGCTATTCAAAACCAAATCTTAACGCTAACTTGTTGTTTATAATTAAATGTCATTTCAGGGCCATTCATTGCAGTTTGATGCTATTAGGCTAAAAATAATTGTCATATCCATGCTAACAAACTATATCACGGTCTTAACCAATACTACCTATCAGAACGTGAATGTATCCCGCTGTCTAAAAACAAGATTGTTTCCAATTTGGTAATCGCCTGGGGCTAGCAATTCATGTTACTGTATCTATATACAAGGAACACGGTCAACCATCGCAGGCGGTCCAACTGGCTGTCAAAATTAAAAATACAATACTTCTCTCTATAACACAGATGGTAGGGTTGTCTATTGATCAAAGAAAATGTTATCCAATTAGGGGACTGTCCAGCAAGGTAAGGTTGTATAAGACATAGGCTATCTATTACACAACCTGTCGCTATTATTAATGATATCCAACATTAGTAAATATTAATGCAAATTAAAAAAATAGAAGAACGTTGTCGAGAACCAAAATTGCCATCTTTTAACGCGGTCAAAGGATTCAACGCAACTACTCATAAAAAAATAGTTGTGTAATAAATAAAGGAAGATGCGGTGTTAAAAGGGATCAACGACAGTTACCCCAAACCGAAAATCCAGGAGTGAATAAAGATTCAGCTCACACTCATTAAGGGGCGCATTCATTGGTATGAAAATTCGTTGTAATAAAACTGGGGAGACCGCCATAATTTCATTTTCTTTACCATTCGAAAAGGTTAATCTCCATAGACTCACCCTCAAATTTAAATTCGCTATTAGATTTAAAAGTTGTTGTCAGTAGGTTGGATGTCAGCAGTCACGCTAGATGTAAAAGGAATCGACACCGTTCCAATAAATTCATACGCTATCCAGCAATTCGTCGTGCATAGCACATGCCAGTCCAATAGCAATCAAAGCCGAAGCAAGTTGATAGCTGTCTAAAACAAATGTTATTCTAAATTCAGTCAAAATGAAGAGGCAATAGATAGCTTCTAAAATAAAAACTAAATAGTTTGTGGTCAAACACAGAGCCATTAGTTGGTTGTCTAAATAAGGGAAGGATATTGTTGTCCATTCCCAACGAGAAATCGATGTGTATCAAAGGTAACTTAACCAGACTACTAGTTGTCCAGAACGGTGCAGTTAAAACAGTTGATGTCAAAGAAAATAAATAAATAAAAACGTTTGATAAAATTGTTGAGTGCAAACATTCAAAACTCGTTGAGATTAATACATTCAAATAAATTAATTTGTTTAGCTTATTTCTTTATAAAAACACCATCTAAGGACTATAATTATAATTCGCTTTAATCCATTAAACACTAGTGGTAAAAAATGAAAAATGTGTAGCTTGTCAGGCACCTGGCAATCTAAACAAAATCTGACCAGAATATAAATTCACTGGGC
Source organism: Picea engelmannii (assembly GCA_009831015.1). Taxonomy (NCBI): domain Eukaryota; kingdom Viridiplantae; phylum Streptophyta; class Pinopsida; order Pinales; family Pinaceae; genus Picea; species Picea engelmannii. Next base: position 550,863 of record ML784712.1, on the reverse strand, counting down.
AAAATTTCGCCCCCAAATCAAATGAAATGTAGCCTAAGAAGTGGAAAAATCGTGAGGTAAACAAAATGAAAATCAGTCTCAATCATCTTCAAATGTTAGAGTACAGAGGTAAAAAACAAATCCAGAGAATATCCAGCCAGGAAACGCATTCCAGATACCAATCGTAGAGCAATATTTTCCAGGAATGCAATGCAATGAAGATACAAAAATTCAAGTATTGGGCCTTCAACTCAGGGGCTATAAATCAAAGAAAAATAGGGGTAATCCTTCAATGAGAGGCAAGGGTCTTCGGAGTTTAGGAAATCAGACGCAGAGGTACTCAATCGCCAGAAGGCAATGACCAAAGTCAATCAAGAACAACCAACAGGGGTAGACGTCTGGCAGGAATAGGAACATCCTTCGCTCATCATCCACGCACAACAAAGCAGGGCATTTAGATCCATATTTCTATTAACACCGAAGTGACGACCGTAGATCAGGCTCCTGGTCGACTTCTCAAGCATGGACTGATGAGTTAGGGATGAAGGAAAAAATATAAACCGCAAATCATCACAAATCAATAAAACCATAGGACGGTCAAGACATGTAGGGATCGAAAGCCAAGGGAATCAATCAACAACGAGCTTAAGTCTATGGGGAAAATCTGTTGGGTATGTGTTGTCTTCTTTACATGTGTGTGTGTGTGGGTGTGTCAGATAGGACAACTGCGTCTGACGATCCCTTCACCTAGAGCTCTGCCATGTGCATCGGGTGCTTTCCTAGGGAGGTCCCAAGGGGGGACAGGTATGTCCCCCCCTGGTTACGCGCAGCATTCGGCACCGGGCGGTAGCCCGGGGCAACGCCCCAAAATTTTTTTTTGGGCGGTTTTTGCTATTTTTAGCGGATTTGTAAATTAATCCCGGATTAATGGATTAGCATTTTGGTATCTACGGAATACGTAAAAACATTTTATATATTGTATGGCGAATGGTGAAATTCGATATAATGAAAATAAGAAAGGTTTTCCCGGTTGAGGGTTTCCGGTATAAAATCTCTGTGTACTTTGTGTATGAGCGATTGATTAATTTATGTATTGCTTAAAAATCTATATGCATTGCTTTACTTCGCAGGTTTGAAACTTACAAAATCAGTCATCAATTAAAATGTTAAGTAAATCATTTTCTTTACCCAACTAAACATACAGACTAAGAGTGTAAACTATATTAATAATCTACCAAGAAGAAATAAAGGAAGAGTACCACATCTCAGGTAGCCCGCTCAGAGTTGGTGTCCCATGTGCTTCGTGCATCTCTTGCCTGTCGACCGATGAGACTTCACCAGTACCTCCCAACCAACGCTAGGGGTACTCTTCTTCCCCTTTATCCCCTCGAGCCACAAAGGGGCCACACACACTAACCAAAGAATCAACTAGCTCTCGTCTCGCCTCGCAATTCCGAGCTACCACTCCTCACCAAGTTGGGTATCCCAACTCCCACAAGCTAAGTCATTGAAGTCTAAAATTCCGCAACGTAATGTTACACATAACATAAAAGATCCATCATCCTCCTCCTCCCTCCTTTATATAGATTTTCTAAGTCAATTACTTTCCCAAAATCCCTTTTAATTTATTGTTCAATAATTTAATTCATAATAATCCTCTCTGTATATGTGTCACCCATCATGTTCATTGCACCATAAATTAATTTTCCTAATTAATTAATTACCCCTATTTCCCTCACCCCCCTAAAATCATTCATAGAATCGCTCCTAGGTGTCCCCAAATTCCTTTACAAGTTTTAATGACTTTCCCCCTTACTAATTTACTAGTTGAGTTTAATTTAGAAAGTTATTAAATGCTAAATACCTTACTAAGTTAGACTTTCTTCCTTTTCCTTTTGTTTTCCCTTTCATTTTATGTTTCCTGCTTTTTCCTAGTTTCCTAATTCCTTTAAATTTCCCTCTTTCCCTTTTCATTTAAAACTCAAACTGGCAAGTGTAGAAAATTAACTTCTTCTTTTTTTCCCTTTTTCCTTTTTAATTAATGAATTTTAAATTAACATGAGACAAACCAATTGTTTCCCCCATTTTCCCCTTTTTAAAATTTTATCCCCCAAAAGATTTTTATAAATTAAATGAATTATTTACCCCCTTCTCGTCACATGATTAATGATGATTATCATTATTATTTATTTATTTTTATATAAATAGACAAAAAATTGTATCACAAGTATCTCTTAGACCTAGACTTTATTTTCCTAGGATGGACGACATTTTATTAAGGGAACTGTTTTAATTCTTTCTTATCACGTTATTCATCCTAAGGCCATCTAGTTTTATCCATTTATTGATTAACAACGTGATGTGCCCTTCAGGATGAACTAGGTGCTCCAACGGTGCCACTCGCCTCAATCTATTTCCCTTGCGCGACGTTCCCTTCAGGATGCACTACGTGCTCCAAGGGTGCCACTCGCCTCTTTCTGTTTTTCTTGCGGGACATGCCCTTTAGGACGCACTCCATACTCCAAGGGTGTCACTCGCCGCTTGACTGACTTGGTAGACATAAAAAACCCTTGGAGTCAATACTCCGCCAGGTGATCTTGTGGGAGACTAAGGGCCTCTAAGGAATAAGGCTATCGCCTTATTGCGCGCCCCTTAGAATCATTGTGAGTGATTGTCGCAGTCGGCCCTCACGACATCGTGGGTAATCGTTAACCTACATTTTGAGCCACGACGAGAGTGCTAGTAGGCTGTGGCAGGGCTGTTGTCCACACCTCTCCCTCAATGTCTCTAGTAGTCATGCGTAACCCCTCTACTCCACATGTGAGTCTGGTCGACAATCTATCGTCGTCCTGCATCATCAACAAATCATGTCAGAATAGCATTCATAATCATAACATCTAATCAAATACACATATGTCATATATATACAACAATCAAACCCCAATAGTCCACTCCCTGACTCGATCCAGAGTCCAAGGGTTTCATCGATGCCTCAACATCCTCAAGGTCCAAATCCTGCACACTCAGGAGAATCGAGTCAATAGCACCTGTCTAAGTCAATACAATAAAATAACATATAATCACATCCATAATGACTCATAATAGTAATCAACGGTCAATGTTCTCCATCCTTTTGGTCTCTATCCCTAACAATAGATTTTTGATTTCTAATTATTGCCCATTTTCCTTCTTTCCCGACTTCTTTTACCTTTCGAGCTTCCTTCCTTAATTCATCTTGGTCTTCGTGAATGAGGTCTTCATTTATAAATATCCATGACCCTCTTAAGCTCAGAGATTTAATGAGTATGCTATATTTATGGTTATTACAACATACTTTGACACAAATCAACCTATCTTTGTGATCAATTATTTTTCCTAGCATCTTTTCTTCTATGAGGTAAGTCGTATCAATTTGTGATTTATTATTTAATTATTCTTTTACTATTGCTAGCATATCCTACTCTTGTTGTAATTTTATACCAAAAATTATGAGGTTCAAGGATCTTTTATTATGATCATGGTCCAGTTCAATTAGCTTATTCATTTCCTGTTTGATGTGTCTGATATCCATTTTTTTTCCAGATTACTGAGAGTCAAATTGTTGGTTAGTTTTTCTTCTAGCTCTTTAATCCTATCTCTCAATTTGTGATTTTCTTAAGCCTCTCCTTCTTGGATTGATTGTTTATGTTTTTTCCATTTCTTGAATCCTATCCTTCATTGTCTGTAATTCACTCTTGACCCATAATAATCTATCCAATTTGAATGGTATCTTTGAAGAGTCTATTTTTTTTATCAAGCAAATTGTATCTCAGTCTATTTGGAGTTTTACGTATCTTTCTTAACTCCTTTTTTCTTATCATTTTAAATCTATTTGTATTTTGGCATATCTAGGGTGATTTTGGGGGGCCTCCCCATGATAGAATGAGTTTTTGGAATAGATGGTGAAGTGCTCATATTGAAAAGAAGAGAAAAAACTAACAATTATTATTTTAGATTCACTTTAAAAATGGAAAAATAAATAAATTAATTGATAATAATGATATGAATTATTATCTCTCAAATCAATTTTTACTTATTAAACTTAAATAAATAAATAAATAATATTTAAATCTCTTTAATTTTCACACTTTATATATCCAAGTGCTCAACGTGTGGAGGAAGAAAGAACTAAAAAATATTGATATGGTTCACATCATAGATAGTTAAATGAAGTCATTTAATTAACTATTCATTTAGTTTTTCAAATGCATTTACCATAGTTTACATCGAACATAAAAAAAAATGACACAGGTATTAAATACATGTAAAATGAAATTAAATTACTAAATAAAAAAATTAAAGAAAATCCTTCTAAAATATTTTTCCAATTTTATAGAAGTCACTTATTTCTTTTAATTTATTTTTCCAATTTTATAGAAGTCACTTATTTCTTTTAATTTATAACACGCAATAACTTAAACTAATGCACTACACTATCAATGATCTAAACATATGATAAACATTTAAAAAATTATTTTATTTAAAAAAAATCAAAACCAAAAACTTAAACATATAATAAACATTTAAAGAATCAATGCCCACCATTCAATGTCTATGAAATTTCGTTTTAAAAAAAAAAAACTACTTAAATAAAAACACCCCATCAAATTCAGTCGCTTTATCACCTTTACACATTTACAAAATTGTAACACTTTGATGTCACATTTACCAAAAATACACTTAACATATCACTTCCTTATGAAATTAATAACATAATATGTCATACTCACCAAAAATACATCCGAGTTGATCTTAAATGGAGTCATATTGAAAATATTGCTTTGTACAATATACACAGTTGTAATTCGATTCTAGTATTCAATAACATAATATGCCATACTCACCAAAAATACATCCAATTGACCATTTTTTTATTGGGTTGATCATAAACGGAGTCATATTGAAAAAATATATCGAGTTAACCAGTATTTATAGGGTTGATCTTAAATGGAGTCATATTGGAAATTTTTCTTTACACGATATATACACTTATCATTCAATTTAATATTCTATACTATGTAGATTTAATTTTAAAATTGATTTTAAATGGAGTCCTATTGAAAATCTTGCTTTGCTATATATATATTTGTAATTCAATCCTAATATTCTATAATATGTAGCTATTTAATTTTAAAATTAATTTAACATTTTATATTGTATATTCTTCTCATATAATAAGTTAAGTGACTAGAAATGTAATTTCACCACATAACCTTCAAAAACTAGAAATGTATTTTCACTAATTAATCTTGCATTTAGAATAAGTTAAGTGATTATAAATGTAATTTCACCACATAACATTACAAGATTATAAATATATTTTCATCATCTTGCATTGTGAATTGATGAGTTAAGTGACTAGAAATGTAATCATGCCACATAACCATACATTGAGAACATAACCATACATTGAGAATTGACAAGTTAAGTGACTAGAAATTTATTCTTACCACTTAACCTTGCATTGGGAATTGGAAAATTAAGCGAGTAAAATGCAATCTTGCCACTTAACCTTGCATTAGAAATTGTAATTATTCAAATATTTTAGCATTGAGAATTGTAATATTAAAATAAAAACATGTTTGGGAATTGTGATTACTCCATTGGAAATTGTAATTATGAAACCCAAGGTTATTGAAATTTTCAATGAGATTTGTTTTGTTTTGGTGGAAGAAGTGATATAATTGAAATTGATAAAAAAAATAAAGAAAAAAACTATCAATCCTTTTTAGGCGGAATGATTTTAGAGGCTAAATTTTGATGATGGGTTAATTTTCCATGGTTTTTCCAAAAAATATATTCTCTATTTTAAAAATGATTAGCTCAAATTCTATAGCATAATTTTTTTTTTTTTTGTAAATAAGGGTGTAACTATATTAAAAGCTTCCAAAAAACCAGTTCAACATACCGAATTATCCGGGCCGCAGTTACTGGACTGCCCCATCACGGAGGAAACCAGTCTAGCCGGCCCACTAAGCGTTGGACTATTAAGTCATGAGCAAATTTTAAAAAAAGAGAGCATAACCTGTCTTTAACATACATATTGAACCTAGACACTTAGACACCTGGATAGCTAGACATACTAAACTTAGACACCTGGCTGGTAGCTTGGCCAAGTGGCTGGAGGGTCGTCGGACCAAGGCTCTTCCTCGATGTACGCTGTCCCATCGCTCCAATGCTCATCATTCTTCTGATTGCGTTCAGCTACCTTGGCGTCATCCTCGTGCAGCTCCTCCTCCTTGCTCTTGCCTGGTGGGCTCGTCACAGGATGCTGATCGTCATCTCCCTTGACTTTGGGGTCTCCCTCTGCGGACTCTTCCTCAGAATCCGAGAACAAGGCATCGTGCATGGACGCCAGAATTTGGAGAAAGTTTGCCACCTTAATTTCCGTGGCTTCCACACGATAATGCAAGTCTGCTACCTCCTACCGAAGCTCAAATACCAGGGTGTACAGAGTGGCTAAATTGTCCCGGAACTGCGCTCTGTCGAAGGAGGCTTGGCTATCGGGTGCAGGTGTATTGGGTCTACTCTAATAGGCCTGGCCGCGGCCGAAGTTGCTAGCAGGAGTTTGGGATGGCCCGGGATCTTGGAGTAGCCGAAGAAGTGTAATTGAGGTATTCGGAATGATAGCCATGGAGCCAAATTGCGGAGGTTGCAGGTTTACCGGGGAAGAGACTGACTGAAGCCGGGGAGGAGAATTGTCGGAGGATGTGTCTGGAGGAGAAAGCGAGGGTCACCGAGGCTTCCATGGCACCCCCCGCCGTGGTCTGCCTCTTGGCCTCGTCATGTAGCAGTCAATGTGAAATGCAGGAGGAGCAAAGGTTGACGAGCACCGGGGGAGGATGGGGTCGCGCTCGCACCAGAGGAGAAGAGCAGGGTGACAATCCGGCTTCGTTAGAATGAGCCCGACTATCAGCATACTAATGTTAACCGTCGCCATTATAACCCAACGCATTCGAACTTGCAGCGAGAGGACTCCTGCATAAATGCAGCTCATATCAGCATTAACGCGATTAAATACCAGGTGGGGTGACTGGCTGTGGCACATGCCCAGCATGTGTCTCCATACCACGACGCCCAGTACCCTCATCCGCCTCCTGCCACGATAGCCGGTCTGACACCCCATCCGGGGAGGTATCTACCATTCCAGCTTTGCGAATACACTGTTGTAGAATAGGGTGATTCCGATCCTGAGTTGCATTGCAGTGAAGGTCTGGGCCTCTCCAATTGACACCCAAGTTGGCAAGTTCATCGGCCACTTGATTTGCCTTCCTGCGGATGTGTGTGGGGATGATGACCAGATTTGGATTGAGTAAACTGGCGATGATTTGTAGGCCATGTGAAAGTCTCCAGCTGGGCGATATACTGTCTGGTTTTACTCCACTTAAGATGCGCTTCAACAAATTGACGATAACTTGAGAGTCTCCCTCGGCAATTACCTTGGTGTAATTACTTTTGATGGCTTGTTGCAGTCCCTTGACTAGTCCCCACAGCTCCGCTGCATTATTTGTCGAGTGCCCAAGGGATCCTGCCACTAAGTCTAGGATGTGCCCGTGGTGATTGCGAAAGACCACCCCGTACCCTGCAGTGCCCGGATTGCCTTTAGAGGCCCCATCGAAATTGAGCTTGACAAAGTCTTGAGGAGGTGGGGACTAGAAGGAGGGTCTTCTCATTGGGTTGACAGGGGAGGGGGGGGGCAGGCCGGCTTGAGGAGCAGGAAGGGGGGTCCAGTGACGGAGTAAGGTGAGCTCCGAGGGAGAGCAAGCATAGTCTGCTTCCGACCAATTCCTGAGATGGAGGGTTTCAATGATGTTGTGGTAACAAAGG
>ML784712.1:505295-542968 GCA_009831015.1 Picea engelmannii | reverse complement strand
TATGGGCAAGTATTGAGGAGGTGATTCATGGTCTCCTCTGCCTCTCCACATAGAATACACAAGGAGGGTCCCACAAAACCTCTTTTCAGGAGATTGTCCCATGTCAGAATGCTTGAGTGGGAGACCAGCCAGAGGAAGAGCGTAATTTTCGACCAGTGCCTTAGATTCCATATCTTTCCCCAGATTTCCAAGTCAGGGGGTGGGTTTGACCGGGCCTTTAGCTGATAGGCTTCCCTCGTGCTGAAGAATCCTTGTGGTTGGTAGCCCCAACGAAGAGTATCTTCCCCAACTTGTATAGGTATTCTTCTTTTAGTCAATTCCTCTTGGAGGGGGGAACAGTCGTAATGCTCTCCGAGATTACTGCTTATCCTGTCATTATGCCAGCATCGCCATGTGTGCTCAGAGGGGTTGTCCTGCCAGTAATCCGCCACTCAAGTCAGGCCCATCCTTGTTGTCTGGGTGCAGATATTGTGGGCCCATTCCTCAGTGCTTAGGACAGGCCATTGCTGCCAGGAATCCTGCCAAGAACAGAGTCGTTTTCCCATCTCCTATTTCCCAGAAAGTATGTTGTGTAACCAACTGTCTATTTTGCTTGGCTACTGTCCAGACTAGAGAGCCCGTGTTGTCTCCATTCCATATGATGAGGTTCTTTTCTGCTGTAGTGGGGGTGTATTTCTTCCTCCACAGTCTGGCCCAAAGATCTCCGGGGTATTTTAGCCAGCGCCACCAAATTTTGGCACTGAGAACCTTGTTCATAATAGAGGGATCCCTTACCCCCAATCCTCCTTGAAGTTTGGGAAGACAGAGTTTTTCCCAGCTGACTAGAGCTATTTTCTTCTCCTTATTGAGGCCTTGCCAGATGAAATTCCTTTGAAGATTTTTGAGGTGTGTGAGAATGAATTTAGGGGCAGCTAGCGCTGAAAAAGCATAAATCGAGAGAGCTTGAAGAACAGCTTTGAGCAGAATTAAGCGACTTGGAAAGTTCAAGGATCGAAAGGTCCAGGAGGATAATCTTTTGGAAAACGAGGTTAGGAGGTGCTACCAGGAGGAGTTTCTGAGGGCCTTATCAATTAAGGGTAAGCCAAGGTATTTGGATGGAAGGGAGCTTCTTGTGAAGCCGATAAGATCTGAGATATGCCTTTGGATCGGAGGAGGCGTATTGAAAAAGAAAATTTGGGATTTGTCCTTGTTACAGTCCAGTCCAGAGGCCTCAGAGAAGGTTTGAAGTATCTCCTGGATGGAGCTGGCTTCTCGTACTGTAGGGCTTCCCATTAAGAGCGTATCATCCACAAACTGACTATGCAAGAGAGGAGGTGAGATTCCATGCAGGGGTAATCCTGTCATAAGGTTCTGTTCTATAGCAGCATGGATGGATCGACTGAGCCCTTCGGCCATAATAATGAAGAGAAAGGGGGAGAGGGGATCGCCCTGCCTGATTCCTCTTGAGGGGGAGAAAGGTCTGGAGGGTACACCATTGACAAGCAAAGAGAAGAAAGACGAAGAGGTTAGATTTATAATCCAGGTGACCCAGGTTTGGTGGAAACCAAAAGCTAGGAGCATTGCCCGCATATAATCCCAGCTTATTTTGTCAAAAGCTTTAGAGAGGTCCAGCTTGAGAAGCATACCTGGGGTTTTGGTTTTCTGCAGCGAGTGAATGACTTCATGGGCTAAGATGATGCTATCCAGGATCTGCCTGCCCTCCACATATCCGGATTGTTCTGAAGAGATTATTGTTGGCAGGATTGGCTTGAGTCTTCTGGATATCACTTTTGTAAGGAGTTTGTAGATCACATTGCATAGAGCAATTGGTCGGTATTGCGTGGCGCGGTGTGCCTGCCCCACTTTTGGAACTAAGGTAAGAAAAGTGGCATTGAGCGCTTGGAGGACTTTTCCTGTGGTTCTGGATTCCTCCAGAATTTCCCAAACTTCAGTTCTTAGCATCTGCCAGCAAGAGTGGAAGAAATTGTTGGTGAAGCCATCAGGGCCCGGGGCTTTGCATTTGGGGGTATCTTGCATCGCTTGATCCACTTCCTCGAGGGTGAAGGGTCGGAGAAGAGCAGCGTTTTTCTCCTGGGATACCAGTGAGGGTATGTTCCTAGTAACCTTATTGATTGCTGCCTGCCTATCGCCTATGGGCTCTGTGAGAAGATCTTGAAAATAATAAACCAAGTTTGTTTCCAAGTCAACATGAGAGTGGAGTGTTTCTCCTTCATCCGATACTAGATGTGTGATCCTGTTGCAATGCCTTCTGTGGATGACAGTTTGGTGGAAGAATTTGGTATTGCGTTCTCCCTCCTTAAGCCATTGGATTCGTGACTTCTGTCTCCACAGTATCTCTTCCTGTTATTTTCTTTCTGCTATTTGTTGGGCTATCTCGAGTTCTTGTGCTTTAAGCTCATCCGTGAGCCCCTGCTCCCGAATCTGACGTTGCAACTCACTCATTTGTTGTGATAGCTGTTTTTGTGAGTCAAAGATGTTACCAAACGTTTGCCTATTCCAGAGCTTGAGTGTTTGCTTGAGATTATTTAACTTCTGCTGGAAACGGTACATTTTCGAGCCTTGAGAGATCTCTGCCTGCCGCCACCAGTCCTGAATGTTTGCCTTGAAGTCTGGATGGTCTAGCCAGAACTGTTCAAATCTGAAAGGTCTCTTTCCGGGAGTTGCTGAGACATCCACCCATAATTGTATGGGCCAATGATCAGAACCTGGGTAGTTTAGGATGGTGGATTCCATAGCAGTGCCATCCAGAATCAAAGGTTCCGACAGGAGGAAGCGATCCAATTTGCATGCGATTTGGTGTTGCCCCATTCTTCTGTTTGTCCAGGTGTGAGTGCCATTGTCGGTTTCCAAATCTATGAGATTGAGGTCATCTATCAGATTGTTGAAAGCACTGGAGTCTTGATCCAAGCGCCTCGATCCTCCTTTTTTCTCCTCGAGGCTGCGAATGATGTTAAAATCGCCCCCAAGAGTCCATCTATCATATGTGGTAAGGCTAGATAGATAGCGCAGACTGCTAAGGAAGGCCTGTTTGTCCCTAGGATTGGCTGGTCCATATACATTGGTTAGGTGGCCTGCCTTGTTAGAGCCGATGAGTCTGTACTCTGATGTTATGGACCATTTGGTGGTGTAGAAGTTTTCCATTACAACCATATTGGTGTTCCAGAGGATGGCCACACCTCCGGCTGTACCTATAGCATCAATCGAGACCGCTCTCCCCTGTCGCCAGCAGTAAGGAAGCAGTCGGTCAATGTCCTCCGAGGTGCATTTTGTTTCCTGTATCATCAGAACGTCTGGGTTTTCCGCTATAATCAGTTCTCGTAGCATCTTTTGCTTGCTACGTCCATTAAGGCCTCTGATATTCCATGAGATAAGCTTCATGATGATGGAGGGGGTGGGAGAGGAGGGAAGTTGTCCGAGATCAGGTGGATCTGCCCTGAGTTTACCATGAAGTTCCCTATTTCCTGTATGAGCTTGTTTGTGGATTTTCTTCCTCTTTTCTTTTCTTCCCTTTGGCTTTTGCTTGAGTTTTTGGTCTGGTTTCCCTGGATTTCCAAGGCTTTACTAGCTCTGGCTGAAGATCCTGCAGAGGAATTGAGAAATACCTTGTGCACTTTCCTTAATTGATCTATGGGTATGGTGTAGAGCTTCTGATGTCGGTAGGCATGTTCAAGGTGTTCCAGATCCACTCCAGCAAGGTCCTGTTCCTCTATCTCCATTTCCTCATCTCTGTCTTCTAGCTCCGGCATGACTGGCGATTCTTGTTCCAAGCCCGAGGGGGGTGGGTCTTGGTTGTTATTCTTGGAGGTTTTCCCAGGGGCGTGGCTCTCAATCTGAGGTTGATTGTTTGGAGGAGGTGCATTCATATTTGCGGGGGTTACTGTGTCCTCCGGTTTATCTTGTAAAATTGCGAATTTATTGCTAGTGGAGGGGTCTTTGTTTACCTGGGCCGTGTGTTTCCTTCCTCCCTGCCGTCTTTTGCCTGCCTGCTGAACGAATCCTTCATTGTCCTTGCCGCCTTCTGAGTTTCCTTATGTGTTGATCTGATTGAGAGGGCATTCTCTAAAGAGGTGACCATGTTCGTGGCATTTCCTGCATCGGAAGGGGATGTGTTCATAGTCTATGGTCTGAGACCAGTCTTCGTCATGATATTCCAGAGTGATAGATCCCGGGAGCGGCTTAGCTATGTTCAGATACACACAGATTCGTGCATATGATGTATAGCGCCTTTGCTTAGTGGCCTCAGAAGACTTGACATAGATGCCGATGGTATTGCCAATGCTTGCAAGGACCTCTTCCAGCCAAAATTCCTGAGGAAGAGAGTATAGTCGGATCCAGACCGGTGCATGTGCAAAGTCTTCTTTCTCTTGGCTGAACTTTTCTGTCCAGAATCTCAGAAAAAGTCCGGCGGAGTTATAGAAGTATGGCCCTCCATCGAAGATGCGGTTCCGATCTTCTAGATTGTGAAAGATTATTGTGAAGAAGCCCTTTGAGCCCAGTTGTAAATCATAGTGGCCTTTTGGTTTCCACCAGTACTGTATCCATTTGACAAGGTCTCGCTCAGAGGGCCAAAGCCCTAAGAACTTCCCTACTAAGGCGTTGTCTCGCATGTATTGCTTCTGCTGCTCAATACGGGGTGAGCAGACCACGTATTTTGGGGCTTGCGGTGCCTGTGGGATGCATTTCCCCGGCACCCATGGGGCCGAACCTCCTGCAGCGACTTTTTCCTTGGCTGAATCGATGTCCATGTCTCTGTCTTTGAAGGTGCCCTCTGCCAGGAGCTGCACGCGCATTTCGGGAGGCGTTTCAAATGTCGGCCGCTTAGTACCAGTATCAGCGGTTGCATTGGCCGTGATCTGGCTGTAGGTAACTCTGGGTAGTTCTCCTTCCCTTTGATTCAGGGGCCCCTGCAGGGCTGCCATTGTGCGGGCTCAGTTCGCGGCGGCCAAGGTGATCAAAACCCTAGTTACACTCGCCCAGCAAAAGAAAAGAAAAAACTTCTATAGCATAAAATTATTTTACCTTAAAAATCTCCAAAATTTTATAAAAACTATATAAAATCCTTAGAAATTTGAATATTTTTACAAAAATGTCGCCAAACATTTATAGTTAACATATGAAGGATTACTAATATTAACCAAGGTTTCTACATTTAAAAATAAATTTCCATCCTTAAAATTATCCTTGTTTTGAGGGAAAGACAATTTTTCATTAATTAGGATTTACATTCATTTATTAAGAAAATAATCAAATGATTAAAAATAAGAAAAAAAAACACAGTTTTTAGTAATGTTACTTCTATTTACAAAAAGTTATACATTAACAAATAGAAACCATATTTTAAGTATGGACCTAAATATGAAATTGTTCCAATGCATTGATTTCAATAATAATATAGTTGATTGATTTTAAAATTCATACAATATATGTGTTATGTGAAAATGTCTAAAATAAACCAAATATCTCCATTGAGTTTAACAATGATATAAAAAAAATATTAGTGTGTGACGGTTTCATTAATGATTCAATACATTGATTTAAAAGTATGAAAATTTCATATAAAAAGTGTCAATTTTTTTTTTTACACTTAATTTGAAAGTTCTTTTATATTTAAGATGAAAGGATGTTTGGTCAAACGCTGTTATCCTTATGAAATAAAATAGAATGATTTTCACTAACTCTCCATTCCTAACTGGGATTTATATAACATCAACTTTGACATCGTCGGATTTAGAATACAGGAGTATCTGCCACGCAAATATAATCAAAGCTATGTTACACTGGTCGACATGCTGTTTATAACTGTTTATGTCGTTTTGCGGGCCGTTCACAAAGTCTTTTTTAAGTGAAATCTGTCGGCACCGCCATGTGGGTGTTGGGAGTTGACTACTGTAGCATGTTAGACAAATTAAACATTTAAAATCTGTCGGCACCGCCATGTGGGTGTTGGGAGTTGACTACTGCGCCATGTCAGACAATCAGATTTTTTATTAGAATTAGTGATCAGCCATAACGTAGGCAACTTTCGAAAATCATGGCAGTGATAAACCTGCGATGTGGCAGTTATAATTTGAATGTGCCATTTTAGGGAAGCACATTTTTTATTTTTTATTAGAATTTGAGAAAGCAGATTTGAATTGTTGAGCCTATATAAATGGAAGTGTTTGAAATGTTTTCAAGTTATTGAATTTATTTACTCATTTAAAAATACAATTTAAATATTATAAAATGATTTCATTAATTCAATTATATTATAAAATGGTGATTTCATTTAAAAAATTATATGTTTAGTTTAAATAATATAAATGATTTCATTAATTCAATTATATTTAGCGAGACTAAGGTTTGGATTATATTTAATGAGTCGAAAATTAGATTATATTTAATAAGACTAAGGTTAGAGCATAATTATATTTAGGCATTTCTCTACAGTGCAAAACATTTTTTTATGAAATATTATTGTGCCATTGATTTTCAATATGAAAATATATATTTTTCTTTTAGATAAATAGTTTTCCTTCTTTATTATGTTTCTGAAATCGAGAATACTCATTTACTAAAAAGTAAGTTTGAAATCAAAGTCTTAATTTATGAATAGATTGCTCAAATTCCCTCCATATATAAAATTGTGATTAAAATTAATAAAGTTTAGTATTTTTATTTATATTTTTAAATTGTTATTTTTTATATTTTTATATTAATATTTTTAGTGTGAAGAGATGCGTATTGTCACAGAAAGTCATATTCAAATTTTATTCAAGTAAGTCTCTTATATGAAAAAAATGACTATTTTGCTTCGAAGTGGAATCTTAGCCTAAGTAACTTAATGGAGCCAAAATTCTAGTTATCCTATCGTTCCAACTGCGCTGTGTTGATTGAGGAAATATCCGAATGCCTTCTCCATAAATCTCTGCGGATAGTTTGTTGTAATTTCTTTTTCTTATTTCCTTTCCTACCGTTCTTATTGCTTTTTAAATTCAGAAATTGCAGAGCAAGAAAATTTATATTTTCTCCATTCAATGTATGTAGACATAAATAAAAATTCAATGTTATAATTCCTCTAAGATAATCGGTGAAAAACCTTTTACAATTTGGTAACTCTTACTTGAAGTCAAACTATGGAAATAGACAATGCTTTGTCAATTCAATGCGCTTGGATGGCCTTATATGACCGAAAAGCCGTCTAGGTGCAGAGCACTTTGTATCCATATCTCAATGGAGTACGAGGGAAATGGTTAAAAAAACTTTTTCTCCTCTGAGAGATGGACCCAAAGCTCATGTAACAGTCTTGGTAGGACAGGTATGTTGTAAGAAAACGAGTATGTGCAAAATTGTCAGGATATCATGGCTTTGCTGTACATTTAGCGCCTACTACACCGACTCCGGAGCTTATGGTAATACGAGATGTCACGACGTTCATGACCCTCTCCTTCTGTGCATCTGAATACACGTAGGAGTCTAATTTTATTGGATACATGGCTACATGATATCCGAGGAAACAATGTCGGTCGCTCCCGGCCATTCAAATAGCTGTCAATCAATGAAACATTATACATACCTATCTCTATCTCATGATCTACCGTTTTCGTACCTTAAAAAAATCGATTCGCACACTGTCCAAAGTGACAGAGCATGGTAACCCATGATTTTTGTCAAGCATTTCGTGGCCCACATGCTCTTACACTTCTGGCTTATATGTGGCATATAATGGGTAACTTTGTAAAGCTATGTGATGTAGGGGTGTATGATTGGTTGTAATGGACACCTCAAAGTTTTGGTTCAAGTTGTAAGTTTAGCAATATGCAAGTTGACTTTTTGAGATTGTTGTAAGTTTTGTTATTCAAGTATCTAAGTAGCAATTTTGTTCATGGTGTTTTCTAAGTTCTATTGAGTGAGGTCTATATGCATTAGTGTGGTAGCATATGTAATCATGTAGTGATTGAATCACTAGGGTAGGTACAAGGGTTTCATGTGTACTCTTATACTAGTTTGATGTAGAGGAAGAGAAGTTGAATCTTCAATTTTAAGGGAGGAAATGTGAGATGAAGTATTCTCAAAGTGTAATGGACTAAGTTATGTTTAAGGGAGTTTAATGTGTTTGATGAATCATGTAGGTGAAGAATCATGTAGGTGAACATGATTCCTAGATAATACAATGGATGGTACCCATGTATCTCGGTAGATGTATTGTTTTTTATACGGACATCAATAATCAATTCTACACAGGTAGAAAAGTAGAAGCAACTAAAAGTTTGAGAATGAAGGTCATAGCGAAGAAAACCTAGTCAAATGGAAGTTAGTCACACTTATGAGGCATAGGAATAGATCAAATGATGTAACAAATGGAGGTAAAATTTTGAGTGACATGTTGAATAATAAGATACTCAAGACGACGATATGTTAATGTGAGCCATACATTGTATCTATAGCAAGTCTATGGTGTCATGTTTTCTTATTCTATTAGTGGTCCTTGAAAAATTTGAGTTTTTACCTAGCATGGGTGGACTATGTATTGTATGTACTCATATGTATGTAACATGAAGGCATGCTTACCCCTTTTCCATGTATTCCTGATGATTTGGATAACCTATTGGTTTAGCGTATTAGCATCTAAGTTGGAGTTCTGTAACAGTAGGGGTCGACCATGGGGTGGACCATTTTATTGGTTTTAGACTCTCGGAGATGAAGTACAAGGAATTTCATCAAAAAGTTTAATGAACCATGTTGATTAAAGATATTATTATTATATCGACGGTTGCATCCGCTGATTACCCATGCATTCTGGTGGATGGTTGTTCCTTTATATGGACGTTGACATATTGGTGATGTATGTATGATTGAGGTACAAGATGAAAGCCAAGTTGGACCAAAGATATACTTTGCAGATCAAGAGGTTATTCAATTCATAATGGAGCATATGTTGCAAAAGAGAATGTGTTAAGGAATACCTCAATTGATGGAGATTAAAACAAGTACTCCTTAAGGGAGAGTGTTGGAATATGTAACTTCTACTTGTCTTAATCATGTGTGTGAGGAGATTATGTTTGTGACTTAGAGAACAATCTCTACATGAGTGGTTTGATTTTATGTCTTAGAAAGTTCGGTTGTGAGAAAAATACACTTCAACTAAGACTTATAGAATGGTGATTAAAGTAGTTTGTTTATCTTGAGACAATCCTTGTTTTATTGAATTGTCAAATTTCATTACCTTTAAAAAAAAAATCTTTAATTTTCAAAATCATAAATTCGATTATTATCAAAACTCAAAAACCAAAAAAGTCTAATAATTAAATTACTAATTATAAGTGTTTCTCTTAATTTCCGTTTCCTTAAAATTTAGTAATTGGATTAGAAATCTGAAATTTTAACCATAATTTCTTTTTAAAAATGAAAAATTACAGAGACACCATAGTTTCTTTTTAAAAGTGAAAAGTTACATAAACGCGGTGGAGAGTATGACATAGTTTCTTTTTAAAAGTGAAAAGTTACATAAACATGGTGGAGGGTGGAGAGTATGACATAGTTTCTTTTTAAAAGTGAAAAGTTACATAAACACCGTGGAGAGTATGACTTACAATTTGAGCAAAACCTGTCGAAATCTCTGCAGACAATTTTCATAAAGTTATAACTTTTCAATATCAACATGATCTCCATCAAGAGTAAGTATTTTAACCTTGGAGAAAATAATGTGTACACATAAGTTAATTAGACATTTAAAGTCGACGGATAAGTTAACCATAAACTATAGTTATTCAAGTCATTATTTATTTATTTTAGTAAAATTTTAAGGTGTGTTAAATAGAAGTGAATACATTGTATATTATTATTTTTTAAGGGAGTAATTTTAAGCTTGGGAAATTCGAAAAATACAATATCAATATTATCATTTTGTTATAAATAAAAATAAGGATTAAACAATTTATTGTAAAAAAATAAAAAAATTTAAATACAAAATACAATATCAATATTATTATTTTGTTATAAATAAAAATAAGGATTAAACAATTTATTGTAAAAAAATAAAAAAATTTAAATATTTAAAAAAAATATTTTTAATTTTGAAGAAAGAATAATTTGTAATAAACAAGAAGTATGATAAATTCATATCTAGTTAGAGATTAGTTGAGTTAGTTTAAATGTCATCTACTTAAAGCATGATAAACTCATATATATCTCTAGAATAATTGAATTAATCTTCAAAATTGAATTAAAATTAAAATTATATATATATATATATATATATGTAACTAGTAGAAGTTTCCCCCAAATTTATTTTTGTTAGGATTGGAAAAAGCTAAATAATACCATTTTTTCTACCTTCCCATGGCTCCGAGATTGTCTTACCACCAAAGCCATTTCACTCTGTTACGTGGTGATATCTCTTACGTGAAACTATTTCTTAATCACATCCGAATATTTCACGAATAACATTAAGAATCATAGGGAGTAATTGTTTTTTTCACGAATCCCTATAAAACCATCTAAAACGCAATATTTATATTGGTAAAAGGACAGTCGGATTATTAAAAAACCCTAGGGATATGAGTTTCAAACGATAGTCACGTGAAGCAAGCATGCAACTTCCTCGAAAAAGTCTAACTTTGAAATTTGTTTTAAAATGAAAACAATGTAAATGACAGCTAGACTCGATGATCAACCCCAACGTTGCATCCGGAGACTGCTATAAATACCTATAATCTGTAACCATTTTATACGACTCAGTTCGGCTTTTGGAGCTCTTTACTGCCACATAGAAGATGGCTTTCATTTGTAAGTTATTCCTGGTTCTGATTATTAGCTGCATTTATGCTGCAAATCCGTCCGCTGCATCATACTATAAGTCCCCGCCTCCGATTCCTTACCCTTATAAATCACCTCCTCCCCCATCTCACGTTCCATCTCCAGTCCACTATAAGCCGCCCCCTGCGCCTACACCCGTCCCCAAGCCCCCAGCAGTGGAGAAACCACCGCCTGTGCATAGCAAACCACCTCCTAAGGCGGTGCCAGTTTCTCCTCCATACAAGTACAAATCTCCACCTCCTCCCAAGGTGGATATTTCACCGCCAAAACAAACTCCTGCTCCATATGCTAAGCCTCCGCCAGTTCACAAGCCCTTTCCTCCTCATTCACCACCAAAATCATGGCCAACTCCTCTTCCTCCCCATCACAAATCTTCTCCAGTGACCAAACCACCAAAAGCTACTCCACCAGAAAAACCATACGGATACAAATCTCCTCCACCCCCAACCCATGTTGTAAGTCCTGCTCCGCCCAAAGCAGTACCCACTCTTCCCCCTCCCCATCCCAAACCACCCGTCTACCCCTCACCACCTACACAGCACTACTCTTACAAGTCTCCTCCGCCGCCGCCATATTAGATTCTGCAAAGAAAATGTGGAACATCATTGTCTACTGATAAGGTACGCGATTATTCTTTATAAGTATTATTTGCTGTATCTTCGATATTTCTTATATAATGTATGGCTGCCATGCCAATCTGGAGAAAATTTATGTCAGTAAGCACTGACTATTACAAACCTAAATCATCTGCATTAATGGAGAATTTGTATAGTTTTACTCCTGCTATTGTTGATTGTTGTTGSTGTTATAACTATAGATTTCTTGATGTGTGTAGATCAACTGCATTGCAGCCTTTTGGCACTATCTCTAGCTTACAATATGTGTATGTTTGCTTGCAGGGTATTACGGATATAGAGACATCATGGAGAAGATGCATATATTATTACTCATTTAGCTGTAGACGTCGGTGAGCTCTTACAGTACAGAGCTATATCTGCCAGAAATTTGTCTTGTAATCTTTTTTTTCTGGTTCCGCTATTTTTATAATAAAATTTCCTGATGTTGTAAGAAAATAGAATGGTTCGGTTGAGATGCCTGGGATTGTCCTATTCTCATGGGATGTAAATGTTTTAAGGTTTGATATCTTTTTAATGGAATTTCTGAACATAAATTTTGTCAAAATCACAATTTATTAGATTTATAATCTATAAATGAATTTAGATTGGATTTCAAAATACATTAACATAAATGAATTCAACATGCTTTCTATGATATTTGTATTATACAAATTTAATTATTTAAATCTACAAATCCAACTATATTACCAAAATGTGAAAAAAATTAAACTAATATAAAAAATAAAAAAAACTACCACTTATCCACTGAGATGCAAGTTTCATATCACATGATACAAGTACGTATAATCAAAGGTTACGTGCGTACGTGTTTCTGTTTCTGTTTTCAATGATATTAGCATTTTGGCCTCTCTAAAATATAGAGCGTCAAATACGTATACGATATAGGTTCAAATTAAATGTTTGGGAAAAAGAAGGATGGGGTCCCCGTAAAATGTTGGCACCTATTTCGGGGCGACGACAAAAATAAACTGAGATTAGTGGTTACACACCCTTTAAATTAGCATAACATTAGCACAGTCGCTAATTTGCGGCTGAGAACGATGAAAGGTAGTGGTTGAGAATGTGTGTCCTTAATATACTGAGAATGTGTGTCCCCAATATAAAATGTTTGTGGTAATCTGTTTGTGGTAATATGAAACGTTTGGCTGCATTGGGTTGATAAATGGAACGTGGCAATTACATATCTTTAAAGTAATTTTTTAATGTGATTAGGTAAATGTTAAAAAGTAAACATGTTAACGGATGTCTTGATAAATGCAAGAAAGTTATGAACAATAAATCTGATCCATTGATTTTGGAGGAGGACTAAGAATATGCCAGCATCTTCAATGCATAGCCATCAGATTAGGGTTTAAGATTAAATAAGGTTAAAAGATCATTAATTGTGCCCATTGTCAATAGGTATACACCTTTCGGCATAATAAAAAGACATATTTTACCCAGAGTGTGACTATATAATATTATTTTTTATAATTTTTTAATGTAGATATTAAATATAAAAAATGTGATAAAATGTTTTTTTTAATTGAGATTAGTCTAGTTACAGAGTGCGACTATATAATATTGATTTTTTAAAATCTCCTAGGACGTTTTTATAATTTTTTAATGTAGATATTAAATATAAAAAATGTGATAAAATGTTTTTTTTAATTGAGATTAGTCTAGTTACAAAGTGTGATTATATAATATTCATTTTTTAAAATCTCGTAGGAAGTTTTAATATTTTTTTAATGTAGATATTAAATATAAAAAATGTGATAATTTTTTTTTTAATTGAAATTAGTCTAGTTACACACCCATTAAATTACATTAGCATAATAATACAAAACGACATATTTTACCCCACAATTTGACTATATAATATTGATTTTTTACACACCCATTAAATTACATTAGCATAATAATACAAAACGACATATTTTACCCCACAATTTGACTATATAATATTGATTTTTTAAAATGGGGTAGGATGTTCTTTTTAATTTTCAATGTAGATATTAAATATATTTTTTAATGTGATAAAATGATTTTTTGTGTAAATATTAAATAAAAATTATATTTTATATGTAACAATTTTTAGATTAGATAAAAATATAAGTTTCATTTCTATCCCAACCATAAATTATTGTTCTAAAACTTGTTAACCATGTGATTGAGAGACTAGACGCTTAAGATTATATAAATCAAATGTTTAGTATTGGGATTGTATCCATCTACTCAATAATAGGTGGAGATTTAGTTACAAGTACATCACCTTAAAAATGATTTTGAACATTTTGACATATGTCCATTTTTTTTATGCAAATTTTTGGTTCCTCCCATACATTTAAAGCAATTTTGACCATATACATGTCTATAACATGTATTCTTGATGTTTATAGCATGTATTCCTATCAAATGTATAGAGCTCATAATAGTCTTTATAATGGTCAAAGCAATACTAAAAAACAAGAAATGTATGTCAAAGTTATGGCCCCGAGAAGTTGATTTATCAATTAGGCTCCCATGTCCTCCCTTTCTTAGGTTAACTTTTTCAGATTATAATATTTTTCATCCTAGGACTTTTGTCAATATGAAGAATGTAATTTCAATGTTTTGTAATGGGAATTTTACTAATGAGATTACATCACATTTCTTGCTAGAAATAAGCTACCATCATTCTAGCCATAGTATTTTTATGTATATTGTAGTTCTTTCATCATTTAATTCATTAATAGAATTTTTTTTTATAGTAATATTGTGCTTTCAATATTGTATTAACTTGTGATCTATCTACAATATTGTGTTTTTCATTTCGTTCTCAATTCAATCTGGATCATTGGTATCAAACAAATCTCCTCTCTATTGTTTTTCTATGTATGTCCCTCACAAGGTTAGGGAAATAGAAGTTTGGCCTCTAAGTAATAGAGCATGACAAAGATCTCCCTATTGAAGTCAACAACCTCCCATGGTGGATAATGTAAAAAAATATTACTGAGAAGGAGATCATATCAAGTTTTTTCTCAAGGAACTGCTTGACAAATAGAGGAATGGAATTATAGACCATTTCTCTTAGATCCTTATTTATCTATCAATAGTGACAAAGGAACTTTCAACATGGTCATTTTAGAGGCGGAACACCCTTCAACATAGTTAGTGATCTACTATAGGGTTATTTCTTTGTTTAGCATTTCCCCAACAATAAGATTATATTCACACTCCTAAAGTCCCTTCCCCATTTAAAAAATTGGTGATACAATTATTGGTGTGCAACATGTGTCCGCAATGGTTTTGAAACATATGTGACATAAACTACTTGTGGGGATTTTGATGATGCCTCCAAGGAGAAGTATTTTCTTGTTGGAAACTATGAAAGCTAATGCATGAGATGGAAAATGTTGTTCCAAGGGAAAGACCAAACTATGTTGGATTGTAGAAACATCTTTCATACTCTACACGTGAATCAATGTAATATGGAGTTTGAGTAGCACTTGTCTCTAAAAGGTTTCAATGACCTACATAGACACATCTAAACAAAAATGGAGCTTCTAGACATCTCTTCATTATGAATCACATATCGATATACAATGAGATTGGGAAAGAAATTGTTAACATGATGAGATACAATTGTTGACAGTCATTGTTATATTTTGGTTGAAATTGTTGTCAACATTTTGTCATACATAATAGGAAAATATAAAGGTCCACGTGCTAAAAACAATCCAAATTTTGTAAATAAACATTCCAAAATATCAAAATTCTAATATTTAGTTATATGATCTCATTATTCATTTCTTGAACTCTTATTAGTGCTCAAACTACATGCATGCCTGAGATTTTGAAATGAAAATTAAAGTAATGAAAAATCTAAATTAATGGGTAGTAAATAAATTATCTAGGCTCATCTCCACAATGAAGGCACATTTTCCATGCAAAACATAAACTAAATCCAAGGGCGTTTGGAAAATCCAAAAAAAAAAATGAATCCATTATGTAAGATATTGTCATCAAAATTCAACAATTAGGAAGATATGACAATATTACACTCATAGTGGGACAAACAGAAATAGTGCTTGAAAGCACTCACAGTGCTAGTGGATGGTAGAAATAAAAAATTGATTTGGTCATTTTTTATTTAACTTGACCAAAATTCACCCGGTATCATGATGTGTTGATACACACATATATATAGGCACACCAATGTTATAGGATTAGTAAGCATAGTCAAGATGATTTTATTTCAAGATAAGCCTGTGAAATAGTATAAATAAGAACCTAGGAGGTCTAGGTTAGTGGGTTCAGATGAGTTCGATTGTTATTGATGAGTTGATAATGGTTATTATGATTGTAATAAGGTTGTAGAAGAGTCAATTAAGCCATATTTTGAGATTTAGGTCAAAGGATGAGGAGCCTGGTGTGATCTAGTATGCCTAACATAGGTTTTTGAACCTCTTCATGATTGTAGGATTGAATATGTATTGTGTGCAACACTAGATTTTGCAGCAAACTAAATAAAAGAGCAGAGAAGCCAAATTTTTGTGGACGTAGCCCAGGAGGGGGTGAACCACGGTAAAAATTGTGTTATTTGTGATGTTTCTTAAATGAATTGTAATATGTTAATGTTTATTTTATGAGTGAATGAATAACTATATGTATTAGGATGCATGCACAAAGTTAAATATGAATGAATCCTATATTTACTTGAATGAATAACAATATTAATGCATAGAGAAGATAGAATGCATCCCTAGATCCCCACTCATTCCTATACTCCAATAACTTGAGCATTGCAATCACCCATAAGGCTATCTCAGGTGAGACTGCGTTGTGTGCACTGCGCATAGCGTTGCCTTATGGTTTACTAGGAGGGTCAATAGTTTTAGAGGGTTTTGTTGGAAACCTATTCAGATCTGAACCTAGGTCAGATCAAGAAGAAAAAGGAATATCTAACTCGACAAATGGTTTTGTTTCCATCTGGAACTACATAGGATTGAGTGGAGGAGATATGTGGAACAAATGCACAGAGAATGAAAGTATAAAAGGGAATGTTCAGGCCATGGAATCCAGAAAAGGCAGAGATTGAAAGATGGTTGACAACAAAGGAACTTCAGTTCATGTAGAAGGATAACAGAAACCCTAGGTTAACATCGCACAAATATATTGACAAATATGTGTTTAGCGACTTGCATGAAGTATTTTTCTGTGATTTCCCACATTTATTACAGGAGTGGGTATTGAGGTTAAAACACCCTACAAATTAAATCAGACAACTAGAATGGAATCCTATGGAGATCGTGCAATTACATTGGGTTAATAACAAATTCACGTGGGAAATACACTTCTGGCTAGATAATATTGTTGTAGGGTTTATCATCGAATTTGCAGTTGATACCTCAGAGTCTTATAGCACAATAGAGAAGGATTTTCTAAAATGACCCAGACGTAGGTATATCAAATCATTGTATACTTCAATCAATATTTTTCGTTATAACATCAGTGTGACAACCATGGAATCAGACAACTAAACTTTTGTGCGTGCATGGGGGAAGGGAGGAAGCATTGATAGGAGGTGGAAAAATGGAGGAAGAGATACATAAGGGAAAGAAGAAGGAGGCCATGGAACCAATTATGATGGAGGAAGACCAAATAAAGCGGATAATGGAAAAAGCTAGAAAGGTGCGTAGTGGAGCACCCTACCAATATAATATGAATAACAAGAAGAGATCCAAAGCTCATAGAGACGTCTTGGAAATTGATGAAGAAGAGGTAGAGGATCTTTGGGCTATGGAGAAGATTGAGGAAATCTTGTGCGCAACATATGAAAGGAAAATAGGAGGTCCAAAGGAAGGAACATAAGGAAGAACTCCAATCCAGTCACTGTCGGTGTGGAACCTACAACCCCATGTGTGACTAACACACCAAAATGAACACCAACATTTAGAAAAATTAATTTTAGTCGAAGAAAGTTAACAAGAAATTCTTCCAAACAAGGAGCAAAAATTAGAGGAGCTACTTGAAGAAGTAATAGTCAAATATCTACACTGTGCGGAGGTAGTAGTTCAACACATTTTAAAATGGGAGGACATGGTCCCACGATCAGGTTACCAGAATATCAGGGAGAGGCATCAAAGGACCCTGAAAAGCACTTATTCATCTGTGAGAAGTTCTAGGAAGAAAGGTAGATCATAAATGAGGATACAAAACTCTCGTAGTTAGATATCATGTCAAGACACTGCGCACTGGATTGGTACATGAGACTAGATGTAAACAATCCACCAGGAGTAACAAGGACTATTATAGACGTGAAAAAACTATTGATAAACAAATTTCAGAAGCCTGGCTCAAAAGATCAATACATGAATGAAATGATTGAAATTAGGAAAAAATAGGTGAGTCTATTTGGGATATTGATCAAAGGTTTAAATGTTTGAAAGGTAAGTTGAAGTATGCAATTACTGACATGAAACATAGGCACTTGTTTGTGAATTCACTGCTACCACACTTGAAATACCCATTAAGAAAAAAAAACTTCCAAACTCAGGAAGAGGCTCTACAGACAGCCTTACAACTAGAAGAGAACCAATATCAGAATATTGATCCAACAATATAATATATGGAGGAGGATATGAAGAACTTAACATTTTTACTTAACCAGAAAAAGGGAAAAGAAAAAAGAGAAGTTGTTTGGTGTACCACATCTAGTACAAAAGGACACCACAAGAACAAATGTCCAACTTTCGCGCAGTACATGGAAATAGGAGTACTGAATCCTTTGCCAATAGGAGGAACATGGTGCAAGATTTGTAAAACACATGGGAATGATCCATATCATTTTCATTGTACATAAAATTTCATATTGCAATTTCTACAAGTCGATGGGTCATGATGATAAATATTGTAGGATGATGGATATGATGAGAGAAAGAACTTCAAATACTTATAGGGTGCAAGAAGAAATGGTGACAGGACAAGATGCACCTCAGTTCAACCAGGTACCACCACCATATAACAATGCACAACAACAACATGATAATGTGCAACCACAATATAACAACATGTAACCACAATATAACCCCGCACAATATAATCAGGTACCTCAGTACAATGCACTGTGAGGAGATCGAGGTGGATACTGAGGTGGAGGACGAGGTAGAGGAGGATTTGGATGAGTCAGAGGTCCAATAGTGTTTCACAACTTCCAACATCCAAGCCATTATGCAAGGGAGTGTCCACTTCCACTAGCGACATGTATGTACATTCGCGTAGCAGACCATGATACAAAAGACTATCCAACACTATTGGGGAAGATCCAAGAAAAAAAGAACCAAAACAACTAGAATGTGCAATGGATCTCTACAAAATACAGGGATGATGGGAGAAACCTATCAATATAGTGACTCGAGGAGGATCCAAGACAAGATCAGACATAGTAAAATAAGATCGAGTGCAACGCCAATGGTTTAAGAAGAATACTAAACCACAAAATCAATTTGATGCAAGAAAAGAAAAGGAAACATTCAAGGAGGCTAGAAATGAGTTTCTCAAAAAAAATGTTGTGTTTACATAAGTCGTGTAGAAAAATATGAACTCACCATTGTATGGAATTCCATCCTCAATGGACCATACCAGCGAAGCATAACCCTTAGAGAAAGTAAGTAACATAAAAACCTTTTTACAATCATGTGTTAAGTTATTAAAGGATCCATCATCTGTTAAGATCTTACAAAATATGTTAGAAAGATGTAACACAGAGGCAAAAGGAAAGTTTGAATAGAAAACAATCAATCATATGCATACAAGAATAAGGACAAGAGGAGAATTTAGATTGAATGCCAACATTGGAGATTTTAATATGGGTGATATAATACTAGATTTAGGCTCTGAAGTAAATGTTTTACCTAAGAAGACATGGAAATGGATGGGAGAACCCACACTAGGCTATTCACCCATCTAGATGAAATTAGCAAATAAACACAAAGTGATACCAATTGGAAGGATTAAAGGTGTGACAATATATTTGGATGGAGTGCGCACTATGGCATAATTTGAAGTCATAGAGATAGTAGATGGAGCAACACCTTATCCAACATTGCTTGGATTGGATTGGGAATTTGATAACCAGGACATAATCAAACTGAAGACAAGGAACATGATGTTTGAATCATGTGAATATAGAGTCATTGCACCATTAGATCCATTAGAATGAGAAAGGTTTGTAGAGCCCACTTGTTTGGATTTGGAATAAAAAAACCAGTTGTACAGAACCATCATGCGAGAAAAGGATTATGTTAACCCAACTATAGATGGGGTACTCATCTAGATAAGTATTACATCATGTGATTATGAATCAGATATAGGTTTGGATAATTGGAAACAGAGGTGACATGAAGTTTCCACAAGAATGTATGCAAGAATAGATTGCGCAGTAAGATGGGTTGGCATAGAGATAAGAGAACCTCCCATTTTTCATGGGGTAAATGAATTAGAGGAATTTCTGAAAAAATATGAAGAGTAAGTACTGGAACATCAGAGGATCTTATCCCTAGATATTTCACTCAAGGCCACACATGCAATATGGTGGGGTGTCCACAAATAAACTATTCAAGACTGGTATCAATGTAAAAGATTACTGCACATTAGATTTGGCGCAGAGTAGGGGAGCAATAAAATGCAGAGTTGTGATGGATAGGGAAAAATAGTGGAACAATTGGAAAATTCCAAGGCACAATGTAATATGACACCATCGAAAGAATGGAATCATCATTTTATCGATACATTGGAAGGAATTACATGGAAATGGTATATAGACCATGAGATGCACAGAGGTACTACAAAATGGACATCATTACAACATAAATTTTTAGTAACATTCTCATTTGAACATGAGAACCCAAACATGGATTCAACACTAAAGTTGATATAGGGAATGATATTTACTAATGAACTAGAGGTTGAAATCATGACAGAATATCAACAAAAAATTAGACAGACAATCAAAGAGTTACTTTCATGCTATCATGTTGTAGAGGAAGCACTAGATGAAGGTGATTCATGAAACATTCATATTACAGATATTGAGGGAGAAAGAGAGGTGGAAGGTCCATCCCTAGAGTCAAAAGTATTTGTTTCACTGATCCAAGTTAAGAAAGTTAACATTGGGACGAATGATAATCCTAAAATGGAAAGTATTGGAAACTATTGGGATGAAAAAACAGTAGAAAGAATAACAAAGTTATTGCACGAATACAATGGCATGTTACCAACGATCTTTGTAGAGATGAAAGGAATAACAGGGGGCTAGGAGAGATGAAGATACCTCTCAAACTTGAGGAAATACATGCCAGGCATAGACCTTACATATTAAATCCAATATATAAGTAGAAATTGAAAGTAGAAATTGATAGAATGTTGGAAGCTGGTATTATAGAACTAATAGAGGAATCTGAATGGACAAGTCCTATGGTAGTCCAAGAAAAGAAACAAGGGGGGATAAGGATTTGTGTATATATGAGGAAGTTGAATGATGTTTGATTACATGACCCTTTCCCTACCCTTTTCACAGATGAAGTATTACAGAATATGGGAGGGCAGGAAGCATACTCATTCAGAGATGGATTCTCAGGTTACCATCAGATCAAAATATGTCCAAAGGATAGGTATAAGACTAATTTTTCTACGGAATGGGGATCCTACCAATATAAAGTTATGCCATTTGGGTTGAAGATTGCACTAGCCATTTTTTCAAGAGTAGTCATAGCTGCTTTTAAGGAATTGATACATCAATTTCTAGAAGTATATCTAGATGAATAGACTATATATAGTCTGTTAAAATATCATGTATAAGTGTTAAGGCTCATGTTGGAGAGATGTAGGCAATTTCAGATATCATTGAATATCAATAAATGCATTTTTGGTACACCTTTTGGAATATTGTTCGGACATAGAGTGTGTAAACAAGGTTTAGTAGTGGATCCTTCTAAGATTGTATTCATTGTAAATTTACCACCATAAAAGTCAGTGCACTAGTTAGGAGAAACACTGGGAAATATAGGCTATTACATGAAATTTATAGATGGGTATGCATAGATTACTATATCGATGGAAAAATTGTTAAAGAAAGACACTAGATTTCAGTTGAATGAGGATTGTCAACAAGGATTGGACACTTTAAAACAAAATATGGTCACAACACCTATCCTAGTATTTCCAAACTGGGAAAATATATTTCATGTGCATGTATATGCATCATCCATAACATTTGGAGAAATTCTGGCGTAGCGAGGAGTAGGGGACTTACACCATTCTATAGCCTTTGCAAGCATAAAATTGTTAGAATCAGAGAAGAACTACAACACCACAAAAAGAGAAGGCCTAGCCATGGTATATGCACTTCAGAAATTCAGGCACTATCTACTGGGTAAACACTTTAAAATGTTCAAAGACCATCCTTCCCTCAAATATCTAGTCAAGAAAACAGTATTGCGAGTGAGGATTTATAGATGGATATTGTTGTTCCAAGAATTTGACTTCGAAGTGATATTCAATCCAAGGAAGATGAATGCAGGACTTGATCATCTGTCAAGGGTAACTAATGGAGATGAACCTACTAACTTGGAAAATAAATTCCCCAATGCACAAATATTTTTAGTACATCTAGCTGATGAATATTTCGATGATATTATTGAATACTTAAGTACAGGGGTTTCACCACAAGATTTTATCACTACACATAAGAAAAATCTAGTAGTCAGAGTTGCAAACTATCAACTTATTGAAGGACATTTATAGAAGATGGGCGCAAACAACATTTTGAGAAGGCATGTATTAGAACATGAAAGGCCCAAAATTTTGGTAGGAACTCATGAAGGTATAGATGGTGGACACTATGGAGGAAAAGATACCACGCAGAAGGTATTGGAAGCAAGATTATGGTGTCCAACAATCCATAAAGATTCCAAGGAATATTTCCAGAAATGTGATGTCTGTCAGAGGGTTGGAAAACCTAACAGAAGAGATGAGATTCCTCTAAGACCACAAGTGACTATACAGGTATTTGAAAAATGGGAAATAGAATTTGTTGGACCAATTAATACACCAACAACAAGGTTAGGATCTAGGTATATCATTACTGCAATTGAATACTTAACAAGATGTGCAGAAGCAACACCAGTCAAATAATTTAGCACAGACACAACAACACACTTCTTGTTTGACCAAGTGATCACCAGGTTTGGATGTCCTAAGAATATGATGATTGACCATGGTATTTGTTTTATCAATGATACCATCAGGGCTATGACTGAGGAGTTTGAAGTATATCACAAGAATATTACATCATATCATCCTCAGTCAAATGGCATAGTGGAAGATTTCAATAAGATTTTGTAAAATGCTCTGACTAAAATATCCAATGTCAATAAGGATGATTGATACTTGAAGATACCGACAGTACTATGGGCATATATGATGACATGTAAGAAGTTGGCAGAACAAAAACCATTCATATTGGTGTATGGGTAGGAATCAATAGTTCCATTAGAATTTCGGGTACCCAGTCTGCACGTAGCAACAATTTCCAACATGAAAGAAAGAGGCACAGTACAAGAAAGGTTAAACCAACTAATGGAGATGGAAGAGGAAAGGATTCTGGCAGGATTTCACTTGGAAGTATAGAAAGTAAGAGACAAATCTTTGCATGACAGACATATTAAGAAGAAATTTTTTAAGGAAGGAGACCTAGTCTTTCTCTATGACAGTAAATTTTTCCAACATCCTGGTAAATTTAGAATGCATTGGCTAGGGCCATATGAAGTAAATACTATCACATATAGGGGATCTATACAACTAAAAGATTTGGGAGGAACATAACTGAAAGGAGTGATCAACGATAGTCAACTGAAACAGTACATGGATAGTCAACCTACTAGATATTAAAAGTTACAACATAGTGGGAAAAGGCATGTATATAGTGTATCATAGCAGATATTAGGACAAAAAATTGATAAAAATAAATAAAAAGAAGAAAAAAGAAATACAAAAATAGAAAACATAAGAAAAACACAAAAAGATGTAGAAGCTGATTAAACCATAAGAAAGTGTGAAAAACGTTACACACAGTAATTACCGTGGAAAACAATAGAAGAAAACGTGTAGAAAAAATTACACTCGGAGCAAATGCACACAAAAAGTGAAAAATGACATGACCAGGTCTATAAAAGGTGGAAAGCACATGTTTATTGAACACTTAGTGATTTTTTATCACATAGTGAAATGCCAAGAGCGTTCCATAGCTAGAATTTTACCAAGAAGAAAGCAGGTGCACGACTTAGAAAGAAGATGACCCCACCAAAGTTAGGCACTCCCGGACAATATCTATGGCTTACTCAGAAGGGTCAGAGCTAGAAGGAAAGAATGAGACAACCTAAAAACATGGTCGAGTTGGAATATTTCACTCCTTAGACACAAAATCAATCAGCCTAATATGGGTTGAAGAGAGAACATTGACAACGCAAGAAGGGGAAATAGGGCAGAGCTCCAGGGCTTGGAATGGTATTTGAACCCTAACCCTCAGACGCCTGCAAATACTGAAGAAATAATGGGACTACGATAGATCCATGAAGGAGAAGAAGTGTTAGTAGAGGATATCATTGACCGACCATATTCCGAGAAGGAAGAATATGAAAATACAACCATGGCAGGCCCATCTACTGTGGGACGGATAAGAAAAGTGCAGGACACCATGGATATCACACTCACGTATCTCCCACATGCAGTGGTCACTGTGGATGATATTCTAGGAAAGGTACCAAACCTTAGGTATGCAGACCATGATGTGCGTGATGTGACCAAATTCCCAGATTTGGCTAAGGAGACTTATTTAATAAACATAGGAGAAATTGGACCCCTTGGTAAAGCAATAATGGAGCCCACGTAGTGGATAACTAGGATATATAACTCTAGTATTAAGAACCTATTGGATATATGGACCAATAAGGAAGGACGTCATCCTTCCTTAAGGAACACACAACAGAGTACAAGTCGTCTGCAGAAAGTAATGCGAGAAGGAGAAATAATTCTATGTTAGTTTTATGATTGTTGTCAGCGTCAGTCAGTATTTTGTAGTAATATATAATTCGTGAGTCTAAGTAAATAATGGAGATGTATATTTTAGAGAATAGTCAAATGTGTCAATAAACATTGCGGGAAATTCCTCTTTCCAATTTGCTTGCATAGAGAAGTGTAGAAGAATAAAAAGGCATTTATTGTTTGTAGAAGATGGCCTTTATTCTTTAAGAAGAGACACAATCCTCTATTATAGTTGATGAAATATTTGGGAATCTTGTGTATCATTGATTTACATTTTTGTTGAGACGAGTGAGAGAGGGAGCGACTTGGTGTTTTTTGTTTTACTATAAGTGAGTGTAGAGAGAGAGAATGCACACCAAAAGAACTGGTGTGCATCTCTAGTTTTTATACTAAGTGTTTGAGCCAGTCGTATTTCTCAGTTCTTGATTGGAAAACGTAAGTCATAGACAAGGTGCCTACCTCCATTTGGAAACGTTTATTTCTTTCATTACTGTGTGAATATTTCCAAGTCACTTATTAAGACCTGAGTACATCTGTCACTCAGATCTAGCATTGTGTCCTTTCAGAAACTTGAATCTCCATTGCATAAGATTCCCTCACACATAGATCAATTGGTATCAGAGTAAGTTTTGTCCTTGGGACCAAGAACTTCATCCACCAGGTTCAATTTTTTTGGGGGGTCTTCATACTCAATGTCATGCTTTTTATCAAAGCGTTAATTTCACCCTTCTCAGGGATACTCTCACACCTTCCTCAGGTTCTATTCAAGGCTCCTGACCATGCCTCCTCGACGAGAAGCCTCCAATGAGGATTCTAATGCAGACACATCAAGTCCAGTGGAAAACTTGGTGTTCTCTCTTCAAGAACTTATTCAACTTCAATAATGAATACCTCCAGTGACTGTGTAGTTGGACACCCAATTTCATTGACCAAATGAATGGTGAGACAATTGATTCTTGGATCCTTAGCCTCTCCACTTATTTCAAAACCTCTCCTGATATGGAAGAGGCCACCAAATTGAAAATAGCCATTCTTCAACTAGAAGGAATCACCCAAACTTGATGGGACACACACTTGGACAACTTTTAATTCATCGTCGAGATTGATACCCCACCGTCCCTGACAAATGGCCACATTACTTCATGGGATACTTTATGTTCGACATTAAGGGAATACTTCTATCCCCTGGGCTACCTTCAGAATTTACTCGCAAAGTGGTTACAACTCCAACATCTTTCCAATCGGTCACTTCAAGGATACGTCAATGTGTTATGCAAGCTGTGCATCTAGCTACATGTTAGCGAACCAGATGGGGTATTAATCATTAAGTTTAATTATGGTTTAGTGTTACGTCTCTAGCGGGAGGAAGATATTTTTGGAAGTGCTTCTCCAAACAAGGATTTATTATGGTCCTTGGACATAGAATGAAAGGTAGCTACTCACACCCGAATCCCCACATATCTCCCCTCCAGTGCTACCCCACCAAATTCCAAACTACAACCTCTTTTATCTTCTTCCTCCACCTCCAAAAATTAAATTTGGCGTACCCTTCATAAGACCAAATCCCACCATTCTGCAGATTGTCGTGCACTTAAAAATATCCATAACACTACGACCTTGATGGCTAAGGTAAATTCAATTGATTTGAATGAAATCCCAGAGACCATTTCCCTTGAAAACCCCACCGAAGTTGACCCCTTTTTCATTCTCATGACCAAACCAGAACCAGGTCACCCTAACATTCCCCTCTTCACTCACAAATTCTAAATCAAAAGTGAACTATCCACTCTCATTCTCGACAATGTTATTCAAAAGAATCTCATATCACAATATTTATTCCAACATCTACAACTCCCCACAACCCTACACCTCAATCCTTATCATCTTGGATGGGTACAAAAGGGCGGTCCTCGCATTACTATTTCTAGATGTTGCAGTATCACTTTCACCATTGTTCCTTTTCTTGACACTATGACCTACAACGTCTCACCGTTATATTGCGTTGATCTCCTTCTTTTTCATCCTTACCAACAAGAACGAAAAGAAGTTTATCACTCTATAACTCATCAATACCATCTTAAATGGGTTCGGAGAACCTATGTACTTACTTCCTCAGTTGTCACATCACCAGCACCGTGAATCGACACCTCATACACTCACCATGTCATCAGCACCCACCATTAAAAACTGATAACACCTACCCCGAATCAAATATCTCCTCAACCATATGCAAGGGGACTCTTTCTTCACAAAGATGTATTTGACTTTTGAATATCATCAAGTGCGCATGAAACCGAGTGATATCTAGAAAAAAAAAATCAAGAATAATTTTGGTCTTTATGAGTGGTTGGTCATGCCTTTTGGCTTGACCAACGCACCAACCACATTCATGCGGCTCATCTATGACATTTTCCGGCCACATATCGCTAATTTCATCATTATTTATCTTGACGATATTTTGGTTTTGAGCAACTCATGGGAGTAACACATGCAACATGTGCATACAGTCTTGGCATTGCTTCTACAACATCAACTGCAGGTGAAAGAGAAAAAATCATATTTTGCACAAAGGTCAGTGAAATATTTAGGATTCATTGTGGACTCTATAGGTGTATGCCCGAATGCTGCACAACTGAAAGGAATTTCTGAATGGCCAGCACCAACATCTTCCCATCTTCTTTAAATATTTATGGGAGGCATCAATTTCTAGCAAAACTTTGTCTACCATTTCTCACATTTGGCTCGTCCATTGCATCAGTTAACAAATAAGGAAAATTTTATATGGTCTCCTGATGCACAAAACTACTTTGATAAATTAAAGCAAGCCTTATGCTCTTTTCGAATCCTCTTCTTTCCAGACTTGGTCCAACCATTCAAAATTGAGTCAGATTCTTCTCAATTTGTGATTGGTGTTGTACTTAAATAAGGACATCATCCTACAACCTACCATTCATAGACACTTTCAGCCACAAATCTGAACTATAGTACTTGTGAAAACGAATTCTAGAGCTTGGTCCAAGCGCTGAAGTAATGGTGCCATTATATTCTGGGAAAAGAGACCATCCTACACACAGATCATCATCGACTCATCTTCATCAACTCTAAAAGTTAGATACATGAACAAAGACATATCAAATGGGTAGCATGTATCCAGCAATTTCACTTGGTTATTAAATATGAAAATGGAACTACGAATAAGATGGTTGATTTATTAATCAAACCACCAACACAAGTGATGAATATCTTACCATTTTGATGTGCATCCTATGACAGTTGGAAATACACATATGAAGCAAATCCCAGTTTTAAAGAGAGATGGTCAACAATAGAAAAACCCATAGTTATCAATCATACACCATTTCTATATTAAACCATTCGGGAGGGATGGCCATATCGCCTCAATCAACTGTGTGTTCCACAATCAGAGGATTGTTTGATCCTCATAAGGGAATCACATGCTTCCTCATGTGGTGGTCAATTCGGGAATTCCAAAACACTCCTACACCTCCAACATCACTTATATTGCCCTGCTATGTCCAAACAAGTCGATCATTTCATCATATATTGTGTTCTTTGCTCACAAAGAAAACCATCTAATCACAATCATGGTCTATATCATCCTT
This sequence comes from Picea engelmannii, assembly GCA_009831015.1. NCBI lineage: Eukaryota > Viridiplantae > Streptophyta > Pinopsida > Pinales > Pinaceae > Picea > Picea engelmannii. The sequence continues at coordinate 514,845 of ML784712.1, read as the reverse complement.
TATCGATCCCCTCTCACCCATGTGAATTGATTTCTATGGATTTTTTTAGTGGTATCTCGGCCACTTTCTGCAAGCATGGTGAAATTTGGGTTATGTTCTTTCGGTTCTCCAAGACGATGTTCTTTCTCCCTTGCCATAAAACAACTTATGTCATGCAAATGACTGAACTATTCTTCCGACATATTTGGCAACATTTTGGCCTTCCTAGTAGCATCATTTCTAATTGTGACTCCCAATTCATTAGCTCCTTTTGGCATGCTTTATGGTACCTACTAGGTTTACAACCTCGATTTTCCATGGCATTCCGTTCACAGACCAACGAACAAACATAGGTGGTCAGTCATAGATTGGCACATGCTCTGCGCTACTCCTTTGTCAAAAATAAGCAATGGGATGCTTATCTTCATATTTTAAAGAATAGCTACAACAGAGCTACACATTCTTCCACATGATTCTCTCCATTCGAGGTTTTCTTGGGCTTCCAACTACTTGCGCGGATCGATATGCCGCTCAATTTGACTCTTTCAGGTCTAGGGAACCATCAACGAGACCAACATGCCGCTCAAAACTTGATTCAAAATTTAGCAAAGTGACACAAGAAAGTGACTGACTCCTTACAAGAAACATATGAACACGCAAAGAAATGTCATGATAAACATAGAACCGTGTTGCAATTCCAACCAAGAGACAAATTTTGGCTGCAAATGGACAAGCAACACTTCAAAGGGAGTCATCCTAAGATGCACCCATTGTGATATGGACCATATACAGTTTTGAATCGCATTGGCGAAAATTATTATCGGTTGTATCTTCCACCACATTTGGGGATTCATGACATGATAAACGTCAACAATTTAAAACTCTTTGATCCACCACTTCTTGAGGACATGGTCACTGTCCAACATCCAATGGACAACATTCTGTATTTTCAAACTCCTTTATTGCACGATCAAATTTTGGATAGTAAGACCAGGACCACCTGTCAATAAAAACATGTTTCCTATATAGTAGGCAGACATGGCCAAACTCCAGCACAGGCCAAATGGATGATAGCAGAGATAGTGAAGCAATGATTTCCTGAGTTACTAACGAAAACATGGACACTTTCAAATATAAATAGGGAGGGGTTGGACCAATAAGGAAGGATGTCAACCTTCTTTAGGGTGCTCACAATAGAGTACAAGTCGTCTACAATAATCAAGGAGAGAAGGAGAAGTAATTTTATGTTAGTTTTTTTTTATCATTGTTAGCGTCAATCAATATTTTATTATAATAAAGCATTTACTAGTCTAAGTAAATAATGTCGATGTATTTTAGTGAATATTCAGTTGTTCCAGAAAATGCTATGAGAAATTTTTGTTGCCAATCTGATTGCACAAAGAAATGTCGAAGAATAAAGCGATATTTACCATTTGTAAAAGATGGCCTTAATTGTTTACGAAGAGAAACAATCCTCTAATACGATTGATGAAATTTTTGGGAATCTTGCATTAGTTATTCTTCTTGTGTATCATTGATTTTCGTTTTTGCTGAGACGAGTGAGAGAGGGAGCGATATGGTGTTTTTTCATTTTACTATAAGTGAGTCTAGAGAGAGAATGTGAACCAAAGGAACTGGTGCACATCTCTGGCTATTCTACTAAGTGTATGAGCCAGTCTTATTTCTTAGTTATTGAGTGGGCAACGTAAGGGATAGTGAAGGCATCTACCTCCATTTTTCAATGTTTATTTTTTTTTCTTTACGGCGATAATCTGTCCAATTTGCTTACTAATACCTAAGTGCATCTCTCACTCAGATCGAGTAGTGTGTCCTTTCAAAAACTCAAATCTCCATTGCAAAAGACACCCTCACACATAGATCAATATATCGTATTTCAGGCGTGGTAAGAATGTTGGGCTCTGCATAAAAAAACTATTCGCCCGCGTACATGGAGGAATCCTTTGGATGGATAGGTCAGTATAGATAGATGTGGCACTAATTTCCAAGATCACGGGACTATCAACAGTCGATGCACAACCAGTTGAGTACCTGGATAACAAGGCGTGTGAGAAGGAAATAATAGAGTTGGTCAAATTGTAGTTTGGCACCAGTCGGGGCACTAGAGGCATCGTACTAAAGGATATCAATGAAAATGAGACAAGGTTCTCCAAAAATCTCATGGATTGAAAACTATTGAGGAAATGTCGAAAAGAATAATTGTTAGCAGGTGTTATTGCAGTAGTCATGCAGTGTGCGAAAGGAGTAATGTTCAGCTGGGTGCCATACCTGCTGAACTAGTTCTTGATAGACTGTAGAGATGCACAGGACAATGGAAAAAAGTTCCATTATTCCTCACTGATCATTCTGATAGCATTGAAAGGATGGAAGGATCCAAAATTATCATATTTATTGGATAGGATGGGGAAGTGTTATGCGACTAGATATGATTCTCTCTGGTGGGCCAAGGATAAAAATACACAACAAGAAAACAACATAGATTTTGCAATGTTGTTGGAAGGGATACAACAAAACACAACTAATATATGGTGCATACCTGTGGATGTAGTCCAAGAGACAGAAGGGATATCTAAGTTCACGACATCTAGGCATCACATATGGATCCATGCCGCAAAGGATCCAAAGAAGGAGTGGCTAGTGATGCAATACTATATAACTAAGGAAGAGATGGAATGGATAGTAAAAGGCTGGCCTATGCAGTGGCAACTTCCAGTAACAAAACCAATAACAAGGCTAGTCATGACACAATCCTCCAGGCCTAAGTAAAAGGATGAAGTAGGCTCTTGAGAGAGAAAAAACATCCCATCCCATAAAACTAGAACGATTACAATGTGGAATCAACCAACCTGGAGCATCACAATAGCGAAACGACTAAGGAGAATAGAAAAAAAAAAACAAGGATAGCTAGCCATCTACAGACCTGAAAGAAGCATACTTTAGAGGCTGGAGAAGAAAGGACCCAAGGTACAACAAGTCTGGTGCATCCCTGACAGACAATAAAGAAGCCAATTCAACAAAAAGAGGAGAACAAGAAAATGAAGTATGACATAGAAGACCCAGTCATCAACCTAGTAGAGGATGATGTAGAGATTGTCACGGAAAAAGTCAAAGATATGGGGGAAGAAGTGGTATTTATTGCTGAGGTTTCACATGAATAGATCATGGTCAAGCTCATAAAGGTCCATGAGAATCTCCAACAATTACAGATCCAGGAAGGAGCACATGCCATACACAGTAACAATAAAAAACACATCGACCACCTGTGCAGAAAGAAGGAGAGGAGACAATGCAGTTGGTAGTACAAGGAATGTAGACATTTACATTCATGTGCCAAATGATCAGATTGGATAAGGAGACTATGCATAAACCCCTGGGGGACGTGGAATAATTATAATTTTTCATGGCACAAATACCCACCAAGGCACTATACAAACTCTAGGATAGCGTCATGCAAGAAGTGCATTCCATGGCCCACGTGGATGCAACAAACTTGGAGGTGGGTAGAGGAGTCATTGAAATCATACAAATCACATGCAACCAACTAAATTCAGAGAAATAAGAGGAGAAAGGATGGGTAGATGAAATGGAACAGGGATTAACAACAGTTTATGATCGCATCTGAGACAACGTGCAGGAACCTGAGAGGAGTGCACAGGAGAATATCAACATGATATCACAAACAGTTGACAAATATAAGTAGGAAATTGAGGAGATCAAAGAAAGGATAAATCCTACGACTCCTCTTGAATTACGAGAAAAGAGAAAAAAACAATCTGCACTTCAGATAGTTGAGATGGAGAAAGAAGCAAAGTCAATATAAGAGTTGTTTGACATAGTCGCGAAGACATGGACTATCCCGGAAGAAGATGAGAAGTTACAAAAATGAGACCAAGAAGATGAGACAATAAGAACTGCCATACAAGAGCTAGAGTAAAGACAAAAAACAATGAGCATCATAGAGCACTTGAAGGGCACTCAAGAAATGAAGAAGTTGCAGACATAGTTGAAAACCACATAGACAAAGAAGCAAGAAAGACGAGTTGAATTGTAACCCCTCCAAGAACAAGAAGCAAAGTTGATTTCGAAGTTGGAGGAAGAGAAGAAAAGTATGGCACAGGAACACATATAGGGCGCAATATTGATGTAGGAGGAGATAACAACACATTTAGTGGAGGTGCTAACAGGAAAATTTGTGCATATCAAGGCAAAAGGAAGGGAACTAGCATAAATTTTTCATAGCTTGGGAGAAGTTGTTCAGGGAGCACTCACTTCCTGAGTGGCTTGGGAAAATCCACATGTCAGTGTTGGGGGCCTATTGGGTGCAGGTCTATTTTGAGGAAAGACTTATTTTTGGAAGGAAAGACATAATTTTGGAGCACGAGCAACAACTGGCAAGAAATCAACATGGAGAAAAAGAAGGAAAAGCAGCACACAAGAGGAAAATCCAGGTGCAAGGAGGAAGAAAAGCCTAACCATGTTAGGGTTAGGGTTTTTTATAAGGATTGTAACAACTATAAGCCTATAAAGTAGTATAAATAAGAACCTAGGAGGTCTAGGTTAGAAGGTTCAGATGAGTTCAGTTATTATTGATGAGTTGATGATGGTTATTATGATTGTAATAAGGCTGTAGAAGAGTCAAGTAAGCTAGATTTTGAGGGTTAGGTCACAGGTTGAGGAGCCTAGTGTGATCTAGTCTTCCTCATAGAGGTTTCTGGACCTCTTCATGATTGTAGGATTTAAGATGTATTGCGCGCAACACTAGATTTTGTAGCAGATTAAATAAAAGAGCAGAGAAGCCAAATCTTTGTGAACATAGCCCAGAAGGAGGTGAACCATGGTAAAAATTGTGTTCTGTGTGATGTTTCTTGAATGAATTCCCTTTTGTTAATGTTTATTTTATGAGTGAAGGAATAACTATATGTATTAGCATGCATGCACGAGGTTAAAGATGAATGAATCTTAGATTTACTTGAATGAATAACAAGATTAATGCATGTAGAAGATAGAATACATCCCCAGATCCCCACTCATTCCTAGATTGCAACCACTAAATAATTGTAGCCACCCATAAAGTTATCTCGTGTGAGACTGCACTATGTGCATTGCGCACTACGTTTCCTTCTGGTTTACTAGCAAGGAAAATAGTTTTAGAGGGTTTTGTTGGAAACCTATTCAGATCTGAACTCGGGTCAGACCAAGAAGAAAAAGGGAGATCTAACCCATCAAGGCCCTATAGTTTCATTATCACCAAGGGATAATATCTCTATAGGATATGAGAGGTATCCCCAAGTACTCTCATCTCTCTTAACAATGCTAAGAACCTATGCTAAAAGAAGGAAACTGTTAAGAACCAAAATAGATCTACAAATATAATCACCAAAAAAGTTGAAAATGCAATAGATCCACAGAGAAAGAGAGAAGAAACCACACTTTATTATTACCCAACCCTTGAGGTAGGGAAACACCATACAATAGATCCTATTATGGAAGGGATCCTCTCCTATTCACTTGCCTCTTCGAGGGGGTATCCTCCTAATGAGCTTGAGCTCAAAATACAATACTTCTCTTCATATCTCATTACATTTCTTGAACCCCTTTATATAGTGCTACCATCACCTAAGAACATTCTAGAGGAGTAATCTTCTAGAAGTAGAACCTTCTAAGAATTCCTCATACATTTATTATGTCTAACTACCAATTTATTATATCTAACTACCATAGTGGGCCTTATTTAATAATATAATGGACCTAGTCCACCTTACATTGAATGACCTCCACTATTATCACTATGGGCCCTCTGCCCCCCACCCCACTACCTCTCTAACTACCTTACATTCCATCCCCCTTATGAAAGCGTTGTCCTCAATGCTTGATGTACAACCATATACCAGGGTCCCATGGATAAGTGTGGAACATAGTGCTTAAGTAGACTAAAGAACGAGGGTACCATTGAGAAATGGAAGCCACCACGTTGAAGTATTTCAACCGCCATTGTAAACCAGGGTCCCATATCCAAGCGCTCATGTTAACTCTCCGTGGAAGATATCAACACCCAATAACCAACTGAAAAAGATGCTCCCAATATTGACACCTATCATGTGGATCCAAATAAGAATATCCATCCACATAGTGTGAGATGACCAAAGATGAATCTAGAAGGAACAATACCATTGTAGAATATGCAGGCGGGATGTTGGTAGCTATCTCCTGATGTGGGACAATGATGTTCTCTACAAAAGGTGGAGTAGAGTCATCAAATAAAATATGGAAGTGGTTGTCATCATAGAAATGAAAACTATGCATATACCAATCATCGCAATCAGCCTCAAAACCATAAAAATAATATATTTCTTGATTATATTCATTCTTTAGGTCCACCATAAGAAATATATCCTGCATGTTATCCAATGAATCTTGAATACTACGAAAACTATCATTGAGGCCATCTACAAAGCCATCCAATCTGTCATTCGACTGAGATTTGAATGCTTTAGTAATATGTAGAATTTATTTGAGGGTTTAAGGGGAAATAGCCATCTGAGCACCCTATGAACTCTTCATTCCCGCAGCCGTCATGAAAAATCCCCAAAAATAGAACAATAAGTTACGGCATAAAATCACATCTTTTTCTGGAAAAACCCTAAAAAATTGTTGAATTTAAAATGCTCATAACTTCACTTCCCGGACTCTGTTTTGGTTGATTTGTTTTCTGAAATTGGGTGAAATTGTGAGAGGAACTCAAATATGTAATTTTTTTGGACAACTTCAACCTCCAGCTTCTACATAAATTAAAAAAATGCATCACCATCCGCGGAAAATACCCTTAAAAATTGCACATTTTAAAACTTCAATATCTTGACTTCCCGCAGTCCATTTTGGACGATTTGTTTTTTAAAATTGATTTTTTTTTCTGGGAGGAAATAATATATATGACCTTTTTATTCAAATTTTGCACACAAATATACTGAAAATTTCTAGAATGTCGCGACCCTCCTTTTTTTTCTTCTCCAAAAAAACAAAATTTGCAAAAATAAAAAATATTTGCCCACAATGTCTGCCAAGGAAAGTGCTCTGATACCACTTGTTAAGAACCAAAATAGATATACAAATATAATCACAAAAAATAATGGATACACAATAGAGCCAGAGAGCAAGATAGAAGAAACGACACTTTATTATTACCAAACCCTTGAGGTATGGAAACACCATACAATGGATCTTATTATGGTAGGGATCCTCTCCTGTTCACTTGCCTCTTCGAAGGGGCATCCTCCTAATGAACTTCAGCTCCAAATACAATACTTCTCTCCATATTCCATTACATTGCTTGAACCCATTTATATAGTGCTACCATCACTTAAGAACATTCTAGAGGAGGAATCTTATAGAAGTAGAACCTTCTAAGAAGTCCTCATACATTTATTATATCTAACTACCATAGTGCGCCTTATTTAATAATATAGTGGACCTAGTCCACCTTACATTGAATGGCGTCCACTATTATCACTATGGGCCCTCTGCCCCCCCACCTCACTTGTTAAGAACCAAATATTGAATACAAAAGCACCACAACAGATATACAAGAACAATAAGCAAAATCTTCTCTATTACTATCAAACCAGGGATGATTTTAAGTATGGAAAATTATTTTTAAATGTAGAAACCTTGGCGAATCTTACTAATCTTTCATATGCCAAATATAAATTTTTGGCGATATTTTTGTAAAAATATTCAAATTTCTAAGGATTTTATATAGTTTTTATAAAATTTTGGTGATTTTTAAGGTAAAATAATTTTATCCTATAGAATTTGGGTGAATCATTTTTAAAATAACGAATCTCGGTTTTGGAAAAAGCATGGAAAATTAACCCATGAGCGAAATTTAGCCCCTAAAATCATCCATGTATCAAACTCTTGAGGTAGAGAAACCCCATACAATGGATCCTATTATGGAAAGGATCCTCTCTTGTTCACTTGCCTCTTCGAGGGGGAATCCTCCTATTGAGCTACTGCTCCAAATACAATAATTCTCTTCATATCCCATTACATTGTTTGAACCCCTTTATATAGTGCTACCATCACCTAAGAACATTCTAGAGGAGGAATGTTCTAGAGGTAGAACCTTCTAAGAAGTCCTCGTACATTTATTATATCTAACTACCATAGTGGGCCTTATTTAATAATATAGTGGACCTAGTCCACCTTACATTGAATGGCCTCCACTATTATCACTATGGGCCCTCTGGGCCCCCCCACTGCCTCTCTAGCTACCTTATAGAAAATGAAAAGTTCATCTATAAAAACATATTTTTCCTTGAAGTGTATATCAAATAATTATGACATTTACCAGTGTAGGCCGTATAGTGTCATTATCTCCAAGGGATATTATCTCTATAAGAGTTGAGAGGTATCCCAACGTACTGTATTATCTCTTAACACTGATAAGAAATGTAATAAGGTAATCTCTTAAATATGGAAAAAACACAATGCAAAATAATGTAATCCCCTCTTCTCCTAGGTGTACATTATTTAACATAGTTTTATAGTCATTTAAGGTTAAGTTTTTTGCATTCCTTAACCCTCATTTAGTTATAAGGTTTGGAATTTCTAGAATATTGTTGAAATTCCACATGTGACTATCTGTGCAAGTGTGAGTAATGGAGGATCACATGAAATCCACTTGGTGCCATGGTAGTAAAAGATGTAGGTCAACTTGGAGGATGCATAAATTCTTCTTATGAGCTATGATTGAGTTTTTTTCACACTATTAGAAAGGTATCATTTTTAAAACAAGGTTGAGGGGTTGGAAGGTATGATTCAAAAGTTTTGACCCCATAAGTATCATTTGATGACTCAAAATGACTCTAGAATATTCCAAACCCCAAATCTCCAAACTGGAACTTGCCACTAAAATAGTCCCTACAAACAAATTCCTCCATTTTTTTCACCTAGTAAATACCAATATAGATAAAAAATAATATAATGGTCCAATCTAGATCATACGCAATGAAATACACATAAATGAGAAATCATGTCTCTTATTAAATGTTCAATATCATATTAGTTTGAATATGTGGAAAATGGTGCTTTATATTATATATTCATGATTATATTAGTGTCATAACCACATGCTGAAGTGAACATGATGGTTTGCATATTTAAATCATTCATGAATGTAACATAAAGAAATTCTAAACATCCATATTAAATTTTATTTATTTATTATATGAATATATACAAAATTGCATAATTGATTGAGTACATTGGATGTGTGTATAAATACATGTAGGGGGTTATAAGTAACATACTTTAAAAAATTATATGACTTGTCATTATTATAACATTCATATAATAATGACTTAGTATTACAATAAACTAGTATACATTATTACATAATGGTATATATTACAAGTTCTTCCTCAAAAATATTTTGTCTTCAAAGCACAAGTATAGAACACTACTTATGATAGAATAATCCATATTTTTATAGCTTCATCTATTTGGATAAGGTTAACATGAAGTGATATGAATTTTGAAGTGTTAAATAATATTG
>ML784712.1:431888-477802 GCA_009831015.1 Picea engelmannii | reverse complement strand
AGAATCTTAGGTTCTATGATTGAACAAAGAACATCAACATGAAGTACCATTTTATTTGACATCATGTCGAGGCCAAGACCTTTCAACCCATACATTGTTCCACAAGTAAAGAAATTGCAAACATAATCTTCAACAAAACACTTTGAAAGAAAAAAGTTTGAAAATTTCAAAAATATGTTTGATTATATATATGAGATTCTCTTTAATAAAATTCTTTAATGTTTAAAACCTTATATCAAGTTATCTAAGTGCTTGTGTTTTGTATATGTAATCATATAGTTTACAAAACAGTCTCATGCTATCTTATATCCAAAAATAGTTGGGTATGTTATCAAAATGCATATGATTTGATAGATCTGAGTTTCTAGGAATAAAGAAATATCATCAAATCTTAATTAAGATCATATGGTCGAATTATTTTCAGATCGCACAAATGTAATCACATGAATCCCTCTCCACACTTTTACTATTTTATTTTATATAAAATTGAATCGCTCACCACACTTTTACTATTTTATTTTATATCAATTTATTATATTTTGAATGATGGATCTACTAATCATTAAAAAAAATGATCAGTATAAACATAATTATACTACATCGATGTCTCCTTTCGTCTTGAGTCCTCGTGGCTGTTTTCCTAATTTTATCCTTCTCGGTTGTTTTTTCCCATTTTTAATTTGTTTTTTTGTTTTTTTTAAATAAAGTAAGATTCTTATATTAATTTCTACTAATCTCTATACAAGGCCATTTGTGAGCCACCAGTTTTTCCACAAAAGGGAAACTAGAACATGTGGTTTCCATAAAAAATTAGAGTTTGGTGCATCACTGTGTAAAAAAAACATATGAAAAAAATGATTAGAAACTAGTCACCATGAACATCTAGCTTACGACGAGAGGCATAGATTCTGGCCATCTTTGGAGAGGTGACAAAACCAAAAGGAGATAAAACAAAAAACCTGGAGGTATTATTCCTTGGGCGAGCTTGGGTTGCCATGGATGTTGTGGGCCGCGATAAAGTTTTGGCTGCATGTTGGGTATCGAGTCCATGCTAGAGCATCTGCCAATGCATCGAACATAATATCCATTCTCTGGCAGAGGACGCGTTGAATGTTCAGTTGGTCCTCTTTCTTTTTCTGAATTTTGAAAATTATTTGTAGGTGCTCGTCCAAGAGTTTATTTGGGGAGAGAAGAGGTGGCTTTTCTCCCTTGTCCTTGCCATCGCTCGTCATTTTCTCCTCCACCATGTAGCTTCCTGTGAAAAACACTTGATCCTGTGGGTGTATTTTTTTTGGGGGGGGAGAGGATACTTAAGAAGAGGAGTGCTCTCTTTCGAAGGTGGTGAATCCTCTTCTACCGAGCGACTGCCATGGATCAAAGGAGGAATTTGAGGGGGTGACGATGGAAGCTTAGGCAACCCCTGGCTATTATGCCTAGGGATAGAGGTGTGGATTGAAATGAGAGCTAATTGGGTGGGGGTGAGTCTGCTATGTCAGGAGAGGGCATTGTAATACAATGATCCTCTCCTGGACTGCCCCCTTTATCTTGTCATGGTGGAGGGATTGCAGAGGTTGGTCTGCGGTGGAGTGAATGTGAAGGGAGGAGGGAATGGTGGGGAGAACCATGCAGAGACTGATAGAGATGAGGAATAGGAGAAATTGCAGAGGGAAAATGAGAGAATTCACCAGAGAGATTCGATGGAAAGGAGTGGAGGGACTAGTGGGGAAAGCCCAAGAGAACCTGAGGGAGCCAAGGAGAAAGCGTAATTGTAGAGGGAAAAAGAGAGAATTAAACCATAAGAGACAAGGAACAAGATCAATTGCATAGGGGAAATGAATGAATACGCCGAAGTGTTTTCCTTCTTAGTGCAAGTCGAATTGATAGATAGGCTAGACATGAAATCTGAGGTGACGAGTTCCCTAGACTTGGTGCCTATCACAATATGCATGGTCTGGCTTACAGAAGGGGCCATTAAACCTACAAAGTAGTCCAGGCACACCGCCTTTATTCTCCAATGAGTGCGGGCCATTCTGCAATAATGGGTGGAGGACTGGTGGTCGGGATTATTAACTCCTGTTGTTTCCCCATGCCATCTGTCTGACTCTGTCCAGTTGTCACCCTATCCGAGGTCCATTTTTAACTTGTTAATATTGCACAACTAGATTTATTTAATTTTACTTTTTAACACATTAATCTAACTTAATAATATTTTATACATGTAACATATTAACGTAATACACTCATCAAATATCTCTCGTCCCAACTGTAAGATTCCATGTTTTCTCGTGTATTTTAGAGTCCAATCAAGTTATCAATACCAATATCATTTCTTCATTTTCCTTTTAGAAAATTGAAGTTCCATGAGATGGTGAATTATTATGTTATATTGACATTAATTACGCCGAAAGGCGTATCCCTATTAGCAATGGGCACGATTAATGACCTTTTAATCTAAAATTCTAATCTGATGGCTAACAATTGAAGATGTTGGCATATTCTTAGTCGTCCTCCCAAATCAATGAATGTGATTTACTCTTCATAACTTCCTTGTATATTTGAATGCATCCGTTAACCTGTTTACTTTTTAACATTAACCTAATCATATTAAGAAATTATTGTAGCACCATATAATTGCCACGTTTGGATTATTAACGGGCACTACTTCAACTTCCTCCTTAGTTGTTTGTGCGTCTCAGCTGTCCACATGTTTCATATTCGATGGTTGGCCAACCCACCTATTGCATGAGCATGGAGCGTTTCATTTTCGAGCATGGATATCTTTCGGCGTTCTCAACCGTGAGTTAGCGACTGTGCTAGTTTAATTTCTTTCCCTGTTAACCTGTAATTCCTTCTCGACTTCTTATGTGGGGCATGGAATTGTATGTCAATGTCTATACTGCAGTTTTATCCATCCTTAGTGAAATCAATTATTACATATAAAAGAAGTCACAAACAAGGCACAAACATTCTTCCTCCATAAAACTGCTATTGAAATGTCGCAACAAATGTTTTCATTGTTTTCTTTAAAAAGAGTGAACTATCCTCCTTCTCAAAACATAATTGAAAAACTTAAAACAATGGTTACAAATAAAAGATCAATTGTAAAATATTATTAAAAAATTATATATATATATATATATATATATTATAATAATAATAATAATAATAATAATAATAATAATAATAATTTATTCAATAGTGTTTTTCTCATACGATAGAATCTGTAAATCTTTTCAAAGTTACTTTAAATAAAAAAAATTTATAATAAATTAAATGAATTTAAGTTGATATTTAATATATATATAAATAATTTTTCTAAACATATTTTATTTGAATTAAAATACTTTTGTAAATCATAAGTGTCTACTTTATGTTAATACTAAAGTATATATAAAAAAAATTCTTTCAAATAAAATTGATATTAAAATATTTTATTTAAAATGTATTAAAATATTATATTTATAAATTACATTAAAATATTTTTTATTAACATATTTCTTATATTAAAACCACGTAATATATATATATATATATATATAATAATAATAATAATAATAATAATAATAATAAACAATAATATATTCTAACTCATTGAAATGCAAATATTTCTTTTTAAAATTAAGAAAACATATTATTTGCAGAGCAAAAAGAAAATAAAGTAATATTACATATTTTATTCAAATATTAATTGAAAAAAGTTACTAAACCCAAGGAATTAGAAGCAATCGTATATACAACATTTTTGTAAAAAGAATTATACTATCCAAGTTCATAATAATAAAATGGTGGGTCCTTATATGTTATCTCATTTTTATTTTTATTTTAATTAAAAAAAGCCAGTTATCATTAAAGTTTTGAAAAAACACTTATTTTGGACGAATACAAAATGGAAGTGAAAAATAGACAAGATTTTTTCCACTTGAAAAAACTTAAAATATGTCTATGTAGTATTAAAACTTAAGGGGTCTGTTTATTTAAGGAAGAGACATTACCATCGATAGTTCTTTATATGACAAGAAAATTTTCATTAATGTCGATATGGATAATTAATTACTAATCACATAATCGAGTAAAATTTAGAAGATAAAATAAATAATTTACAATTGAAATTTGATTATTACATTTTTGTATGAGTGTTCAATAGAGCCTTCATTGAAATATTTAAATGATATGTTAAAAGAGATCCTCGAAGATCAATAGGAGTTAATACAAAAACTAGAGGATCATTAGGAAGAGCTTGAGAAGGTTGTTGCTACCTAAGTTGAATACAATTTTTTCTTTAAGAATCATAGTCAAAGTTTGATTACAAAAATTAAAAATGTTAAGATGATAAAGAAGAATTTCAATATGACTTGTAATCTTATAATGTAAATAAGAAGAGTATGTCAACAATATTGGAGACTTACAAAAATGATTATGAGGATCGAAGAAAAAATATGTGACTTACAAGTGAAGGATCTAGCACGAAGTCAATAAGATGGTGTGATTCAATTTTATCGAGAATAACTCAAGAAGTAGGATTCTAAGAAAAAAATTGACAAGATCTTGTTAGATAACGACGAGGAAAATGATCGTTTGAAGAATCATAGTCAAATATTGTTTATGAAAGTAAACAAAATTAGATATAAGGATTTATCAATCTTTAAAGTAGATAAAGGTGCATCCATGAATGAAGGAATTTTTTAGAAGTTGCAGATATACATTGAAAGACCCTAACATAATTGATTGAAAATAAAAATTAGAGCATAAATATTGACAAAGTTTTATCACTAAAAGAGCATAAAAAAATAGAGTTATAGAAATAATTTAATGTCAAGTCAACATATATAGACTTATTGATGGTTAATATTTCCTTGATCATCACTAATGAAATCTTTGACACACTAATGAAAACAAAAATATCAAATATTATCACATGACTCAAGTATACAATGAAAATATTAAACCCCAAGATTAAGAAGGATCATCAAGGTGTCGTATCAACATCCAAATTATAGAAAAGGCATTACAGGAGAATCAATATACTAATACCAACATTATTCTCACATATAAGAGAATCTAAAAATCAATACATCCCAAACTTGACAAAAAAGAACATTAAATCTAGACTCTTATGACTAGAAAGCTCCAGAAAGAATTCATTGATGATGGATTTATCCCTTTTCGATGCAACAATATTATTTAACACTTCAAAATTCATATCACTTCATGTTAACCTTATCCAAATAGATGAAGCTATAAAAATATGGATTATTCTATCATAAGTAGTGTTCTATACTTGTGCTTTGAAGACAAAATATTTTTGAGGAAGAACTTGTAATATATACCATTATGTAATAATGTATACTAGTTTATTGTAATACTAAGTCATTATTATATGAATGTTATAATAATGACAAGTCATATAATTTTTTAAAGTATGTTACTTATAACCCCCTACATGTATTTATACACACATCCAATGTACTCAATCAATTATGCAATTTTGTATATATTCATATAATAAATAAATAAAATTTAATATGGATGTTTAGAATTTCTTTATGTTACATTCATGAATGATTTAAATATGCAAACCATCATGTTCACTTCAGCATGTGGTTATGACACTAATATAATCATGAATATATAATATAAAGCACCATTTTCCACATATTCAAACTAATATGATATTGAACATTTAATAAGAGACATGATTTCTCATTTATGTGTATTTCATTGCGTATGATCTAGATTGGACCATTATATTATTTTTTATCTATATTGGTATTTACTAGGTGAAAAAAATGGAGGAATTTGTTTGTAGGGACTATTTTAGTGGCAAGTTCCAGTTTGGAGATTTGGGGTTTGGAATATTCTAGAGTCATTTTGAGTCATCAAATGATACTTATGGGGTCAAAACTTTTGAATCATACCTTCCAACCCCTCAACCTTGTTTTAAAAATGATACCTTTCTAATAGTGTGAAAAAAACTCAATCATAGCTCATAAGAAGAATTTATGCATCCTCCAAGTTGACCTACATCTTTTACTACCATGGCACCAAGTGGATTTCATGTGATCCTCCATTACTCACACTTGCACAGATAGTCACATGTGGAATTTCAACAATATTCTAGAAATTCCAAACCTTATAACTAAATGAGGGTTAAGGAATGCAAAAAACTTAACCTTAAATGACTATAAAACTATGTTAAATAATGTACACCTAGGAGAAGAGGGGATTACATTATTTTGCATTGTGTTTTTTCCATATTTAAGAGATTACCTTATTACATTTCTTATCAGTGTTAAGAGATAATACAGTACGTTGGGATACCTCTCAACTCTTATAGAGATAATATCCCTTGGAGATAATGACACTATACGGCCTACACTGGTAAATGTCATAATTATTTGATATACACTTCAAGGAAAAATATGTTTTTATAGATGAACTTTTCATTTTCTATAAGGTAGCTAGAGAGGCAGTGGGGGGGCCCAGAGGGCCCATAGTGATAATAGTGGAGGCCATTCAATGTAAGGTGGACTAGGTCCACTATATTATTAAATAAGGCCCACTATGGTAGTTAGATATAATAAATGTACGAGGACTTCTTAGAAGGTTCTACCTCTAGAACATTCCTCCTCTAGAATGTTCTTAGGTGATGGTAGCACTATATAAAGGGGTTCAAACAATGTAATGGGATATGAAGAGAATTATTGTATTTGGAGCAGTAGCTCAATAGGAGGATTCCCCCTCGAAGAGGCAAGTGAACAAGAGAGGATCCTTTCCATAATAGGATCCATTGTATGGGGTTTCTCTACCTCAAGAGTTTGATACATGGATGATTTTAGGGGCTAAATTTCGCTCATGGGTTAATTTTCCATGCTTTTTCCAAAACCGAGATTCGTTATTTTAAAAATGATTCACCCAAATTCTATAGGATAAAATTATTTTACCTTAAAAATCACCAAAATTTTATAAAAACTATATAAAATCCTTAGAAATTTGAATATTTTTACAAAAATATCGCCAAAAATTTATATTTGGCATATGAAAGATTAGTAAGATTCGCCAAGGTTTCTACATTTAAAAATAATTTTCCATACTTAAAATCATCCCTGGTTTGATAGTAATAGAGAAGATTTTGCTTATTGTTCTTGTATATCTGTTGTGGTGCTTTTGTATTCAATATTTGGTTCTTAACAAGTGAGGTGGGGGGGCAGAGGGCCCATAGTGATAATAGTGGACGCCATTCAATGTAAGGTGGACTAGGTCCACTATATTATTAAATAAGGCGCACTATGGTAGTTAGATATAATAAATGTATGAGGACTTCTTAGAAGGTTCTACTTCTATAAGATTCCTCCTCTAGAATGTTCTTAAGTGATGGTAGCACTATATAAATGGGTTCAAGCAATGTAATGGAATATGGAGAGAAGTATTGTATTTGGAGCTGAAGTTCATTAGGAGGATGCCCCTTCGAAGAGGCAAGTGAACAGGAGAGGATCCCTACCATAATAAGATCCATTGTATGGTGTTTCCATACCTCAAGGGTTTGGTAATAATAAAGTGTCGTTTCTTCTATCTTGCTCTCTGGCTCTATTGTGTATCCATTATTTTTTGTGATTATATTTGTATATCTATTTTGGTTCTTAACAAGTGGTATCAGAGCACTTTCCTTGGCAGACATTGTGGGCAAATATTTTTTATTTTTGCAAATTTTGTTTTTTTGGAGAAGAAAAAAAAGGAGGGTCGCGACATTCTAGAAATTTTCAGTATATTTGTGTGCAAAATTTGAATAAAAAGGTCATATATATTATTTCCTCCCAGAAAAAAAAATCAATTTTAAAAAACAAATCGTCCAAAATGGACTGCGGGAAGTCAAGATATTGAAGTTTTAAAATGTGCAATTTTTAAGGGTATTTTCCGCGGATGGTGATGCATTTTTTTAATTTATGTAGAAGCTGGAGGTTGAAGTTGTCCAAAAAAATTACATATTTGAGTTCCTCTCACAATTTCACCCAATTTCAGAAAACAAATCAACCAAAACAGAGTCCGGGAAGTGAAGTTATGAGCATTTTAAATTCAACAATTTTTTAGGGTTTTTCCAGAAAAAGATGTGATTTTATGCCGTAACTTATTGTTCTATTTTTGGGGATTTTTCATGACGGCTGCGGGAATGAAGAGTTCATAGGGTGCTCAGATGGCTATTTCCCCTTAAACCCTCAAATAAATTCTACATATTACTAAAGCATTCAAATCTCAGTCGAATGACAGATTGGATGGCTTTGTAGATGGCCTCAATGATAGTTTTCGTAGTATTCAAGATTCATTGGATAACATGCAGGATATATTTCTTATGGTGGACCTAAAGAATGAATATAATCAAGAAATATATTATTTTTATGGTTTTGAGGCTGATTGCGATGATTGGTATATGCATAGTTTTCATTTCTATGATGACAACCACTTCCATATTTTATTTGATGACTCTACTCCACCTTTTGTAGAGAACATCATTGTCCCACATCAGGAGATAGCTACCAACATCCCGCCTGCATATTCTACAATGGTATTGTTCCTTCTAGATTCATCTTTGGTCATCTCACACTATGTGGATGGATATTCTTATTTGGATCCACATGATAGGTGTCAATATTGGGAGCATCTTTTTCAGTTGGTTATTGGGTGTTGATATCTTCCACGGAGAGTTAACATGAGCGCTTGGATATGGGACCCTGGTTTACAATGGCGGTTGAAATACTTCAACGTGGTGGCTTCCATTTCTCAATGGTACCCTCGTTCTTTAGTCTACTTAAGCACTATGTTCCACACTTATCCATGGGACCCTGGTATATGGTTGTACATCAAGCATTGAGGACAACGCTTTCATAAGGGGGATGGAATGTAAGGTAGTTAGAGAGGTAGTGGGGTGGGGGGCAGAGGGCCCATAGTGATAATAGTGGAGGTCATTCAATGTAAGGTGGACTAGGTCCATTATATTATTAAATAAGGCCCACTATGGTAGTTAGATATAATAAATTGGTAGTTAGACATAATAAATGTATGAGGAATTCTTAGAAGGTTCTACTTCTAGAAGATTACTCCTCTAGAATGTTCTTAGGTGATGGTAGCACTATATAAAGGGGTTCAAGAAATGTAATGAGATATGAAGAGAAGTATTGTATTTTGAGCTCAAGCTCATTAGGAGGATACCCCCTCGAAGAGGCAAGTGAATAGGAGAGGATCCCTTCCATAATAGGATCTATTGTATGGTGTTTCCCTACCTCAAGGGTTGGGTAATAATAAAGTGTGGTTTCTTCTCTCTTTCTCTGTGGATCTATTGCATTTTCAACTTTTTTGGTGATTACATTTGTAGATCTATTTTGGTTCTTAACAGTTTCCTTCTTTTAGCATAGGTTCTTAACATTGTTAAGAGAGATGAGAGTACTTGGGGATACCTCTCATATCCTATAGAGATATTATCCCTTGGTGATAATGAAACTATAGGGCCTTGATGGGTTAGATCTCCCTTTTTCTTCTTGGTCTGACCCAAGTTCAGATCTGAACAGGTTTCCAACAAAACCCTCTAAAACTATTTTTCTTGCTAGTAAACCAGAAGGAAACGTAGTGCGCAATGCACATAGTGCAGTCTCACCCGAGATAAATTTATGGGTGACTACAATTCTCAAGTGGTTGCAATCTAGGAATGAGTGGGGATCTGGGGATGTATTCTATCTTCTACATGCATTAATCTTTTTATTCATTCAAGTAAATCTAAGATTCATTCATCTTTAACCTCGTGCATACATGCTAATACATATAGTTATTCCTTCACTCATAAACTAAACATTAACAGAAGGGAATTCATTCAAGAAACATCACACAGAACACAATTTTTACCATGGTTCACCTCCTTCTGGGCTACGTTCACAAAGATTTGGCTTCTCTGCTCTTTTATTTAATCTGCTACAAAATCTAGTGTTGCACGCAATACATCTTAAATCCTACAATCATGAAGAGGTCCAACAACCTCTATGAGGTAGACTAGATCAAACTAGGCTCCTCAACCTATGACCTAACCCTCAAAATCTATCTTACTTGACTCTTCTACAGCCTTATTACAATCATAATAACCATCATCAACTCATCAATAATAACTGAACTCATCTGAACCCCCTAACCTAGACCTCCTAGGTTCTTATTTATACTACTTTAAAGGCTTATAGTTGTTACAATCCTTATAAAAAACCCTAACCCTAACATGGTTAGGCTTTTCTTCCTCCTTGCACCTGGCTTTTCCTCTTGCGTGCTGCTTTTCCTTCTTTTTCTCCATGTTGATTTCTTGTCAGTTGTTGCTCGTGCTCCAAAATTATGTCTTTCCTTCCAAAAATAAGTCTTTCCTCAAAATAGGCCTGGACCCAATAGGCCCCCAACACTGACATGTGGATTGTCCCAAGCCACTAAGGAAGTGAGCGCTCCCTGAACAACTTCTCCCAAGCTATGAAACATTTATGCTAGTTCCCTTTCTTTTGCTTGATATGCACAAATTTTCCTGTTAGCACCTGCACTAAATGTGTTGTTATCTCCTCCTACATCAATATTGCGCCCCATATGTGTTCCTGTGCCATACTTTTCTTCTCTTCCTCCAACTTCGCAATTAACTTTGCTTCTTGTTCTTGGAGGGGTTACAATTCAGCTCGTCTTTCTTGCTTCTTTGTCTACGTGGTTTTCAACTATGTATACAACTTCTTCATTTCTTGAGTTCCCTTCAAGTGCTCTGTGCTGCTCATTGTTTTCTGTCTTTACTTTAGCTCTTGTATGGCAGTGTTGATTGTCTCATCTTCTTGGTCTCACTGTTGTAACTTCTCATCTTCTTCCGGGATAGTCCATGTCTTCGTGACTATGTCAAACAACTCTTATACTGACTTTGCTTCTTTCTCCATCTCAACTATCTGAAGTGCATATTGTTTTTTTCTCTGTTCTCGTAATTCGAGAGGAGTCGTAGGATTGGGCCTTTCTTTGAGCTCCTCAATTTCCTACTTATATTTGTCAATTGTTTGTGAGATCATGTTGATATTCTCATGTGCGCTCCTCTCAGGTTCCTGCATGTTGTCTCAGATGCGATCATAAACTGTTGTTAATCCCTGTTCCATTTTATCTACCCATCCTTTCTCTTCTTATTTCTCTGAATTTAGCTGGTTGCATGTGATTTGTATCATTTCAATGACTCCTCTACCCACCTCCAAGTTTGTTGCATCCACGTGGGCCCTGGAATGCACTTCTTGCATGATGCTATCCTGGAGTCTATATAGTTCCTTGGTGGGTATTTGTGCCATTAAAAATTATAATTATTACACGTCCCCTAGGGGTTTCTGCATAGTATCCTTATCCAATCTAATCATTTGTCACATGAATGTAAATGTTTGCATTCCTTGTACTACCAACTGCATTGTCTCCTCTCCTTCTTTCTGCATAGGTGGTCGATGTGTTTTTTATTGTTATTGTGTATGGCCTGTGGTCCTTCCTGGATCTGTAATTGTTGGAGATTCTCATGGACCTTTATGAGCTTGACCATGATCTATTCATGTGAAACATCAGCAATAAATACCACTTCTTCCCCCATATATTTGACTTTTTTCGTGACTATATTTGCATCATCCTCTACCAGGTTGATGACTGGGTCTTCTATGTCATACTTCATTTTCTTGTTCTCCTCTTTTTTTTGAATTGGATTCTTTATTGTCTATCAGGGATGCACCACACTTGTTGTACCCTGGGTCCTTTCTTCTCCAGCCTATGAAGTATGCTTCTTTCAGGTCTGTAGATGGCTAGCTATCCTTGTTTTTTTTTTCTATTCTCCTTAGTCATTTCGCTATTGTGCTGCTCTAGGTTGGTTGATTCCATGTTGTAATCGTTCTAGTATTATGGGATGGGATGTTTTTTCTTTCTCAAGAGCCTACTTCATCCTTTTCCTTAGGCCTGGAGGATTGTGTCGTGACTAGCCTTGTTATTGGTTTTGTTACTGGAAATTTCCACTGCGTAGGCCACTCTTTTACTATCCATTCCATCTCTTCCTTAGTGATATAGTATTTCATCACTAGCCACTCCTTCTTTGGATCCTTTGCAGCATGGATCCGTATGTGATTCCTGGATGCCGTGAACCTTGATATCCCTTATGCCTCTTGGACTACATCCACAGGTATGCACCATATATTAGTTTTGTTTTGTTGTATCCCTTCCAACAACATTGCAAAAACTATGTTGTTTTCTTGTTGTGTATTTTTATCCTTGGCCCGCTAGAGGGAATCATATCTAGTCGCATAACACTTCCCCATCCTATCCAATAAAGATGATAATTTTGGATCCTTCCATCCTTTCAATGCTATCAGAATGATCAGTGATGAATAATGGAACCTTTTTCCATTGTCCCGCGCATCTCTATAGTCTATCAAGAGCTGGTTCAGCGGGTATGGCACCCAGCTGAACATTACTCCTTTTGCACACTGCATGACTACTGCAATAACACCTGCTAACACTTCTTCTTTTCGACATTTCCTCAATAGTTTTTAATCCATGAGATTTTTGGAGAACCTTGTCTCATTTTCATTGATATCCTTTAGTATGATGCCTCTAGTGCCCCGACTGGTTCCAAACTGCACTTTGACCAACTCTATTATTTCCTTCTCACACACCTTGTTATCCAGGTACTCAATTGGTTTTGCATCGACTGTTGATAGTCCTGTGATCTTGGAAATTAGTGCCACATCTATCTATACTAACCTATCCATCCAAACGATTCTTCCATGTACATGGGTGAATAGTTTTTTGACGCAGAGCCCAACATTCTTACCACGCCTGAAATGCGGTATATTGATCTATGTGTGAGGGTGTCTTTTGCAATGGAGATTTGATTTTTTGAAAGGACACACTGCTTGATCTGAGTGAGAGATGCACTCAGGTATTAGTAAGCAAATTGGACAGATTATCGCAGTAAATAAAAAAATAAATGTTGCAAAATGGAGGTAGATGCCTTCGATATGCCTTACGTTGCCCACTCAATAACTGAGAAATACGACTGGCTCATACACTTAGTAGAAAAACCAGAGATGTGCACCAGTTCCTTTGGTTCACATTATCTCTCTACACTCACTTATAATAAAATGAAAAAAACACCATATCACTCCCTCTTACTCGTCTCAGCAAAAACGGAAATCAATGATACACAAGAAGAATAACTAATGCAAGATTCCCAAAAATTTCATCAATCGTATTAGAGGATTGTTTCTCTTCGTAAAAAATTAAGGCCATCTTTTACAAATGGTAAATATCGCTTTATTCTTTGACATTTCTCTGTGCAATCATATTGGCAACATAAATTTCTCATAGTGTTTTCTGGCACAACTGAATATTCACTAAAATAGACATCGACATTATTTACTTAGACTAGTGAATGCTTTATTATAATAAAATATTGATTGATGCTGACAATGATAAAAAAACTAACATAAAATTACTTCTCCTTCTCTCCTTGATTACTGCAGACAACTTGTACTCTATTGTGAGCTCCCTAAGGAAGGTTGACGTCCTTCCTTATTAGTCCAACCCCTCCCTATTTATATCTGAAAGTGTCCATGTGTTCGTTAGTAACTCAGGAAATCGTTGCTTCACTATCTCTGCTTTCATCCATTTGGTCTGTGCTGGAGTTTGTCCATGTCTGCCTACTATATAGGAAACATGTTGTTGTTGACAAGTGGTCCTGGTCTTACTATCCAAAATTTGATCGTGCAATAAAGGAGTTTGAAAATACGGAATGTTGTCCATTGGATGTTGGACAGTGACCATGTCCTCAAGAAGTGGTGGATCAAAGAGTTTTAAATTGTTGACGTTTATCATGTCATGAATCCCCAAATGTGGTGGAAGATACAACCGATAATAATTTTCCCCAATGCGATCCAAAACTATATATGGTCCATATCACAATGGGTGCATCTTAGGATGACTCCCTGTGAAGCGTTGCTTGTCCATTTGCAGCCAAAATTTGTCTCTTGGTTGGAATTGCAACACGGTTCTATGTTTATCATGACATTTCTTTGCGTGTTCATATGTTTCTTGTAAGGAGTCGGTCACTTGCTTGTGTCACTTTGCTAAATTTTGAATGAAGTTTTGAGCGACATGTTGGTCTTGTTGATGGTTCCCTAGACCTGAAAGAGTCAAATTGAGCGGCATATCGATGCACGCAAGTGGTTGGAAGCCCAAGAAAACCTCGAATGGAGAGAATCCTGTGGAAGAAAGCATAGCTCTGTTGTAGCTATTCTACAAAATATGAAGATAAGCATCCCATTGCTTATTTTTGACAAAGGAGCGGCGCAGAGCATGTACCAATCTATGACTGACCATCTATGTTTGTTCGTCGGTCTATGGATGGAATGCCATGGAAAATCGAGGTTGTAAACCTAGTAAGTACCATAAAGTATGCCAAAAGGAGCTAATGAATCGGGAGTCATGATTAGAAATGATGCTACTAGGCAGGCCAAAATGTGGCCAAATATGTCGAAAGAATAGTTCAGTCATTTGCATGACAGAAGTTGTTTTATGGAAAGGGAGAAAGAACACCATCTTGGAGAACCAACAAAACATAACCCAAATTTCACCATGCTTGCAGAAAGTGGACGAGATACCACTCAAGAAATCCATATAAATCAATTCACATGGGTGAGAGGTGATCGACAAAGGATGATATAGACCATGATTGTGATTAGACGATTTTCTTTGAGAGCAAATAACACAAGATATAATAAAATGATCGACTTGTTTGGACATAGCAGGACAATATAAGTGACGTTGGAGGTGTAGGAGTGTTTTGGAATTCCCGAATTGACCACCACATGAGGAAGCATGTGATTCCCTGATGAGGATCAAACAATCCTCTGATTGTGGAACACACAGTTGATTGAGGCGATATGGCCATCCCTCCTGAATGGTTTAAGATAGAAATAGTGTATGATTGATAACTATGGGTTTTTGTAATGTTGACCATCTCTCTCTAAAACTGGGATTTTCTTCATATGTGTATTTCCAACTGTCATAGGATGCACATCAAAATGGTAAGATATTCATCACTTGTGTTGGTGGTTTTCTTAATAAATCGACCATCTTATTTGCAGTTCCATTTTCATATTTAATAACCAAGTGAAATTGTTGGATACATGCTACCCACTTGATATTTCTTTGTTCATGTATCTTACTTTGTGAGTTGATGAATATGAGTCGATGATGATCTGTGTGTAGGATGGTCTCTTTTCCCAGAATATAATGGCACCATTACTTCAACACTTGGACCAAGCTATAGAATTCTTTGTCACAAGTACTATAGTTCAGATTTGTGGCTGAAAGTGTCTATGAATGGTAGGTTGTAGGATGATGTCCTTATTTAAGTACAACAACAATCGCAAATTGAGAAGAATTTGACTCAATTTTGAATGGTTGGACCAAGTCTAGAAAGAAGACTATTGGAAAAGAGAATAAGGCTTGCTTTAATTTATCAAAGTGGTTTTGTGCATCAGGATACCATATAAACTTTTCCTTATTTGTTAACTGATGCAATGGATGAGCCAAATGTGAGAAATGGTAGAGAAAGTTTTGCTAGAAATTGATGCCTTCTATAAATATTTTAAGAAGATGGGAAGATGTTGACGCTGGCCATTTAGAAATTACTTTCAGTTGTGCGGCATTTGGGCATACACCGATAGAGTCCACAATGAATCCTAAATATTGCACCGACCTTTGTGCAAAATATGATTTTTTCTCTTTCACCTACAGTTGATGTTGTAGAAGCAATGCCAAGACTGTATGCACATGTTGCATGTGTTACTCCCATGAGTTTCTCAAAACCAGAATATCGTCAAGATAAATAATGATGAACTTACCGATATGTGGCCGGAAAATGTCATAGATGAGCTGCATGAATGTGGTTGGTGCATTGGTCAAGCCAAAAGGCATGACCAACCACTCATAAAGACCAAAATTATTCTTGAAAGTTGTTTTCTAGATATCACTTAGTTTCATGCACACATGATGATATTCAAAAGTCAAATACATCTTTGTGAATAAAGAGTCCCCTTGCATATGGTTGAGGAGATCTTTGATTCGGGGTAGGTGTTATCAGTTTTTAATGGTGGGTGCTAATGACATGGTGAGTGGATGAGGTGTCGATTCACGGTGTTGGTGATGTGACAACTGAGGAAGTAAGTACATAGGTTCTCCCAACCCATTTAAGATGGTATTGATGAGTTCTAGCGTGATAAACCTCTTTTCTTTCTTGTTGGTAAGGATGACAAAGAAGGAGATCAACACAATATAATGGTGAGACGTTGTAGGTCACAATGTTAAGAAAAGGAACAATGGTGAAAGTGATACTGCAACATCTAGAAATAGTAATGCGAGGACCTCCCTTTTGTACCCATCCAAGATGATAAGGATTGAGGTGTGGGGTTGTGGGGAGTTGTAGATGTTGGAATAAATATTGTGATATGAGATTCTTTTGACTAACATTGTCGAGAATGAGAGTGGATAGTTCACTTTTGATTTAGAATTTGTGAGTGAAGAGGGGAATGTTAGGGTGACATTGTTCTGGTTTGGTCATGAGAATGAAAGAGAGGTCAACTTCAATGGGGTTTTCAAGGGAAATGGTCTCTGGGATTTCATTCAAATCAATTGAATTTACCTTAGCCATCAAGGTCGTAGTGTTATGGATATTTTTAAGTTCACGACAATCTGCAGAATGGTGGGATTTGGTCTTGTGAAGGGTACACAAAATTTAATTTTTGGAGGTGGAGGAAGAAGATAAAAGAGGTTGTAGTTGGGAATTTGGTGGAGTAGCACTGGAGGGGAGATATGTGGGGATTCGGGTGTGAGTATCTACCTTTCATTCTATGGCCAAGGACCATAATAAATCCTTGTTTGGAGAAGCACTGCCAAAAAGATCTTCCTCCCGCTAGAGAGGTAACACTAAACCATAATTAAACTTAATGATTAATACCCCATCTGGTTCGCTAACATGTAGCTGGATGCATATCTTGCATAACACATCGACGTATCCTTGAAGTGACTGATTGGAAATGTGTTGGAGTTGTAACCACTTTGCTAGTAAATTTTGAAGGTAGCCCAGGGGATAGAAACATTCCCTTAATTCCTAACATAAAGTATCCCATGAAGTAATGTGGCCATTTGTCGGGGAAGGTGGGGTATCAATCTCGACGATCAATTACAAGTTTTCCAAGTGTGTGTCCCATCAAGTTTGGGTGATTCCTTCTAGTTGAAGAATGGCTATTTTCAATTTGGTGGCCTCTTCCATCTCAGGAGAGGTTTTGAAATAAGTGGAGAGGCTAAGGATCCAAGAATCAATTGTCTCACCATTCATTTGGTCGACGAAATTGGGTAATTGAAAGTGGGTGTCCAACTACACAGTCACTGGAGGTATTCATTATTGGAGTTGAATCAGTTCTTGAAGATCCAACACCAAGTTTTCCACTTGACTTGATGTGTCTGCGTTAGAATCCTCATTGGAGGCTTCTTGTCGAGGAGGCATGGTCAGAAGCCCTGAATAGACCTTGACGAAGGTGTGAGAGTATCCCTGAGAAGGGTGAAATTAACGCTTTGAGAAAAAGCGTGACACTGAGTATGAAGACCCAAAAAAAAATTTGAACTTGGTGGATGAAGTTCTTGGTCCCAAGGAAAAAAATTGCTCTGATACCAATTGATCTATGTGTGAGGGAATCTTATGCAATGGAGATTCAAGTTTCTGAAAGGACACACTGCTAGATCTAAGTGAGAGATGCGCTCAGGTCATAATAAGTGACTTGGAAATATTAGCACAGTAATGAAAGAAAGAAACGTTCCCAAATGGAGGTAGGCGCCTTGTCTATGCCTTACATTTTCCAATCAAGAACTGAGAAATACGACTGGCTCAAACGCTTAGTATAAAAACCAGAGATGCACACCAGTTCTTTTGGTGTGCATTCTCTCTCTCTACACTCACTTATAGTAAAACAAAAAACACCAAGTCGCTCCCTCTCTCACTCATCTCAACAAAAATGTAAATCAATGATACACAAGAAGAATAACTAACACAAGATTCCCAAATATTTCAACAACCGTAATAGAGGATTGTGTCTCTTCTTAAAGAATCAAGGCCATCTTCTACAAACAATAAATGCCTATTTATTCTTCTGCACTTCTCTATGCAATCAGATTGGAAAGAGGAATTTCCCACAATGTTTATTGACACATTTGACTATTCTCTAAAATACACATCTCCATTATTTACTTAGACTCACGAATTCTATATTACTATAAAATACCGACTGACGCTGACAATGATCATAAAACTAACATAGAATTATTTCTCCTTCTCGCATTACTTTCTGCAGACGACTTATACTCTACTATGTGTTCCCTAAGGAAGGCTGACGTTCTTCCTTATTGGTCGATATATCCAAAAGGTTCTTAATATCGGAGTTATATAGCCTAGTTATCCACTGCGTGGGCTCCATTATTGCTTTACCAAGGGGTCCAATTTCCCCTGTGTTTATTAAATAAGTCTCCTTAGCCAAATCTGGGAATTTGGTCACATCACGCACATCATGGTCTGCATAGCTAAGGTTTGGTACCTTTCCTAGAATATCATCCACAGTGACCACTGCATGTGGGAGATACATGAGTGTGATATCCATGGTGTCCTGCACTTTTCTTTTTCGTCCCACAGTAGATGGGCCTGCCACGGTTGTATTTTCATATTCTTCCTTCTCAGAATATGGTTGGTCAATGATATCCTCTACTAACACTTCCTCTCTTTCATGGATCTATCGTAGTCCCATTATTTCTTCAGTATTTGTAGGCATCTGAGGGTTAGGGTTCAAAATACCATTCCAAGCCCTGGAGCTCTGCCCTATTTCCTCCTCTTGTATTGTCAATGTTCTCTCTTCAACCCATATCAGGCTGATTGATTTTGTGTCTAAGGAGTGAAATATTCCAACTCGACCATGTTTTTAGGTTGTCTCATTCTTTCCTTGTGCCTCTGACCCTTCTGAGTAAGCCATAGATATTGTCTGGGAGTTCCAAACTTTGGTGGGGTCATCTTCTCTCTAAGTCATGCACCTACTTTCTTCTTGGTAAAATTCTAGCTATGCAACGCTCTTGGCATTTCACTATGTGATAAAAAATCACTAAGTGTTCAATAAACGTGTGATTTCCACCTTTTATAGACCCGATCATGTCGTTTTTCACTTTTTGTGTGCATTTGCTCCGAGTGTAATTTTTCCTACACATTTTCTTCAGTTGTTTTCCGTGGTAATTACTGTGTGCAATGTTTTTCACACTTTCTTATGGTTTAATCAACTTCTACATCTTTTTGTGTTTTTCTTATGTTTTCTATTTTTGTATTTCTTTTTTCTTCTTTTTATTTATTTTTATCAATTTTTTGTCTCGATATCTGCTATGATACACTATATACATGCCTTTTCCCACTGTGTTGTAACTTTTAATATTTAGTAGGTTGACTATCCATGTACTGTTTCAGTTGACTATCGTTGATCACTCCTTTCAGTTATGTTCCTCCCAAATTTTTTAGTTGTATAGATCCCCTATATGTGATAGTATTTACTTCATATGGCCCTAGCCAATGCATTCTAAATTTACCAGGATGTTGGAAAAATTTACTGTCATAGAGCAAGACTAGGTCTCCTTCCTTAAAACTTTTCTTCTTAAAATGTCTGTCATGCCAAGATTTGTCTCTTACTTTCTGTACTTCCAAGTGAAATCCTACCAGAATCCTTTCCTCTTCCATCTCCATTAGTTGGTTTAACCTTTCTTGTATTGTCCCTCTTTCTTTCATGTTGGAAATTGTTGCTACGTGCAGATTGGGTACTCGAAATTCTAATGGAACTATTGATTCCTACCCATACACCAATATGAATGGTGTTTGTTCTGCCAACTTCTTACATGTCATCATATATGCCCATAGTACTGTCGGTATCTTCAAGTATCAATCATCCTTATTGACATTTCATATGTGTGCGGCTATAGCTCTACGTTGTGTGTTTTGTGTGCGGATCTAGCTAAACCTTGTAGCTCACATAATACTCAAGCATCATTGTGTAACCTCCATTGTGTAACCTCATAATCATTGAAAAACACGATCATTAACTACAAGCATCAACTCTTGGATCATATCGTTGACCTCCCTCCCTATCGATTTTTCAGAAGTTGTTGAGCCAATTGTAGGTTGTATAATAAAATAGATAATGCAATTTTAGTCAGAGCATTTTACAAAATCTTATTGAAATCTTCCACTGTTCCATTTGAATGAGGATGATATGATGTAATATTCTTGTGATATACTTCAAACTCCTCAGTCATAGCCCTGATGGTATCATTGATAAAACAAATACCATGGTAAGTCATAATATTCTTAGGACATCCAAACCTGGTGATCACTTGCTCAAACAAGAAGTGTGTTGTTGTGTCTGTGCTAAATTATTTGACTGGTGTTGCTTCTGCACATCTTGTTAAGTATTCAATCGCAGTAATGATATACCTAGATCCTAACCTTGTTGTTGGTGTATTAATTGGTCCAACAAATTCTATTTCCCATTTTTCAAATACCTGTATAGTCACTTGTGGTCTTAGAGGAATCTCATCTCTTCTGTTAGGTTTTCCAACCCTCTGACAGACATCACATTTCTGGAAATATTCCTTGGAATCTTTATGGATTGTTGGACACCATAATCTTGCTTCCAATACCTTCTGCGTGGTATCTTTTCCTCCATAGTGTCCACCATCTATACCTTCATGAGTTCCTACCAAAATTTTGGGCCTTTCATGTTCTAATACATGCCTTCTCAAAATGTTGTTTGCGCCCATCTTCTATAAATGTCCTTCAATAAGTTGATAGTTTGCAACTCTGACTACTAGATTTTTCTTATGTGTAGTGATAAAATCTTGTGGTGAAACCCCTGTACTTAAGTATTCAATAATATCATCGAAATATTCATCAGCTAGATGTACTAAAAATATTTGTGCATTGGGGAATTTATTTTCCAAGTTAGTAGGTTCATCTCCATTAGTTACCCTTGACAGATGATCAAGTCCTGCATTCATCTTCCTTGGATTGAATATCACTTCGAAGTCAAATTCTTGGAACAACAATATCCATCTATAAATCCTCACTCGCAATACTGTTTTCTTGACTAGATATTTGAGGGAAGGATGGTCTTTGAACATTTTAAAGTGTTTACCCAGTAGATAGTGCCTGAATTTCTGAAGTGCATATACCATGGCTAGGCCTTCTCTTTTTGTGGTGTTGTAGTTCTTCTCTGATTCTAACAATTTTATGCTTGCAAAGGCTATAGAATGGTGTAAGTCCCCTACTCCTCGCTACGCCAGAATTTCTCCAAATGTTATGGATGATGCATATACATGCACATGAAATATATTTTCCCAGTTTGGAAATACTAGGATAGGTGTTGTGACCATATTTTGTTTTAAAGTGTCCAATCCTTGTTGACAATCCTCATTCAACTGAAATCTAGTGTCTTTCTTTAACAATTTTTCCATCGATATAGTAATCTATGCATACCCATCTATAAATTTCATGTAATAGCCTATATTTCCCAGTGTTTCTCCTAACTAGTGCACTGACTTTTATGGTGGTAAATTTACAATGAATACAATCTTAGAAGGATCCACTACTAAACCTTGTTTACACACTCTATGTCCGAACAATATTCCAAAAGGTGTACCAAAAATGCATTTATTGATATTCAATGATATCTGAAATTGCCTACATCTCTCCAACATGAGCCTTAACACTTATACATGATATTTTAACAGACTATATATAGTCTATTCATCTAGATATACTTCTAGAAATTGATGTATCAATTCCTTAAAAGCAGCTATGACTACTCTTGAAAAAATGGCTAGTGCAATCTTCAACCCAAATGGCATAACTTTATATTGGTAGGATCCCCATTCCGTAGAAAAATTAGTCTTATACCTATCCTTTGGACATATTTTGATCTGATGGTAACCTGAGAATCCATCTCTGAATGAGTATGCTTCCTGCCCTCCCATATTCTGTAATACTTCATCTGTGAAAAGGGTAGGGAAAGGGTCATGTAATCAAACATCATTCAACTTCCTCATATATACACAAATCCTTATCCCCCCTTGTTTCTTTTCTTGGACTACCATAGGACTTGTCCATTCAGATTCCTCTATTAGTTCTATAATACCAGCTTCCAACATTCTATCAATTTCTACTTTCAATTTCTACTTATATATTGGATTTAATATGTAAGGTCTATGCCTGGCATGTATTTCCTCAAGTTTGAGAGGTATCTTCATCTCTCCTAGCCCCCTGTTATTCCTTTCATCTCTACAAAGATCGTTGGTAACATGCCATTGTATTCGTGCAATAACTTTGTTATTCTTTCTACTGTTTTTTCATCCCAATAGTTTCCAATACTTTCCATTTTAGGATTATCATTCGTCCCAATGTTAACTTTCTTAACTTGGATCAGTGAAACAAATACTTTTGACTCTAGGGATGGACCTTCCACCTCTCTTTCTCCCTCAATATCTGTAATATGAATGTTTCATGAATCACCTTCATCTAGTGCTTCCTCTACAACATGATAGCATGAAAGTAACTCTTTGATTGTCTGTCTAATTTTTTGTTGATATTCTGTCATGATTTCAACCTCTAGTTCATTAGTAAATATCATTCCCTATATCAACTTTAGTGTTGAATCCATGTTTGGGTTCTCATGTTCAAATGAGAATGTTACTAAAAATTTATGTTGTAATGATGTCCATTTTGTAGTACCTCTGTGCATCTCATGGTCTATATACCATTTCCATGTAATTCCTTCCAATGTATCGATAAAATGATGATTCCATTCTTTCGATGGTGTCATATTACATTGTGCCTTGGAATTTTCCAATTGTTCCACTATTTTTCCCTATCCATCACAACTCTGCATTTTATTGCTCCCCTACTCTGCGCCAAATCTAATGTGCAGTAATCTTTTACATTGATACCAGTCTTGAATAGTTTATTTGTGGACACCCCACCATATTGCATGTGTGGCCTTGAGTGAAATATCTAGGGATAAGATCCTCTGATGTTCCAGTACTTACTCTTCATATTTTTTCAGAAATTCCTCTAATTCATTTACCCCATGAAAAATGGGAGGTTCTCTTATCTCTATGCCAACCCATCTTACTGCGCAATCTATTCTTGCATACATTCTTGTGGAAACTTCATGTCACCTCTGTTTCCAATTATCCAAACCTATATCTGATTCATAATCACATGATGTAATACTTATCTAGATGAGTACCCCATCTATAGTTGGGTTAACATAATCCTTTTCTCGCATGATGGTTCTGTACAACTGGTTTTTTTATTCCAAATCCAAACAAGTGGGCTCTACAAACCTTTCTCATTCTAATGGATCTAATGGTGCAATGACTCTATATTCACATGATTCAAACATCATGTTCCTTGTCTTCAGTTTGATTATGTCCTGGTTATCAAATTCCCAATCCAATCCAAGCAATGTTGGATAAGGTGTTGCTCCATCTACTATCTCTATGACTTCAAATTATGCCATAGTGCGCACTCCATCCAAATATATTGTCACACCTTTAATCCTTCCAATTGGTATCACTTTGTGTTTATTTGCTAATTTCATCTAGATGGGTGAATAGCCTAGTGTGGGTTCTCCCATCCATTTCCATGTCTTCTTAGGTAAAACATTTACTTCAGAGCCTAAATCTAGTATTATATCACCCATATTAAAATCTCCAATGTTGGCATTCAATCTAAATTCTCCTCTTGTCCTTATTCTTGTATGCATATGATTGATTGTTTTCTATTCAAACTTTCCTTTTGCCTCTGTGTTACATCTTTCTAACATATTTTGTAAGATCTTAACAGATGATGGATCCTTTAATAACTTAACACATGATTGTAAAAAGGTTTTTATGTTACTTACTTTCTCTAAGGGTTATGCTTCGCTGGTATGGTCCATTGAGGATGGAATTCCATACAATGGTGAGTTCATATTTTTCTACACGACTTATGTAAACACAACATTTTTTTTGAGAAACTCATTTCTAGCCTCCTTGAATGTTTCCTTTTCTTTTCTTGCATCAAATTGATTTTGTGGTTTAGTATTCTTCTTAAACCATTGGCGTTGCACTCGATCTTATTTTACTATGTCTGATCTTGTCTTGGATCCTCCTCGAGTCACTATATTGATAGGTTTCTCCCATCATCCCTGTATTTTGTAGAGATCCATTGCACATTCTAGTTGTTTTGGTTCTTTTTTTCTTGGATCTTCCCCAATAGTGTTGGATAGTCTTTTGTATCATGGTCTGCTACGCGAATGTACATACATGTCGCTAGTGGAAGTGGACACTCCCTTGCATAATGGCTTGGATGTTGGAAGTTGTGAAACACTATTGGACCTCTGACTCATCCAAATCCTCCTCTACCTCGTCCTCCACCTCAGTATCCACCTCGATCTCCTCACAGTGCATTGTACTGAGGTACCTGATTATATTGTGCGGGGTTATATTGTGGTTACATGTTGTTATATTGTGGTTGCACATTATCATGTTGTTGTTGTGCATTGTTATATGGTGGTGGTACCTGGTTGAACTGAGGTGCATCTTGTCCTGTCACCATTTCTTCTTGCACCCTATAAGTATTTGAAGTTCTTTCTCTCATCATATCCATCATCCTACAATATTTATCATCATGACCCATCGACTTGTAGAAATTGCAATATGAAATTTTATGTACAATGAAAATGATATGGATCATTCCCATGTGTTTTACAAATCTTGCACCATGTTCCTCCTATTGGCAAAGGATTCAGTACTCCTATTTCCATGTACTGCGCGAAAGTTGGACATTTGTTCTTGTGGTGTCCTTTTGTACTAGATGTGGTACACCAAACAACTTCTCTTTTTTCTTTTCCCTTTTTCTGGTTAAGTAAAAATGTTAAGTTCTTCATATCCTCCTCCATATATTATATTGTTGGATCAATATTCTGATATTGGTTCTCTTCTAGTTGTAAGGCTGTCTGTAGAGCCTCTTCCTGAGTTTGGAAGTTTTTTTTTCTTAATGGGTATTTCAAGTGTGGTAGCAGTGAATTCACAAACAAGTGCCTATGTTTCATGTCAGTAATTGCATACTTCAACTTACCTTTCAAACATTTAAACCTTTGATCAATATCCCAAATAGACTCACCTATTTTTTCCTAATTTCAATCATTTCATTCATGTATTGATCTTTTGAGCCAGGCTTCTGAAATTTGTTTATCAATAGTTTTTTCACGTCTATAATAGTCCTTGTTACTCCTGGTGGATTGTTTACATCTAGTCTCATGTACCAATCCAGTGCGCAGTGTCTTGACATGATATCTAACTACGAGAGTTTTGTATCCTCATTTATGATCTACCTTTCTTCCTAGAACTTCTCACAGATGAATAAGTGCTTTTCAGGGTCCTTTGATGCCTCTCCCTGATATTCTGGTAACCTGATCGTGGGACCATGTCCTCCCATTTTAAAATGTGTTGAACTACTACCTCCGCACAGTGTAGATATTTGACTATTACTTCTTCAAGTAGCTCCTCTAATTTTTGCTCCTTGTTTGGAAGAATTTCTTGTTAACTTTCTTCGACTAAAATTAATTTTTCTAAATGTTGGTGTTCATTTTGGTGTGTTAGTCACACATGGGGTTGTAGGTTCCACACCGACAGTGACTGGATTGGAGTTCTTCCTTATGTTCCTTCCTTTGGACCTCCTATTTTCCTTTCATATGTTGCGCACAAGATTTCCTCAATCTTCTCCATAGCCCAAAGATCCTCTACCTCTTCTTCATCAATTTCCAAGACGTCTCTATGAGCTTTGGATCTCTTCTTGTTATTCATATTATATTGGTAGGGTGCTCCACTACGCACCTTTCTAGCTTTTTCCATTATCCGCTTTATTTGGTCTTCCTCCATCATAATTGGTTCCATGGCCTCCTTCTTCTTTCCCTTATGTATCTCTTCCTCCATTTTTCCACCTCCTATCAATGCTTCCTCCCTTCCCCCATGCACGCACAAAAGTTTAGTTGTCTGATTCCATGGTTGTCACACTGATGTTATAACGAAAAATATTGATTGAAGTATACAATGATTTGATATACCTACGTCTGGGTCATTTTAGAAAATCCTTCTCTATTGTGCTATAAGACTCTGAGGTATCAACTGCAAATTCGATGATAAACCCTACAACAATATTATCTAGCCAGAAGTGTATTTCCCACGTGAATTTGTTATTAACCCAATGTAATTGCACGATCTCCATAGGATTCCATTCTAGTTGTCTGATTTAATTTGTAGGGTGTTTTAACCTCAATACCCACTCCTGTAATAAATGTGGGAAATCACAGAAAAATACTTCATGCAAGTCGCTAAACACATATTTGTCAATATATTTGTGCGATGTTAACCTAGGGTTTCTGTTATCCTTCTACATGAACTGAAGTTCCTTTGTTGTCAACCATCTTTCAATCTCTGCCTTTTCTGGATTCCATGGCCTGAACATTCCCTTTTATACTTTCATTCTCTGTGCATTTGTTCCACATATCTCCTCCACTCAATCCTATGTAGTTCCAGATGGAAACAAAACCATTTGTCGAGTTAGATATTCCTTTTTCTTCTTGATCTGACCTAGGTTCAGATCTGAATAGGTTTCCAACAAAACCCTCTAAAACTATTGACCCTCCTAGTAAACCATAAGGCAACGCTATGCGCAGTGCACACAACGCAGTCTCACCTGAGATAGCCTTATGGGTGATTGCAATGCTCAAGTTATTGGAGTATAGGAATGAGTGGGGATCTAGGGATGCATTCTATCTTCTCTATGCATTAATATTGTTATTCATTCAAGTAAATATAGGATTCATTCATATTTAACTTTGTGCATGCATCCTAATACATATAGTTATTCATTCACTCATAAAATAAACATTAACATATTACAATTCATTTAAGAAACATCACAAATAACACAATTTTTACCGTGGTTCACCCCCTCCTGGGCTACGTCCACAAAAATTTGGCTTCTCTGCTCTTTTATTTAGTTTGCTGCAAAATCTAGTGTTGCACACAATACATATTCAATCCTACAATCATGAAGAGGTTCAAAAACCTATGTTAGGCATACTAGATCACACCAGGCTCCTCATCCTTTGACCTAAATCTCAAAATATGGCTTAATTGACTCTTCTACAACCTTATTACAATCATAATAACCATTATCAACTCATCAATAACAATCGAACTCATCTGAACCCACTAACCTAGACCTCCTAGGTTCTTATTTATACTATTTCACAGGCTTATCTTGAAATAAAATCATCTTGACTATGCTTACTAATCCTATAACATTGGTGTGCCTATATATATGTGTGTATCAACACATCATGATACCGGGTGAATTTTGGTCAAGTTAAATAAAAAATGACCAAATCAATTTTTTATTTCTACCATCCACTAGCACTGTGAGTGCTTTCAAGCACTATTTCTGTTTGTCCCACTATGAGTGTAATATTGTCATATCTTCCTAATTGTTGAATTTTGATGACAATATCTTACATAATGGATTCATTTTTTTTTTTGGATTTTCCAAACGCCCTTGGATTTAGTTTATGTTTTGCATGGAAAATGTGCCTTCATTGTGGAGATGAGCCTAGATAATTTATTTACTACCCATTAATTTAGATTTTTCATTACTTTAATTTTCATTTCAAAATCTCAGGCATGCATGTAGTTTGAGCACTAATAAGAGTTCAAGAAATGAATAATGAGATCATATAACTAAATATTAGAATTTTGATATTTTGGAATGTTTATTTACAAAATTTGGATTGTTTTTAGCACGTGGACCTTTATATTTTCCTATTATGTATGACAAAATGTTGACAACAATTTCAACCAAAATATAACAATGACTGTCAACAATTGTATCTCATCATGTTAACAATTTCTTTCCCAATCTCATTGTATATCGATATGTGATTCATAATGAAGAGATGTCTAGAAGCTCCATTTTTGTTTAGATGTGTCTATGTAGGTCATTGAAACCTTTTAGAGACAAGTGCTACTCAAACTCCATATTACATTGATTCACATGTAGAGTATGAAAGATGTTGCTACAATCCAACATAGTTTGGTCTTTCCCTTGGAACAACATTTTCCATCTCATGCACTAGCCTTCATAGTTTCCAACAAGAAAATACTTCTCCTTGGAGGCATCATCAAAATCCCCACAAGTAGGTTATGTCACATATGTTTCAAAATCATTGCAGACACATGTTGCACACCAATAATTGTGCCGCCAATTTTTTAAATGGGGAAGGGACTTTAGGAGTATGAATATAATATTATTGTTGGGGAAATGCTAAATAAAGAAATAACCCTATAGTAGATCACTAACTATGTTGAAGGGTGTTCTGTCTCTAAAATGACCATGTTGAAAGTTCCTTTGTCACTATTGATAGATAAATAAGGATCTAAGAGAAATGGTCTATAATTCCATTCCTCTATTTGTCAAGCGGTTCCTTGAGAAAAAACTTGATATGATCTCCTTCTCAGTAATATTTTTTTACATTATCCACCATGGGAGGTTGTCGAGTTCAAGAGGGAGATCTTTTTCATGCTCTATTACTTTGAGGCCAAACTTCTAGTCCCCTAACCTTGTGAGGGACATACATAGAAAAACAATAGAAAGGAGATTTGTTTGATACCAATGATCCAGATTGAATTGAGAACAAAATGAAAAACACAATATTCTAGATAGATCACAAGTTAATACAATATTGAAAGCACAATATTACTATAAAAAACAAAATCTATTAATGAATTAAATGATGAAAGCACTACAATATACATAAAAATACTATGGTTAGAATGATGCTAGCTTATTTCTAGCAAGAAATGTGATGTAATCTCATTAGTAAAATTCTCATTACAAAACATTAAGATTACATTCTTCATCTTGACAAAAGTCTTAGGGTGAAAAATATTATAATCCAAAAATGCTAATGTTAGGAAGGGAGGACATGGGGACCTAATTGATAAATCAACTTCTCGGAGCCAAAACTTTGGTATACATATCTTGTTTTTTGGTATGTCTTTGACCATTATAAAGACTATTCCGAGCTCTTTACACTTGGCGGGAATACATGCTATAAACATCCAGACTACATGTTATAGACAAGTATATGGTCAAAATTGCTTCAAATGTATGAGAGGAACCAAAAAATTGCATAAAAAAAATTTTGGACATATTTCAAAATATTCAAAAGTGTTTTTAAGCTGATGGTAAACCTAAATTGTACTTGTACCTAAATCTTTAGCTATTATTTAGTAGATGGATGAAGATAGCCACACAATCCCAATACTAAACATTTGATTTTATATAATCTTAAGCGTCTAGTCTCTCAATCACATGGTTAACAAGTTTTAGAACAATACTTTATCATTGGGATAGAAATGAAACTCATATTTATATCTAACCTAAAAATTGTTACATATAAAATATAATTTTTATTTAATATCTACATAAAAAACCATTTTATCACATTAAAGAAAATATTTAATATCTACATTAAAAATTAAAAAAAACATCCTACCACATTTTAAAAAATCAATATTATATAGTCAAATTGTGAGGTAAAATATGTCTTTTTTATTATGCTAATTTAAAGGGTGTGTAACAAAACTAATCTCAATTAAAAAAAAAATTATCACATTTTTTATATTTAATATCTACATTAAAAAATTATAAAAACGTCCTACGACATTTTAAAAAATGAATATTATATAGTGGCACTCTGTAACTAGACTAATCTCAATTAAAAAAAACATTTTATCACATTTTTTATATTTAATATCTACATTAAAAAATTATAAAAACGTCCTACGACATTTTAAAAATGAATATTATATAGTCACACTCTCGGTAAAATATGTCTTACGTCCTACGACATTTTAAAAAATGAATATTATATAGTCACACTCTGGGTAAAATATGTCTTTTTATGTTATGTTAATTTAAAGGGTGTGTAACCACTAATCTCAGTTTATTTTTGTCGTCGCCGGAAATAGGTGCCAACATTTTACGGTTACCCCATCCTTCTTTTTCCCAAACATTTAATTTGAACCTATATCGTATACGTATTTGACGCTCTATATTTTAGAGAGGCCAAAATGCTAATATCATTGAAAACAGAAACAGAAACACGTACGCACGTAACCTTTGATTATACGTACTTGTATCATGTGATATTAAACTTGCATTTCAGTGGATAAGTAGTAGTTTTTTCCTTTTTTATATATTACTAGTTTAATTTTTTTCACATTTTGGTAACATATAGTTGGATTTGTAGATTTAAATAATTAAATTTGTATAATACAAATATCATAGAAAGCCTGTTGAATTCATTTATGTTTATGTATTTGGAAATCCAATCTAAATTCATTTATACATTATAAATCTAATAAATTGTGATTTTGACAAAATTTATGTTAAGAAATTCCATTAAAAAGATATCAAACCTTAAAACATTTACATCCCATGAGAATAGGACACCCAGGCGTCTCAACCGAAGCATTCTATTTTCTCACAACATCAGGAAATTTTATTATAAAAATAGCGGAACCAGAAAAAAAAGATTACAAGACAAATTTCTGGCAGATATAGCTCTGTACTGTAAGAGCTCACCGACGTCTACAGCTAAAAGACTAATAATATATGCATCTTCTCCATGATGTCTCTATATCCGTAATACCCTGCAAGCAAACATACACATATTGTAAGCTAGAGATAGTGCCAAAAGGCTGCAATGCAGTTGATCTACACACATCAAGAAATCTATAGTTATAACASCAACAACAATCAACAATAGCAGGAGTAAAACTATACAAATTCTCCATTAATGCAGATGATTTAGGTTTGTAATAGTCAGTGCTTACTGACATAAATTTTCTCCAGATTGGCATGGCAGCCATACATTATATAAGAAATATCGAAGATACAGCAAATAATACTTATAAAGAATAATCGCGTACCTTATCAGTAGACAATGATGTTCCACATTTTCTTTGCAGAATCTAATATGGCGGCGGCGGAGGAGACTTGTAAGAGTAGTGCTGTGTAGGTGGTGAGGGGTAGACGGGTGGTTTGGGATGGGGAGGGGGAAGAGTGGGTACTGCTTTGGGCGGAGCAGGACTTACAACATGGGTTGGGGGTGGAGGAGATTTGTATCCGTATGGTTTTTCTGGTGGAGTAGCTTTTGGTGGTTTGGTCACTGGAGAAGATTTGTGATGGGGAGGAAGAGGAGTTGGCCATGATTTTGGTGGTGAATGAGGAGGAAAGGGCTTGTGAACTGGCGGAGGCTTAGCATATGGAGCAGGAGTTTGTTTTGGCGGTGAAATATCCACCTTGGGAGGAGGTGGAGATTTGTACTTGTATGGAGGAGAAACTGGCACCGCCTTAGGAGGTGGTTTGCTATGCACAGGCGGTGGTTTCTCCACTGCTGGGGGCTTGGGGACGGGTGTAGGCGCAGGGGGCGGCTTATAGTGGACTGGAGATGGAACGTGAGATGGGGGAGGAGGTGATTTATAAGGGTAAGGAATCGGAGGCGGGGACTTATAGTATGATGCAGCGGACGGATTTGCAGCATAAATGCAGCTAATAATCAGAACCAGGAATAACTTACAAATGAAAGCCATCTTCTATGTGGCAGTAAAGAGCTCCAAAAGCCGAACTGAGTCGTATAAAATGGTTACAGATTATAGGTATTTATAGCAGTCTCCGGATGCAACGTTGGGGTTGATCATCGAGTCTAGCTGTCATTTACATTGTTTTCATTTTAAAACAAATTTCAAAGTTAGACTTTTTCGAGGAAGTTGCATGCTTGCTTCACGTGACTATCGTTTGAAACTCATATCCCTAGGGTTTTTTAATAATCCGACTGTCCTTTTACCAATATAAATATTGCGTTTTAGATGGTTTTATAGGGATTCGTGAAAAAAACAATTACTCCCTATGATTCTTAATGTTATTCGTGAAATATTCGGATGTGATTAAGAAATAGTTTCACGTAAGAGATATCACCACGTAACAGAGTGAAATGGCTTTGGTGGTAAGACAATCTCGGAGCCATGGGAAGGTAGAAAAAATGGTATTATTTAGCTTTTTCCAATCCTAACAAAAATAAATTTGGGGGAAACTTCTACTAGTTACATATATATATATATATATATATAATTTTAATTTTAATTCAATTTTGAAGATTAATTCAATTATTCTAGAGATATATATGAGTTTATCATGCTTTAAGTAGATGACATTTAAACTAACTCAACTAATCTCTAACTAGATATGAATTTATCATACTTCTTGTTTATTACAAATTATTCTTTCTTCAAAATTAAAAATATTTTTTTTAAATATTTAAATTTTTTTATTTTTTTACAATAAATTGTTTAATCCTTATTTTTATTTATAACAAAATAATAATATTGATATTGTATTTTGTATTTAAATTTTTTTATTTTTTTACAATAAATTGTTTAATCCTTATTTTTATTTATAACAAAATGATAATATTGATATTGTATTTTTCGAATTTCCCAAGCTTAAAATTACTCCCTTAAAAAATAATAATATACAATGTATTCACTTCTATTTAACACACCTTAAAATTTTACTAAAATAAATAAATAATGACTTGAATAACTATAGTTTATGGTTAACTTATCCGTCGACTTTAAATGTCTAATTAACTTATGTGTACACATTATTTTCTCCAAGGTTAAAATACTTACTCTTGATGGAGATCATGTTGATATTGAAAAGTTATAACTTTATGAAAATTGTCTGCAGAGATTTCGACAGGTTTTGCTCAAATTGTAAGTCATACTCTCCACGGTGTTTATGTAACTTTTCACTTTTAAAAAGAAACTATGTCATACTCTCCACCCTCCACCATGTTTATGTAACTTTTCACTTTTAAAAAGAAACTATGTCATACTCTCCACCGCGTTTATGTAACTTTTCACTTTTAAAAAGAAACTATGGTGTCTCTGTAATTTTTCATTTTTAAAAAGAAATTATGGTTAAAATTTCAGATTTCTAATCCAATTACTAAATTTTAAGGAAACGGAAATTAAGAGAAACACTTATAATTAGTAATTTAATTATTAGACTTTTTTGGTTTTTGAGTTTTGATAATAATCGAATTTATGATTTTGAAAATTAAAGATTTTTTTTTTAAAGGTAATGAAATTTGACAATTCAATAAAACAAGGATTGTCTCAAGATAAACAAACTACTTTAATCACCATTCTATAAGTCTTAGTTGAAGTGTATTTTTCTCACAACCGAACTTTCTAAGACATAAAATCAAACCACTCATGTAGAGATTGTTCTCTAAGTCACAAACATAATCTCCTCACACACATGATTAAGACAAGTAGAAGTTACATATTCCAACACTCTCCCTTGGTCCAACTTGGCTTTCATCTTGTACCTCAATCATACATACATCACCAATATGTCAACGTCCATATAAAGGAACAACCATCCACCGGAATGCATGGGTAATCAGCTGATGCAACCGTCGATATTATAAGAATATCTTTAATCAACATGGTTCATTAAACTTTTTGATGAAATTCCTTGTACTTCATCTCCGAGAGTCTAAAACCAATAAAATGGTCCACCCCATGGTCGACCCCTACTGTTAAAGAACTCCAACTTAGATGCTAATACGCTAAACCAATAGGTTATCCAAATCATCAGGAATACATGGAAAAGGGGTAAGCATGCCTTCATGTTACATACATATGAGTACATACAATACATAGTCCACCCATGCTAGGTAAAAACTCAAATTTTTCAAGGACCACTAATAGAATAAGAAAACATGACACCATAGACTTGCTATAGATACAATGTATGGCTCACATTAACATATCGTCGTCTTGAGTATCTTATTATTCAACATGTCACTCAAAATTTTACCTCCATTTGTTACATCATTTGATCTATTCCTATGCCTCATAAGTGTGACTAACTTCCATTTGACTAGGTTTTCTTCGCTATGACCTTCATTCTCAAACTTTTAGTTGCTTCTACTTTTCTACCTGTGTAGAATTGATTATTGATGTCCGTATAAAAAACAATACATCTACCGAGATACATGGGTACCATCCATTGTATTATCTAGGAATCATGTTCACCTACATGATTCTTCACCTACATGATTCATCAAACACATTAAACTCCCTTAAACATAACTTAGTCCATTACACTTTGAGAATACTTCATCTCACATTTCCTCCCTTAAAATTGAAGATTCAACTTCTCTTCCTCTACATCAAACTAGTATAAGAGTACACATGAAACCCTTGTACCTACCCTAGTGATTCAATCACTACATGATTACATATGCTACCACACTAATGCATATAGACCTCACTCAATAGAACTTAGAAAACACCATGAACAAAATTGCTACTTAGATACTTGAATAACAAAACTTACAACAATCTCAAAAAGTCAACTTGCATATTGCTAAACTTACAACTTGAACCAAAACTTTGAGGTGTCCATTACAACCAATCATACACCCCTACATCACATAGCTTTACAAAGTTACCCATTATATGCCACATATAAGCCAGAAGTGTAAGAGCATGTGGGCCACGAAATGCTTGACAAAAATCATGGGTTACCATGCTCTGTCACTTTGGACAGTGTGCGAATCGATTTTTTTAAGGTACGAAAACGGTAGATCATGAGATAGAGATAGGTATGTATAATGTTTCATTGATTGACAGCTATTTGAATGGCCGGGAGCGACCGACATTGTTTCCTCGGATATCATGTAGCCATGTATCCAATAAAATTAGACTCCTACGTGTATTCAGATGCACAGAAGGAGAGGGTCATGAACGTCGTGACATCTCGTATTACCATAAGCTCCGGAGTCGGTGTAGTAGGCGCTAAATGTACAGCAAAGCCATGATATCCTGACAATTTTGCACATACTCGTTTTCTTAC
Source organism: Picea engelmannii (assembly GCA_009831015.1). Classification (NCBI taxonomy): domain Eukaryota; kingdom Viridiplantae; phylum Streptophyta; class Pinopsida; order Pinales; family Pinaceae; genus Picea; species Picea engelmannii. The sequence continues at coordinate 442,620 of ML784712.1, read as the reverse complement.
AACATACCTGTCCTACCAAGACTGTTACATGAGCTTTGGGTCCATCTCTCAGAGGAGAAAAAGTTTTTTTAACCATTTCCCTCGTACTCCATTGAGATATGGATACAAAGTGCTCTGCACCTAGACGGCTTTTCGGTCATATAAGGCCATCCAAGCGCATTGAATTGACAAAGCATTGTCTATTTCCATAGTTTGACTTCAAGTAAGAGTTACCAAATTGTAAAAGGTTTTTCACCGATTATCTTAGAGGAATTATAACATTGAATTTTTATTTATGTCTACATACATTGAATGGAGAAAATATAAATTTTCTTGCTCTGCAATTTCTGAATTTAAAAAGCAATAAGAACGGTAGGAAAGGAAATAAGAAAAAGAAATTACAACAAACTATCCGCAGAGATTTATGGAGAAGGCATTCGGATATTTCCTCAATCAACACAGCGCAGTTGGAACGATAGGATAACTAGAATTTTGGCTCCATTAAGTTACTTAGGCTAAGATTCCACTTCGAAGCAAAATAGTCATTTTTTTCATATAAGAGACTTACTTGAATAAAATTTGAATATGACTTTCTGTGACAATACGCATCTCTTCACACTAAAAATATTAATATAAAAATATAAAAAATAACAATTTAAAAATATAAATAAAAATACTAAACTTTATTAATTTTAATCACAATTTTATATATGGAGGGAATTTGAGCAATCTATTCATAAATTAAGACTTTGATTTCAAACTTACTTTTTAGTAAATGAGTATTCTCGATTTCAGAAACATAATAAAGAAGGAAAACTATTTATCTAAAAGAAAAATATATATTTTCATATTGAAAATCAATGGCACAATAATATTTCATAAAAAAATGTTTTGCACTGTAGAGAAATGCCTAAATATAATTATGCTCTAACCTTAGTCTTATTAAATATAATCTAATTTTCGACTCATTAAATATAATCCAAACCTTAGTCTCGCTAAATATAATTGAATTAATGAAATCATTTATATTATTTAAACTAAACATATAATTTTTTAAATGAAATCACCATTTTATAATATAATTGAATTAATGAAATCATTTTATAATATTTAAATTGTATTTTTAAATGAGTAAATAAATTCAATAACTTGAAAACTTTTCAAACACTTCCATTTATATAGGCTCAACAATTCAAATCTGCTTTCTCAAATTCTAATAAAAAATAAAAAATGTGCTTCCCTAAAATGACACATTCAAATTATAACTGCCACATCGCAGGTTTATCACTACCATGATTTTCGAAAGCTGCCTACGTTATGGCTGATCACTAATTCTAATAAAAAATCTGATTGTCTGACATGGTGCAGTAGTCAACTCCCAACACCCACATGGCGGTGCCGACGGATTTTAAATGTTTAATTTGTCTAACATGCTACAGTAGTCAACTCCCAACACCCACATGGCGGTGCCGACAGATTTCACTTAAAAAAGACTTTGTGAACGGCCTGCAAAACGACATAAATAGTTATAAACAACATGTCGACCAGTGTAACATAGCTTTGATTATATTTGCTTTGATACTCCTGTATTCTAAACCCGACGATGTCAAAGTTGATGTTAGATACATTCCGGTTAGGAATGGAGGGTTGGTGAAAATCACTCTATTTTATTTCATATGGATAACAGCGTTTGACCAAACATTCTTTCATCTTAAATATAAAAGAACTTTCATATTAAGTGGAAAAAAAATAAAAATGGACACCTTTTATATGAAATTTTCATACGTTTAAATCAATGTATTGAATCATTAATGAAACCGCACTTACACCTGGTACTATAGTGTTTGCAAGAGAGCAAATTCTATGGGAAGTTGTTCAAATACTTTTTTTATCAATCAAAGATTTACTACTTAGGGCATGTCATCTCCGACGAAGGTATTGTCATGGATCCAGCAAAGGTCGAGGATATTGGGGAATGGTCTGCACCGACGAATGTCCCGGAAGTGCATAGTTTCATGGGTTTAGAAGGATACTATCAATGGTTTGTTCAGGGATTTTCGAAGATAGAAAATCCAATCATGGAATTGCAGAAGAAAAAGAAGAAGTATGTTTGGACTGAGAAATGCGTGGAATTGTTTCAGAGGATGAAGGAGTTGTTGACAACAACACCGATACTAAAGGTCCTTGAAATGGACGTGGACGTCTTGGTATGCACCAATGCATTGAAGGAAGGCTTAGGTGGAGTCTTGATGCAAGACAGACAAGTGATCACTTACATCTAAAGGAAATTCAGAAGGCACGAGGAGAACTACGTGATGCATGATTTGGAGTTGTTAGCCATCATATATGTCTTGAACGTTTTGAGACACTACATTGTTGGACGAAAATTTGAACTAAAGACTGACCACTATGGACTACAACACATCTTTAAGCAAAGTGACCTGAACGTGCGACAATGATGTTGGTCAGAATTACTTAGCGAGTACGAATTCGAGATTACTTACATAAAAGGAACAATGAACCGAGTGGAAAATGCATTGATTTAGAGACCACACATCTTTTCGATGTTGCCTCTTCAGACGAATCTATGTGAAAAGATTATAACTTTACAGTGTGACGATGAATGGTACAAAGAGGTCAAGGGTTTATCGGACAAAACACAATGATGGTACCAAGATTTGAAGGATTTTCGTTTGATGGCGATGGTTTATTGAGGTTTAAAAAATGGATTTACGTACCACCGAATGACGAGTTGAGGATCTTGATCCTGAGCGAGGCTCATAGATCATTTTACATGGCTCACATGGGAGTCACAAATATGAGGGAAAACCTTAAACCCTTATTCTTTTGGAAGGGAATGAAGGGAGACATAGTAAACTATGTGGCCAGATGTCTAGAATGTCAGGAGGTAAATGCTGAACATAGACATCCAATAGGATTACTACAACCACACGTTATTCCAGAATCTAAGTGGGAGGTTATTTCGATGGATTTTATTGTTGTATTGCCAATGACCATAAGGAGACACGATTTAGTTTTCATAGTAGTAGACACTTTGATGAAGAGTGATGACTTTATTCTCATGCATACAACGTATTAGGAACCTGACATATCTAGAGTTTTCATCATTGAGATTGTGAGTTTGCATGGCGTGCCTAAGAGGATTATATCGGATCAAGGATCGTTGTTTACTGGACGATTTTGGATGATTTTCCAAGAGGCCTTGGGAACCCAACTTAACTTCATTACAGTGTATCATCCAGAGACTGACGGGCAGAACAAACGAACGAACCAGACCTTGGAGGACGTATTGTGCATTTACGTGATGGACCAACCTAAGCATTGGAAAGAATTCTTGCCACTGGTGGAGTTCGCTTATAACAACAGTTGCCAATGCACCATTAAGATGGCGTCTTTCGAGTTTCTTTACGGGAGACCATGTCAGACGCCTTTGAGATGGGATCGACTTGAGGAAAGGGTCCTGGTGGAACCAAAAGCGATCCAATAAATGAAAGAGAAAATGAAAACAATAAGACAAAGGATTAAAGAAGTGCAGGATCAGCAGAAGAGTTATGCCAATGTGAACCGTGTCGACCATAGTTGCGAGGTTGACGATCAAGTCTTCTTGCAGGTTAAACCACATAAGAGTTTGATCAAGTTTGGAAAGGGAGCTAAAATATCTCCTAGGTTCGTGGGACCTTTCGAGATTGCGGAGAGAAAGGGGCCCATGGCCTATTGACTAGACTTGCCTGATTCTTTGAGGCATATTAGTGATCCTACACATGTTATTGACAGGAATTCATTGTAGGTATTGGATGAGGGGCCATTCACGACTGACCCAATTTGCATCCTTAATCATCATGTTTGACAGCTATGACGTCAAAGAATAGATCAGGTCAAGGTCCAGTGGGACAACTATAGTTTGTACTTGGTGACCTGGGAGGACGCATATAATATGTGCCAACAGTTTCCATTTTTGTTTGATAGATAGACTTATGATACTATGATACACATTATTTTGACACTTACTATGAAACTTCGGGATGAAGTTTAGACCAAGAGGGGGTGTATGTAACATCTCGCTCTTGTGCATTAAGCGAACTTATTCTTTGAGAACACTTGCTCGCAAGTGATATGAATTATTATGCTATTAAAACATTGATTTTGATTATGAGGCATTATGGGTTGATGAAATGTTGTTTTACTGTATTGACATAGACAGGTGTTATTGATTTGGTTTTACTGAGTGTGTAGGATTTTGGACCTCGAAGATGCAGAGGCGTCGATGGAACTCTACATTAAGTTGGGCAGTGAACCATTGTGGTTTGAGTGTTTTATATGTGATATTAGTGCATCTGATTACATGATATGATTATGGATATATTGCTGACATGATTCATTGATGATGTAGGCTGACGATAACTTGTTGACCAGACTCACATGTGGAGTATATGGGTCACGCACGACTACCAGAGATGTTGAGGGAGAGGTGTGGACAAAAGCCCTGCCACAGCCTACTAGCAGTCATGTCGTGGCTCGAACTATAGTTTAACATTTACCTAGTTCAAGAGGACCCACGATGTCATAAGGGAAGACTGCGACAGTCACTCACAATGATTCTAAGGGGTGTGCAATAAGACCAGGTCCTTATTTCTTAGAGGCCTTTAGTCTCCCACAAGTTCACCTCGCGGAGTATTGACTCAATGGGTTCTTGATGTCTACCAAGTTAGTCAAGAGGCAAGTGGCACCCTTGGAGCACGTAGTGTGTCTTGAAGGGCATGTCGTGCAAGGGAAACAGATGACGCGTGTGGCACCCTTGGAGCACCTAGTGTGTCCTGAAGGGCACGTTGCATTGATAATGATAAATGAATGAAAATACATGGCCTTAGGACGAATAACGTGATAAGAAATGTTTAAAACAATTTCCCTAATAAATTGTCGCCCAACACGAAAATTAAAGTCTGGGTCTAAATTATACTGGTGGCAATTTTTTTCTATCCTTTTAATATATATATATAATAAATAATGATGATAATCTTCATTAATCTTGTAACAAGAAGCGGGTAAGCAATTTAATTGATTCATAAAAATCTGTTGGGATAAAAATTTAAAAAAGGGGGAAATAATTGTTTTATTATATTATGATAATTTAAAAATTATTAATTAAAAGGGGAAAAGGGAAAAAGTTAATTTCTACACCTGCCAAATTGAGTTCTAAATAAAAAAGGGAAAAAGGGAAAATCTAAAATAATTAGGAAACTAGGAAAAAGTGGAAACCTTAAAAGAAGGGGAAACACTAGGAAAAAGCAGTTAGTCCAACTTAGTCAGGTATCTACCATTTAAGAACTTTCTAATTTAAAACTAGACTAGCAAATTAATAATGGAGAAAGTCATTAAAAGCTGTAAGGGAATTTGGGGACAACTAGGAGCGATTCTAGGAGTGACTCTAGGTGGGTAAGGGAAATAAGGGTAATTAATTAATTAAAGAAAATAGTTTTTGGTGGAATGAAGGGGATGGGTGACACATGTACGGGGAGGATGATTATGAATTAAAATTAATGAATGGTAAATTAAAATGGGTTTTGGGGAAATTTTTTGACTTCGAAAATCTATATAATGGAGGGAGGAGGAGGATGAAGGATCTCTCTTGTTTGTGTATCGTTACGCTGTAGAAATATCTACTTGAATGACTTATCTTGCAGGAGTTGGGATACCCAGCTTGGTGAGGAGTGGTAGCTCGACCTTGCGAGGTGATATGGGAGATAGTTGATTCTCCGGTTAGTGTGTGTGGCCCCTTTGTGGCTCGGGGGCTAAGGGGGAAGAAGAGTATTCCTAGCATTGGCTGGGAGGTACCGGTGAAGTCTCATAGGTCAAAAACTAGGATTTGCATGGAGCGCGCAAGACATCAAATCAGAGCGAACGTTGGGCAACGATAAACTTTCTTTATTTTTGCATGGTAGATTGATAGTATGATCTATGATTTTAGATCTGCATGTTTAATTGGGTAAGGACAATGATTGTCTTAACATTCTAGTTGGTGGCTAATATTTTGGCCATAGCCTTAGCTTGATGTCGATTGATTTCCCATGGCCTCCGATCCTTGCATGTCTTGATCGTCCTATGGTTGATTGATTGTGATGATTGCGGTTTATTTTGCCTTCATCCCTAGATCACAAGTCCTCGCCTGAGCAGTCGACTAGGAGCTTGATATACGGTCGTCTCTTTAGCATTAATACACCTATGGATCTCAACGCCCTACTTTTTTGTGCGTGGATTATGAGCAAAGGATGTTCCTGTCATCCGTCTACCTCTGATAATTGTCCTTGATTGATGGTTCACCTTGCACCCGTATGTGTTTACTTAACTGTGCAAATTTGATTGTTGAAGAAGTTCTTCTTTAAACTCCTCATGTTTATATCTTGTCGTTATCTCGTTTTTACCCCATTTCTGTATCTTGATGGATCAATTTTAACCCTACGTTTTTTCTCTCTGGTAGATTATAACTTTGCATTTGTATTGAGGGATAAATTTTAACCCTGCATTTTTGTTCTTGGATAAATTATAATTTTGACTTTGTATGGAAGGAAAAATTTTAACCTTGTGTTTGTATTCATGGATAAATTATAAATCTTTGTTGTATTGGTATCCTGGAAATGAAAAACGTTTTGTTATTCCTGTCTGTAAGTTTTTCTTGGGCTATGATTTATTTTTTTTCCATGCTTTTAGTTCTTTGAAAAAATATTTAGTTATGATCCCTGTTGGCTATGTCGGCTGGGTATCCCCAACAAATAAAAACGTTTTTATCACTTTCTATGTTCTGTTTAGTATCCCTGTCTGCGATTTTATTGTGCATTGATTGTATAATGTTTTTCCTTGCGATTTGCATTCTGTAATGATGGTAGTATCCTTTCCCCACGATCTGGGACTATCTTTTTTTGTTGAAAATTTGGGATAGTGTTTTATTCTCAAGTCGCCTTGATCTTAGGAAAAAAATGGTAGTGGGTCAGTGATTCCAATTTTTTTTTACCCAACTTATTTTATTACCATGATTGATTGTTACACAGACTTTATTCCTTACTGCCACTTCCTTAAAGACCACGAATTTCCCTCCAAGATGACTTCTTTTTGCTGTGTAAATGACCACCATTTTCCACTTATAAATGTGACTAAGTTGTTGTAAACGCCCACGATTTGGCTATTAAAACGCTTGTGTGAGCTTGCTATAATTACCCATGATTTTTTAGATTTAGATGTGACTGAGTTTGTTGTAAATAACCACGGACTTTCCCCAAAAGGTTGAATGGATTCGTTGTTTAAGGAACACGCTTTTTCTATTTAGAATGATGAATGCATTGTTGGTATGCCCATGATTTTTGCCTTTAATTGTGCACTATGTTTGCATTGAATGGCCATGACTTTGCTTAACTGTTGACTACACCTCTTAACCTGGAAAATACAATAATTCTAGACAACTAACTCAGTGTTCATACTCCTGAGGTTTACCTTTACCTGACAGCACGTCCAGTTGGCATAGCTGGATTGGAACAACTTTCCTCCCATTTTTTTAGCAGTATTAAGTATTGTTATAGGATTTATGCATTTTCATTGACTGTAGTGTCTAGTTCAGAGTGACTTTAATTAAGATCATGTCCTGTAATTAATCCCTTTAGATGATTATGGCAGTAATCTATTTTTACATTTATGGCAATAAATCTTATTACTACAGATGGAAGTAATCTCTTTTAACATTTATGACAGAAAAATCTTATTATAGACATATGGCAGTAAATCTAATTATAGGTACACAGCCTTAGTTTCTCATTGAATGTATATGGATTTATGACATTTATACTTCTTAGAAGATTCTTTTAATGTCCATAGGCAGCTGTCATTTTGGTATGGTTAGTGTAGACAGACAACGCGTGGTAATTTAATGAGTTAATAAATGTTTCAATGTTGCATTCTGCCTTCAGGAAGTTAATGTTGTTAATTGATGTCAAGTGCTAGTTAGATTGAAATTTGAGATTAATTTATATTTTCCCACTTAGACCTTAATTATGTTTAAATAATATTGTAATAATGTTAGATTGATTGTAATAATGTCTAAATTATAAATTAGACTTGTGAATTAGATTTGTTTAAGGACTAATGTAGAATTGAAATCTATCAACAAGTAGTAGTATTCGCTTGCTAAATTCTGATTTGTGGTTAATGCTCATTAGTATATAGTCGTTGTCTAAATTTGTAATTAGACTCTCTAATTTAGAACTATATATCATGTTAATTTAGATGGTAAATCAGTGACTTCGTAATCTAGATGGGTAAGGTAGAACTGTATTTAACGCCATTTTAGTATTGACTAGTTCAGACCGGATGAATGGGTTGGGTTGCTGCATGGTCATGTAACAACCGGTGTTTTCTTGTTAGTTTCATCTTTTGTCCCGCTGACTCGTTGCTTGGGGTGTGGGGGTAGTCTCCTTGTCCGTGGGATTGTCCTAGCGTGTCGGATTTTTTGAGTCTTCGGTCTGGATAGGATGTGTTGTGCCAATGTTTTCGATGCGTCTATCACATGGGAACGACATGATTCCTGATGAGGAGATCACGGCATCCCAAGTGGGATAGCGGCGAGTGAATACCTGGCCAAAGTCAGTGCGGGTGGTGGAGTAATGTTGAGCATGGTAAGTTGCTTGGGTGCATGGGTGTAACACTTTCCTACGTTTCATTCGCGCATCTTGAGGTACTAGTTTTGTTCGTCAACGTCATTGTGTCGGGAATGGGAATTTGTCCCTTGGAGGGTAGGAGTGTCTTGATTGCGTCGGGCGGGTAGTCATTCCTCCTTGTTATTATGCGCATGTTTTGGATAGTTTCCCTTGTGCCTGTGCATGGTGTCATAGTAACCTATTTCCTAGAATGTGTGCTTGCGTTCATCGTCAGTGATGTGGTTAAACTATTGTTGTCGTTGCCTTCTTGCCCCCGCCAAAAAAATGCTAAAAAAACATTTCTGCTTCACTTGTTGTTGTAACAATGCAATCGTTACATTTTTCATATTGTGACGCCACAATGCAATAGATGTCAACACGAGGATATGTTCATCGCATTGTGATGTTACTCTGTTTGGTAGATTGCAACATTATTATGTTCGACATATTTTGACGTATATTCGTCACATTGTGACATCACATTGCAACACATTAAAACATTAATAAATAGTAAAAGCCACCTTATAAAAACCACCAAATAGTATGTTTGTTAGATTGTGGCGTCACATTTCAACACATTAAAACATAAATAAACAATAATGAATTCACATTAATGATGTTAGTAATACATTATTAAAGCATTAGCACATTAATAATACATGATTTAAGTAATGATAAATTAATAAATATATTATTAAATTACTAATATATTAATTGACAATGCCCATGGTTGACTATGTTTGTTCATAGTTTATTATGTTTGACCATTCCCACGAATCAACTTCGTTGATTATGGGGGGCCATTTCATTATGTTTAACCGAACATTTCTATGGCACTACTGCAGTGGAATGTTGATCATGTTTTTTTCATCACATTGCGACATCAGGTTTTGTTTATCACATTGTGGCATCAACTATTGTTTGTTACATGACACTGTAAGTGTATGGTCATCAAATTACGACCAATGGTTTTTGTTTGTCACATTTTGGTGTTCGAATAGGTTTGTGAGAGTCTTACAATGGGTTATGTTGGTGACATTATGACATCGAGAAATGTTCATCTCATTACAATGTTGGTGTACGTTTGTCACATTTTCACATTGGGTTATGTACATCACATTGGGACAATGTGTTGTATTCGGCACATTGCGACATTTGGAAATGTTTGTCACAATACAACATCAGGATTTGTGCATCACATTGCAACACAAGGATATATTTGTAACATTGCGACGTTTGTTTATGTTCCTCACATCGTCCTTCTGATTGCGATGACATGGCTATATTCATTAGATTGCGATGAGAATGGTATTTTCTTCAAATTGTGATCGTGATATATGTTTTTCACATTGTGACATCCATATATGTTTGTCACATTGTGACAATACTATGTTTGGTAGATTGCAATGTTACTATGTTTGACACATTGCAACACATGTCGACACGGGGATATGTTCATCACATTCTGATGTTGGGAAATTTTTATCGCATTGCGACGTCAAAAAAATGTTCGTCACATTGCGGTGTTACTGTGTTTGGTACATTACAACATTACCATGTTTGAGACATTGCAACATATGTTCGTTAGATTGTGATTGGGGATATCTTCATCATATTGTGATAGTAACATTTGGTAGATTGCAATGTTACTATGTTCAACACATTGCAATGGTTGGAAATATATGTCACATCACCCTACATCAAAATATGTGCATCACATTGCAATGGTTGGAAGTATATGTCACATCACCATACATCGAAATATGTGCATCACATTTCCATGTGAGGAAATGTTCTTTTGTTACATATGATTGCATCAATACTTTAGAGTGTAGTAGGCTGATTATTATAAGATAAAACATACATTTTGATGGCATAAAGAATTTAAGAAGAAAATATGAGATCTCCATACACGAGTGTGAGTTTAAAAGGATTTTCTATGATTTTTGTTTATGTTTATCTGTTTGATAAGCTTAGCAAAAAAAAATAAAGATCGCAATAATAAGGAAAATGAATATCTATTACATTACAATTGTGTATGGAGAGGTGAGTTG